>VZDJ01000200.1:302896-346095 GCA_008694505.1 Cyanoderma ruficeps | reverse complement strand
GAGGGGGTTGGGTTATACGAGGGGTTCTGGGCATGCAGCGGGGGTTACTGGGTGTATTTGGGATGCACTCCGGGGGCTGTGAATGCACCGAGGAGGGCACGGGTGGGCTGCGGGAGCACTGGAGGGGTGAATTGGGGATGCACTGAAGGGGCTGGGGATGCATGGGCGTGTACGGGAGGTGCATTGGACATGCATCGCTGCGGGATGCGCAGGGGGTTGGTGCATTGGGGTGCACTGGGGTATCATCGGGGGTGCTTTAGGGACATTGGGGCTGCACCGGGGGGTGAATCAGGGTGTAGTGGGCATGTACCGGGGGTCATGCATTGGTTTGTACCGGGGAGGTGCACGGGGGGTGCATTAGGGCGGGTGCGGGTGCCTTGGGGGGCTTCTACTGGAGGTGCATTGCGGGATACTGGAAGTTGGGGGTGTACTGGAGGATGCGACAGGAGTGCATTGGGAGGGTTGGGGGAGCACGGGGGGGTGCATTGGGAGCGCAGTCAGGGTGTCCAGTGGGGTCTACTGGACGGCCGTATTTGGGGTGCTCTGGGGCTGGTGCCCGCAGCCCGTGTGTGTGGCCGTGGCCGTGTCCGCAGCCGGTGTGTGTGTCCCCGCACGCAGCCGCCGCTCCGCCCCGGTGTGCCCGGTGCTGTCACATGCGTGTGAACGTGCGCGGCCCTGTGCACCCGTCAGGTCGCATCCATCACCCCACGGCCCGTGGCGCTCGCTCCGACGCCCGCGTGTCCCGCTCCCCGTGCGCAGCCACGGATGGTGGGGGGTGCCTGCTGCGCCCCAAAAACCTTAGGAAGCATCGTTTGGGAGCATTACTGGGGCTGGGATCTGCCTCCACCATCCCTCCTTCCTCCTTGCCTCCATCCCTGCTCCATCCCAACTCCATCTGGGAGTCCGTGGGCCACAGCCGGGGCTTTGGTGGCCCAGAGCCCTACGAGGACCGCGGCACGTCTTGGCCCTCCGGAGCGGCTCCCATTCCCCGCTCCCAGCAGAGCCGGTCCCAGCAGCCCTGGGGCAGGAGTTACCCAACCCGTCTGCCCGCTCCTGCCGCTTTCCCAACCAGTCCGAAGCAGCTCCGGCTCTTCTCGCCTTCACCCTCTCAAGAGTCCTTTCTATGCGGCCATTTACATCATTTTGGTGTTTTTGCTCAAGGAACTGTAACTCCGTTTCAAAGGAAAGAGGGGGAGAAGCAACTAAAGCCAGAGGCGAGACAATCCTGCTACCAGACACCTTTTCCTGGAGGATCCAGTCCTGCCGGACCCAGCATGAATCTGTCAGGCATTCCAGTTAAATCCCTGGATGGTGACCTGATTCATTTTAGGATTTGGACTCAATGATCCTTGTGGATCCCTTCCAATTCAGGATATTCCATTAATCTCTGTTGCTGCCCCTACATTTCAATTCAGCCTCTGATCTAGCTTTTTTTTTTTCCCCTAAAAAACCAAATTCTCTGTGGTCAAATTGAAATTAAAGCAGCATTTGATCCTAAAAATAGCTGGACACATCTGTCCGCCTTCCCCATCTGCCACCAGCCTGGCTGGATGAAGGAAGCAACTGTCTGCGCAAAATGAGGGACCTGTCTCATCCTTCTGTCCTGTAAAATCAATTTATTCAGGGAAAATATTTCCCAAGACTCCATTGATTTGCCAGATAATGCCTTAGTCAAGAAAAGACAGGGGGAGCTGGACTCTGCTCAACCAGTTCCTCTAAATAAAGTAATTTTTTTAATTTGAGGTTTTTCAGTTGGTTTTGGAATTCCTTTCATGGAATAAACCTCCCAATGGAAATCTTTTCAAGGCATCCCAGCTGCTTCCTGGCTCCACATGGGCTTGTAATAGTCTATCGGCATTTAATGCCACGTTCCTTAGGAAAAGGAAGTGTCTGATTGTAGGGACTGGAGCTACAACCAGCTCTAATTTTTCTAATGTGATTCCTTAAGGACGAATGGTGCAGTAATAACAATGTCAGAGCGGGAGGAAGAGCCATGCCCAGCGGCCAGAGCAGGGACGGAGCATCCTGGAAACCTGGGACCAGCCTGACCCACAGCACAGAGCAAAGTCCCCCATGGAGCACTGCTGCTCCTGGGGACCCGCAGGAGACCACTGGGAACACGGTGAGGGTCATAACCCACTTTTATACTGGGGAAACTGAGGCAGGGGTGGATATAGAGAAATTGGGAACCAGACCATCCAAGCATGGCACAGCTGGGATGACCTTGGAGCTGGAGCTGCTCCAGGAGAGGCGTAAACTCATCTGGGATCACCTGCTCCATGATTCATCGCTCCAGCGCTTCTCCACATAGTTTCCAAAGAGGTTTCATTGGACACAGGCACACACATCCCCACAAACCCATCAGCATGACACCGGTGACCAGTTGTTGACTTTGCCCTGTCACCCAAAGCACCGGAAACCTGGAACTCAGCTAGACCCAGCCCTCACACAGGGCTGGGAAGAGAAAACCGGTCGGAGAACTTTTCTTTCTTCAGCAGCCGCAGGACGAGCGCCTGACCTTGTGCTGAGCTGGGTGAAACAACCTTTCCCCAGCTCTGATGAGAGGGAAGGTGCTCGCCCATCTCAAACTGTTCCATGAAGGGTGAGAGAGGGGAAGATTGTGCCCTGCCCACCTTTTGGGTGGTGGGAATCCATCCTTCCATCCATCCTACTACTGTTTCTCCGCAGATCTCACAATGCTGGCATGATTTCCAACCCATCCCAAACCCCAGCTGCACCCCAAGGTCACCCCACGAACACATCTCCCCAAAACAGCCAGAGGGATTCCCTGAGGGTTGGACTGGGTGTCCCTGGGCTGGGCTGTCCCACGGCCTGGCTTCCTAGTCCACTCACTGGGCTAATCCCCATGGAAAAGATGGAAAAGGGGAGATGAAATTAGATTAGCTGGAGCCACCTAATTTTAGCATCCTCACGTGTCACTGACACACTGCACCAGCTCTTCTCTCTCTCCCCCGGCCCTGCGTGACCTTCAAAGCCACCAAGACTATGAGTCAGGACAGGAGGGATCCAAGTTGGGTTTGGCTGGGTAGTGGCACCCAGAGGTGGGTGGGCATGGGGGTCACTAGACTTGTGCCAGGAGAGGACTGGGGCTGATGGCCACCTTCCACTGGACATGGCCATCCTTGACTGGTGACCATGCCGGAGTGGTCCCAGCCACCCTCCATAGTGAAGGTCACTCTCTTATCGGTGACAACCAACCGCCTCCGGTGATGGTCACCATTCCTCGCTTGTGGCCACCGTCCCCTTGTGGTGGCCACTCTCCACTGGTGATGGTGACCCTCAACCTTGGGATCACGTCCACCCCCAAGCAGCCCGCTCTGGCCAGGGGGACTTTGTAGTGGGACACTCCACACCGGCAGATCTCGTTTCCCCCCTCCACTCCCAGCTCCTGCCCTGCATGTCCTGTTGCCATGTCCCAAATCACCACACCGTGAAGATGACATTGGGCTGACCAAATCTCCCTGGGGGCAGTGCCAGCTCATCCAGCTGTACGGGAGCCCGCCAGCTCCATCAAACATCTCCTGATCCATTGAATGCTTCACAGGATTGGCCTCGTGACACCATAGGGAGACTAGATGTCTAGCCCCTTCCATTCCCAGGAGCCACACTGTCCCCAGCGTCCCAGGAAGGTCCCCAACATTCCAGGAAGGTCCCAAAAATCTCAGTCCAGTACCCAAAGCCTGGATGCTGGAGCTAGCAGGAGCTGTAGCAGGCAGGAAGGTGTCCCCAAAAGCCAGCATGGCCAAATGCAGGGAGAGCTGAGGACCATCCTGCATCCCACAGGGGCTGTGCCAGGTGCCATAATACCTGGAACAGCTCCGAGGTCAAAAGTGCCGGTCAGGACACAGGACCCTGAGTCACTCTGCCCTGGCATGAGCAACTCCCACATGCGGCACTTTCCCAACCCCAACGGAAAGGGAGGTTTCTCCTGCATCCCTGGGTCATTTTCTGTGGGCACCATCACATCCCATGGCATGGGACATGCCATGTCCCTGATGCCACCAAACTAGAGCAGGGACACGAGTGGGACTTGGCAGGGAATGCTCAGTGCCAGGGGATTTTCCCTCACCTCTGCCCAGGGGACCCTCGTCCTTTCTCCCAGGGGGACCCTCGTCCTTTCTCCCAGTGCTGTGGTTGCGGGCAAGCTGGATCCCAGGGATCTTGTGGGAGTGGGATAACCACCCTGATGGTCCCGTGCCACAGCCACATCCAGCTTGCACTGATCCCATGAAATTCTTCCCACCCGATCAAAGGAAATCACATAAAACTTGGATTTCAGGAAGGTATGGGTGCACAGCTGTGACAGAAGCCCACCCTTCAGTCCTTTGGTATCCTGGCAGGGACCAGCATCCACACCAGCATGGCAAAACCACGTGCAGATGGATGTGCCTGCCAGCCTATCCTCGGGGTCTGGGTCAGGCACAGGGAAGAGCTGAGGCAAGGGGGCAAGGGGCTGGGAGCCCACCTCCTGCCCCTCCAAAATCCCAGCCGAAAGCCACGGCACTGCTGGTGGGCAGAGCAGGATTAAAACCCCTCAGGTCTCCCAAGTCCAGAGTGATTCCTAAATCCAGCCCAGAGATCTCTCTGGGATACAGGAGCAGAGCTGGGCTCTGCCAGGATCCTTGCTCATCACAGGCAGCATCTCTCTCACTCCCTGATCATGGCTCAAAGACCCCAGCCACATGTATTTCCACCAATTCACTCCAACGGGCAGAAAATCACCCCAAATATTACATCCCACCTTGCTTCAACATCACCCCACCTGGTTGAGGCCGGGGATTTGAGAAACAACTCCCCTCCACCCTGCCATCACTTATTCCCCAGCACCCATCCTGTGATCCCTTGGCACCCACATCTGCTCCTCTTTCACTCCTTTGTGCTGCATCCATCACAGATCCTCATCCAGGTACAAGGAGCACAAACTCCCTCACTATCCCTAATCCAGGGCGAAAACCTCCTTACCTGGGTGAAGCTTTCGTTGTCCATCCCGTTCTCCGTGTGCATGGACATCATCCTTGGAGTATCCACAACGGTTTGCTGAGACAGAGACTGAGACCTTGCCACACCGAGCTGGGTCTGGGAGGGCTTTATCATCTCTGATCCCTGCGGAGGAAGGCCCTGCGTGCCAGCGCTGAGGTCATTGGCTGGGCACCACGCGGATGAAGACGGGATTTGAGCAGCAGTGGTGTAATCCCAGAGCCTTGGGATGAGAGTGACGGAGCTGTCTGGGATGAAATGCTCTGTGGAGGGTTTGGGATCCTCCTGCCCCACACTGACACCCCCACGGAGCACCCCTCCGCTCCGGACCCCTCCGCACCAGACCCCTTGGCAAAGCAATAAGGAGCGGCCAGATCATGGATCAGCCCCGCATTGCTCTGTCCCTGTGGGGGTGACCTCGCCTGCCCCAGCCCAAATTTCAGTGCAGAGAGTTTTACTGAGGAATCCTCTCTCCTTTCTCCCAGAGAGAGAAAATAAAATGGAAAAACCCTAGCTGAGGTGGGATGGATGTGTTCAGAGGGGCTGGGAGCCCTGAGGCGGAACAAGGCCGTACAGCCCGAGCCTGCTGCAGACACATCATGCATGTGAAAATGTGTGTTGCGTGTGAGGGCACACGTGGGACAGGGACACGTGGCCTCCCACATGGATCTGACCCGGCAAAGGGCTTAATAGGGATCTGCAGCATCTGCCATGGCAGCAGCAGCGGCTCCTGTGCTTAGGAGGAGCTTTGAGAGTCCCGGAGAATTCCAAAAACCCGGACGGGGATAAAAGAGGGGGGAAAGAGCTGCCTGGCTCCTCCCCCACCCTGTGGCTCCGTGGGTCCATCCCTACGTGACAGTGGGCACGCAGGGCTCCTTTCCCTGCTGCTGCAGAGGAGCTGACAGGCAAAGAGGGTTAAGGTTGATTCATTTATTAATTCTAACAGAGATTATCCAGCTCGGAGTGCTCAGCAGCACCAGCAGCCAGTCCTGGAGGGTTATCTGAGGGGGGAAAGGCAGGAATTGCTGTCAGGGAGGCAGAGGATGGAGCTGCAGCCCGAAGTTTTCCCATCACAGAGAGGGATGCTTGAGAGAAGGGGTAAAGCTAAGATTTGGGAGCAGCAGGCTCTAGGCTGGATTTGGGCACCACGTGGACAGACTAATGGTTAACACCAGACCTAAATCTTTGTCCAGGGGCTGAGCTCAGCCCCAGCCCTTGGTCGGGTGCTGTGTGAGCTGGAAGAGCAAGGCAGAACTGAGCTCCAGCCTTGGTCCCATCCCTGTCCTTATCCCTGCCTTTGTCCCCATCCTGATCCCTGTCCCTCTCTCATCCCTATCCCAATCCCATGCCCATCCTCATCCCTGTCCTGTCCCCATCTCCGTCTTCATCCCCATCTCAAACCTGCTCCCATCCCCATCCCTGCCACCATCTCTGTCTTGGTTCTTGTTCCCACTTCAGCCCCATCCCAATTCCTGTCCCTATCCCATCCCACCCCCATCCTTAACACCATCCTAGTCCCCATCTCATTCCCAAAGCCTTCTCCAAGAACCCTGTCACTATCCCCATCTCAATCCTAGTCCCTATCCTGTTTCCTTTCTCAACCCTGATCCCATCCCTGTGTTGGTTCCTGTTCCCATTTCATCCCCATTCTGTCCCCATTCCCTTCCCCATCGCTGACACCATCCCTGTCCTCATCCTGATTCTGTGCTATCTCCATTGCCACTTTCATCCCTGTCCCTGTCCTCATTCCTATCCCCATCCTCATTCTCATCTCCATCCGTCACCATCTCTGTCCTGATCCCTGTCCCTGTTTCATCCTTGTCCTATTCCCATCCCCATCCCTTACACTGTCCTGGTTACTGTCCCATCTCATCCCCAGTCCCTTTCCTGTCCCAATCCCAGCCCCTATCCCTACCCATCCTCATTCCATTCCATTCCCAGGGCACATGACCTGCGGTGACAGTCTAGGACTCATCCGGACCCTGGGACAGCCAGACCCCCGCCCCGAGCTGTCCCCGCATCCACCTGCCTCATGACGGGGGTTTGGCAGCGCCTTCATCCAGTGGAAACTTCTTTTATCTCCAAAAATTCCTTTGCTTTCGGACGGGGAAAACTCCGGCTGCTCCAGGCTGGGATCCTCCCTCCACCGCCCACAGCTCGCACAAAGGCTCCTTCACCCGGGACGGACAGAGCCACCTTTGTTCATCCCGCTCCAACCGCGGGCGGCAGGGCAGGAATGGCACCAGCCCTCCGGCTCTGGATCCACTTCCTGGGAATCTCCAGGAATGAGAAAATCAGTGAACCTCGAGCGCTGGGTGGTGGGAGATGAGCGCTGGGGGCATCGCTGCTAGTCCCGGATTTACTCCCTCCCACCAATCCCAGTAGGATTTTAGTCATTATTTAATCAAGCCAGGATTGTTTAACATCCCCCTGGGATGACGGGTGCGGTTGAGGGGATCCAAGCAGTGATGAGCCCCACAGCCCGGCTGTTCCTGCCCGAATCCTCACCGTGCCAATAAATCCCTTTATTGTGTCTCCCGATAATCCAGGCATGGCGGGAGTGAGACCTGCCCCTTCTCAGCAGGGGACCCCCGGGAATCTCGGTGGATGGCCGGGACAATTCCCACCCCCATCGCCCCACCCCCTGCTCTTCATCACAAAAGGGGGACAAACGACCCCTTTATAAGGAGGGGTGGGGGACCAAGTGCCTGGGATGCAGCAGGATGTCGATGCACCCTGGGATGCCCCCGGTATGTCCTTTGGACCCCCGGACGTTGCACTGGGAACCTACCCAGCCACAAATCCTACAGCATCAACCCCAGGGCTGGATTTGGGGCAAACACAGCCTCTGGAATTCCCTCCCAAATATCCCGTCAGACTTCTGGGTGAACTGGGAAAACGGAGGCAGAAGAGATCTCTCCGTCTCACATCAGATCATGGGATATTTGGCAAAGATAAGACACTCGGGAGATGCAGTCCTAACGTCACCAGCAGCACCGACAGCAGCAGGAGAGAGGATTTCATTACTTTAATGACAGGACAAAAGTTTTCCAGGAGCTTCCCTGTCCACATGGATACCTGGCGACCCACATTTCCCTGCCCTGGCAGCTGCAAGCCTATCCCTGGGCACCCAGAACCCTCCCGAAATGGGATGTGGATCCTGATGCCAACCCTGGCTCGACCCTTGGAGAGCTCAGGGAGCAAGTTACGAATTATGCCAGAGATTGCAGGATGCAGGCGAGCACAGCAGTGTCTTGGGATGTGTTTGGCAGCATAAGGAGGACGAGGATGGAGAGGTGGAAGTGGCCACGGGTGTTGCCACATCTCCCTAAACCCCCTTGGAATATTTTATTCCTGCTCTCCCCACCTGTGGCCAAGATCTGGGCACACCACAAGGCTGGCACGAGGCCGGCAGCTCTGGCAGGCACCGGACACTCCCGAGATGTTTGGGACCATGCCAGGAAAGACCGAGTTTAATCCCATGCCAATTGATTAGCTGCCCCTGCCCCAGATTAGCCCTGGCACCCTGGCACTGTCTCCCTTCCCTGACCTTCCCTGACCTTTCCAGGCCACCCCACCACGTCACTGGAAACCCACGTGGTAACTGGAAACCCACGGGTCGTGTTTCCAGTCTGAGGGTCAAATGTCAGATCCTCGATGGATCATTGGGGTTGGGGTGCGTGGAGACACCTGGATTTAGGGACCATCCTGGGATGGAGGGTTGGGAGCTGCTTCCAGCTTTTCCATGCTCAGAGATGGAAAATGAAAGGGAAAACAGAGCCTGAAGGGTTGGAAAACAGCATTCCAAATGGGCATTCCCAAAACAGCAGCCCCGGGGTTGCTGGGGTGATGTTTCACAGGAGTGAACAGGAGCCTTTTCCAAGCTCCCATCCTTAACTGGGACCCCTCATCACTGTGTCCCCTCATGACTGTCACCCTAAAAAACCACAACCCCTGAAAAATTCAGTCCCTAATAACAGTGACCCCCAAAAATAGTGACCCCTAAAAATGTGGGTCCTGATAACTGTGATGCCTTAAAACCATGATCCCTCATAACCCCAAATGCTAATTACTGTAACCCCTAAAAGTGTGACCCCAATAACCCCAAATCCTAATAACCATGACCCCTAAAATGAGGTCACTAATAACTGTGACCCCTAATCACCCTGATCCCAAATAACTGTGACCCCAAATAACCATGACATCCCCTAATAATTGTGCCTCCAATAACCCCAATCCCCAATTCCTTCCTCACTAGCTCCGCCCATTTTCCCCTTAGGGCACAACCCCTGCAAACCCCATTTCCACCAGCCCCTTCTCCACCCTCCACCCCTCATTTTTCCCTCAATATTTAATCTTCCTCTGTTCAATTTGGAGCATTTCCCAGCTTTTCCCAACACAGAGAAGGAACAAACCCTCGGTGGGGGGTTCAACCCCCCCAGATACTCCCAGTGGTGAACCCAGGTGAGCAGCTGGGCACGGACCCATTTTTGGGGTGACTTTACACCTCCCTGTCCTCAGATATTTGTCAGATACTGGAATTAAGCCCAGATCAGGGCAGGAATAATGGGATTATCCAGAGCCTGCTGCAGGATAGGGAAGCTCATTACAGAGCATTAAAGAGAAGAAAATTGGGTTTTTCTAAGTTCTTAGAAAAACCTCAACTTCCAGGTGCCTCCCATTTTAGGGTAATTTTGGGGTTTCTTTAGAGTTTGCTCTGCACTCTCACTCTCCTTATGGACACAGAATGAGCTTCCAGGATCCCGGGGGAGCTGGGGATGGAATTCAGCCCCCGCAGGTGCCTCCAGGTTTAGGGAAACTGTGGCAGGGCAGCCCCAACCCTGCCCCACACACACCTCAGAGCACCCATTCCCTTCTGCCCCAAATTCCCCAGGAAAACCGGGATGAACTCCCTTGAAGGACTTTTCCCCACAAAAGCACCCAGAGGGGAGGGGAAATCCATCGCGGTGGTGGGACTGGTATGAGGTTCCCCCCACCCCAAGTGACCGGACCTTTTTTTGAGGAAAAGGGGAGGGTTTACTTTTTTTTTTTCCTTTTTTCCCCTTTTTTTTCTTTCTTTCTGTCCCCAGCCTCGAGTTTTGCAGCATGTCAGGGACTAATACTGCCACCTACCGAGACAGACCTCCTGTCATTAAACCTCTTATTTCTGTTTTCCCCACCCAAAAGTGCTTCCCACGTTTTTTGGGAACACACGAGGCCTCTCAAACCAACTCTCTTCTCTCTGGAATCCAGGTGCGCTTTGGTGCCGGGCCCCCAAACGTCCTTCGGCGTGTTTTTGGGGGGCCTTTTTTGGGCTCAGGGCTTTGTGGATACCAGGTTGGGATGGCGACTGGGGACAACAGAGGCGCAGCACGGGATCAGGATTTTGTGGGTACCAGGCTGAGATGGTGGATGGAGAGACTGAGGCACAGCCAGAGCTCATCAGGCCCCGACGGCTCCCACCTGCGCCTGGTTTGGTCCCGGGTATTTAAGGCCCTTTTTCAGCAGCTTTCTCCCCTTTTGAGAGCCACCTCAGTGGGTGTAACTTTGGTCCTTTTGTGGGATGGGGGAGCCCAGCCGAGCTGGAGAGTGGCCGGAGGTCCCAGAGCCCGCGGGGGCCCTGCAGCCCACGCCGCCCCCCGAGATGCTGGAGAGGCTCCTGGGCCAGCGCTTCGGGCCCCTGCCCCGGCCGGCCACCATCGCCCGCCTGCGGCGCGGCCCTCAGGGCGGCTACGAGCCCACCGGGGACCCCGCCGAGGTGCTGGAGCGGCGGCAGGCAGCCAACGCCAAGGAGAGGGAGAGGGTGAGCGACCCCAAAACCTGCTGAACCCCCCCACCCAAATCGCACCTGGGAGACTGGGTCATATCATGGTGGCACCCAGGGCTGCTTTGGGTGGGGACACGGGCAGTGCCACCACCGGGGTGGTTCGGAGGGACTTTGCATTTGAGAGGGTGGATTTAATCTGGAGGGGGGTGGGCCCAGTTGAATTTTAGGAGGGCCTGATTTAATCCTGTGTTGGTCAGTTTAATCCTGGGGGGCTCCGGCTAAATTTTAAAAGGGCTAAATTTAATTCTGAGGAGCCTGGTTTGATCCTGGGGAAGAGGGGGTTGGTTTAATGGAGAGAAATCTAATCTAATCCTGGAGAAACCTCAGTTTAATCTTGGGAGTCCCAGTTTAATCTTGCAGGTACCCCAGGTTAACCCTGAGGGATATGGTTTAATTATGGGGTCCAAATTTAGTTCTGGAGGGGTTGGTTTAACCCCTAGTACCCAAATTTAATTCCAGGACGGTCCAGTTTAATCCTGGAAGGGACCGCTTTAATCCTGGTAAACGCAGTTAAATCTAGGAGGTACCAGTTTCATTCTAGAAGGAGCACAGGTAAATTCTGAGGTCTCAGTTTAATTCTGTGAGAGTCACGTTTAGTCCTGGTGAGCCCAGTTTAATCCTGAAGACCCCAGTTTGATTCTGTAAGGGACCTACTTTAATTCTCAAGGGGCTGTTGAATCCTTGGGGGGTCGGTTTAATTCGGTGGGGGACCCCAATTTTGACTGTGGGTGGGTGTGGTTTAATCCTGGTGAGCCCAGTTGAATCATGAGGGTGGTCCTGGTTTAATCTTGAGAATCCCAGTTTGATCCTGCAGGAATCCTGGTCTAACTCAGGGCTCTTGGTATAACATGGAAAACCCTTTGGGGTTTCTAACCAGTTCCCTTTGGGTTGTTTAACCGGGTCCATTCGGGGTCCCCTCGGTCTCTGAGCAGCCCCTTGGGGTCCCTGTGTCCTGCAGATCCGAAATCTCAACAGTGGCTTCTCCCAGCTGCGGACCCTGGTGCCGCTGATGCCGCGGGACCGCCGGCCCAGCAAGGCTGACACGCTGCGGGCAGCGGCCCAGTACATCCGCCTGCTGCGGGGGGTGCTGCGGGACACGGGGGGCTTCCAGGTGGGTTCCCAAAACTGACCCCAAATCCTCCCTGAAACACCCGCTGCTGTGGGGCTGCCACGTGGGTACCCAAAAACTGACCCCTCAACCCCCCCCCATAATGTGGGGCTTTGAAAACTGACCNCCCCCCCCCCCCCCCCCCCCATAATGTGGGGCTTTGAGGGGCCAATGGAGATTTTGTTGCTATTTTTCATCTTGGAATCAATAATTCAGTTTATTTTTAGTCATTGAGTTTTTGTGGGTCCTCCCAACACTGACCCTTGGGCTCCAAACCCCCTTATAATTGGAATTTGGGGTGCTAATGGAGGGAGTGACTGGTTGGGGAGGGGTACATGGAGAGGGGACAGATTTCTTCCAATTTCTTCTGATGTTTTAGTTTGGAATTCAGTTTAAAATTAACAAAAAATATAATTATTCGAGGGGGAACATCCCAACACCGACCTCCAACATATAGGGACCCCAAAACTGACCCTCCATTTTCAAACTCCCCTATAATTGGCTTGAGGAGGCTCATGGGATTTTTCTTTATATTTTTCAGTTTGGAATTAATTTAATAATCAAAATTGAATTATTATTTGAGATGGGACCTTAAAACTGACTCCCACCTCTGGGGAACCCCTATAAAGTGGGCTTTGGGGGATTTTTATTCTTATTTTTCAGATTGAAATAATTTTAAAAACTAGAAATAAAATGAATTATTATTGAGGGTAAGCCCTAAAACAGTCCCCCAATAATGTGGGGGCTTGGGGACCTGGTGGGGATTTTCTGGCTTGAGGTTTTTCAGGTTGAAATTAATTTAATAATTTAATTGATTTGTTATGGGGGGGGGGCTATTATTGTGGGGCCGTTATTATTGGGGGGGCACCCCCCCCCAATTCTAATATATTTTTAATTGCCTTTTTCCCAGGAACTCTGCACTGAGCAGGAGTTGGGGGACACTGGAGGAGTGTCCCTAGGGGGGCCACCTGAGACCTGGCCTTGGAGTGCCCCCCCATGCCCCTTGGGGCCACCCCTTCTGCCCCCCCACCCCGAGGCACTGCTGAAGGGTGGGGGGACGGTGAGTGGGGGAAACCCGGGGGAGGTCAGAGCACCTTGGGGAGGTCCCCAGGGGGGACAACACCTCGGGGGGCACCCTGGGAATTTGGGGCAGCCCCTGGATGGGGGTGGATCAGCTCAGGGGAGGCACCTGGAGGGGTGACAGAGCACCTGGGGGGGGACAGAGCAGCCTGGAGGGGGGGCAGAAAACTTGGGGGGCTCACTCATGGGGTCTGGGTTTGGGGGAGCATCTGGGTAATACCAGACATAAACAAGGGAGGCTCAAAATCACCTTTTCCCCAAAAATATTCCAAAGGTGAAAAAAAAGCTTTATTTTTCTCCTTTTTTTAAGGTTTTTCCTGACATCCATAAAAACCTGGGGGGGGCCGCGGGGGTCTCCCCCGAAGGCCAAGTTCAAGGCTCCAGCCCCCATTTTCAGGGTCATGCTCCTGTCCTGGAGCCCTACACCCCATGAAACCTGCACCCCAAAACTGGGGGGCAGGGGGCCTGTCACCCCTAAAACGTGGAGGTCAGGGAGGGCAGAATTGTAATTAATTGCTTTACAAAATTGTAATTACCAATTAGCTGTTCCTCCTTCCCCCCCGTATGGGCTTATTAACGATTGTTAATATAAACCAAATTAATTGCACAATAAAAAGGGATTGTCGTAGCATCAGCACTGGGTTTGGGGGTCCTCTCTTATTTATTTGCAGGGATTGAGTTCCCGGGGGGGGTGCGGGGGGGGAGGGCGTGGCGGGGGGAGGTGCGGGGACACGCGTGGTGTGTCGGAGGGGGGGGGGGCGGCCCTTTGTCAGGATGCTCTGAGGAGGAGGAGGAAGGTGGGTGATGGCAGCAGCCCCCGGCCGCAGCATCCCTNGGGGGGGGTGGGGGGGAGATGCTGGGAGGGGGAGCCGTTGGGGGGGTCCTGGCCCAGCCCCCCAGAGCCTCCCCCGCCTTCTCCGAGGGCTGCTCGGGCCCCGCGGCCGGGGGTCACGGGGGCCCCCGTGGATTTATCCCGGCCATGCCCCCCCCTGCCTAGTGAGCCAGATGCGCTCCGAGAACCAAAATCTGAGAGTCCCCTTCTACCCTGAGCGAGGGGGGGGCTGGAGGTCACCCCCGGAATTTGGGGGAGCAGCCCCACCCTGTGTTTTGGGTGTGTCCCGGGTTGGGGGGCCCTTGGCAGCAGCATCCTCACAGCTCTCGGTGACGGTGACCTGGAGAAGAGGGGAGGGTCCTTTTGGGATCCGCGGGCCGGGGGAAAACCGGGACCCCCCCCAGGTGCGGTGGCAGCGCAGCGCCGAGACCCCAGTTCGGGACTGGGGTCCTTAGGTAGCCCCCATGGGTGTGCTGAGCTGTGTCCATTCTCAGCTCCCATCAGTTCACCGAGTGCTCCCCGTTCTCAGCCACCGCCCCGCTGGTGCCCCGAGCTGTGCCCGTTCTCAGCAGCCTCTCCCATGGGTGCACTGAGCTGTGCCCGTTCTCAGCCTCTGCTCCCATGGCTGTGCCAGGCTGTCCATCGCCAGCTTCCACTGCTGCACTGAGCCGTGCCCGTTCTCAGCTGTGACGTCCTCAGAGAGGTGTAACTCGCTTGAGCAGTGCCGCCAGCGGGGGACTCCCCCTCCGGTCCCCCCCTGCGTGTCCCCAACCTGTCCCCTCATCCCCGCAAGGCACCGGGCAGGGCGGGGGCCCCGCGGGCCTTATCTGCAGGGCACAGCTGCGCAGTGTTTTCGGTGCTTTCTCCCAATCTGTACTTTGGGGGTGCCGGCGGTGACGCCGCATGTCCTCGCGTCCCCAGGATGAGCACGGCCGCCAGCCCCGAGCCCCTGCCCGAGCCCCCCGCCCCGGGGCCCCGCTGCCCCCCCCAGGAGGACCCCGGGTTCCTGCGGGCGCGGAGCGGGGCTGGGGACCTGCGCCAGGACTTCAATCTCATGGAGCAGAAGAAGCGGGTGACAATGATCCTGCAGAGTCCGGTGAGCCCCCCGACCCCGCGCTTGCCCTGTGTCCTGAACTCCTCTCTTATCCCCAAGCCCCTCCCGCCTGTCTCCAACCCCGTCCCACCTGTCCCCAAACCCTGTTCTTTGTGTCCCCAACCTCTTCCTTTACATCCCCCAGTCCATCCCTCCCGGCCCAAATCCCGTCCCTCCTGTCGCCAACCCCAACCTTCCCGCCCCCGGCCTCATCCTTTGTTGTACCCGCCCCATCCCTCCTTTCCCCAAGCTGATAGATGTCGCCACATGGTGGTGCATGTCCCCACCTGGCAATGTCGCTGCCACCAGGGTGCTGCTGTCATTGAGCTGCCAGGGCCACTGCTGCCACTGGGCCAGCATGCCAGTGGTGTCACTGACACCAAGATGGCAATGCCACCATCACCGTGGTGCCACCATCACCACTGTGGCACCAAGCTGGCAATGCTACTGCCACGAAGCTGGCGATGCTGTCACCAACATGGCTATGCCATCAAGCCAGTGGTGATCCTGCCACAAACCTGGTGATGCTGGCACCACCAGTGAGCTACCAAACTGTAGGTACTGCTGACAACAAGTCAGCAGTGCCACCATCACCATGTCACCAAGCTGCTGGTGACACTATTACCATGTGACCAAGCTGGAGGTGCCACCACTGGCACTCCACCAAGGCAATAGTGTCCCTGACACCAAACTGCCAGTGCCACCATCACCATGCACCAAGCCAGCAGTGCCACTTCCACCGAGCAGTGGTGCTGCCCCCTGCCCCAATGTCCCCAATGGTCCCGCCCGCCCAGTTGTCACCTTGTCCCCGGTGCTGCAGTCCTTCCGGGAGGAGCTGGAGAGCCTGATCCAGGAGCAGATGAAGAAGGGGAACAACTCGTCCCACGTGTGGGCACTGCGGCAGATTGCCGACTTCATGGCCACCACATCCCCCGCTGCCCTGCCCACCTCCCCCATGGGTATGTGGGGCTCGGGACAGGGCAGTTTGGGGACGCTCACGAGGGGTTTAATTGAGGGGGGTGGGGTGGGAAAAGCCCCAAAACCTTGGGGGGGGGACAGCAAATCTTTGCAACCTTGGAATCTCCAAAACTCTGGGGCCACAAAAAGCTTTGGGACCATCGGGGGCATTAAATGCTTTTGGACCACCAAACCTTTGGGGCCTTGAGGACCCCAAAAACCTTTGGGGTCCTCAAACCTTTGAGACCTTTGGGGCCCACCAAACTTTGGGGGCCCTTAAACTTCTGAGATATTTGGGGCTCCCAAACCTTTTTATATCCTTGGGACCTTTGTGAACTTGGGGTGCCACCAAACCCCTGGGATCTCCCTAACCCTTTGATGGCCATCAAACCTGGGGGACCACCAAACCTTTGAGACCTTGGGGGCCACCAAACCTTGACAGCCATGAAACCCATTCCCACAATCCTCTGCTCCCCTCCCGTGGTTTGGGGTGTCCAAGGAACATCAAAGGGTTAGGGAGATCCCAGGACACCCCAAGGAACCCAAGTCCTTCTCAGCCCCCCAAACCTCCAAGATCCCCTTGTCCCCCCATACCCCAAATCCTCCAACCCTTCCAAAACCCTTTGATGGCCATCAAACCTGGGGGACCACCAAACCTTTGAGACCTTGGGGACCCCCAAAGTTTTTGGTGCCACCAAACCTTGACAGCCATGAAACCCATTCCCACAACCCTCTGCTCCCCTCCCGTGGTTTGGGGTGTCCCACCACTGATGGGGGGGTCCCCAATCCCCAGGGCTGGCATCGGTCACTCCCATCAATGACCTGCACGGGACGGAGGGGCCGGCGCTGGCCAAGGGTGAGCGGCTGATGCGCTGCAAGGTGGGCAGCATCCACCGGCTGCTGGACCTGTACGGCTGGGCACAGCTGGGACACGCTGCTGTCACTGTGAGCCCCCCAAAACTGTGATAGGGGGAACTGGGTTTGCCTTGGGGAGGTTTGGGGGTTGTTTTGGGGGGTTAGGGGGCTTTTGGTACCTGTTGGACCTGTACAGGCTGGGCACAACTGGGACACGCTCCTGCCACCGTGAGCATCCCAAAAGCAGCACAGTGGGAATGGGGGCCTGGAAAGGATTTTGAGGGTATTCAGGGTTGTTTGGGGAGGATTTAAAAGGTTTTGGTGTTTTTTGGGAGGAGGTTGGGACCTGCTGGACCTATACAGATGGGCACAGCTGGGGCACATCATGTCACTGGGTACACCCCAAAACCCCACAGGAGATCTGGGGGTTTGGGGGAGTTGGAGGAGGTTTGGGGTTGTTTGGGGGGGATATTTGGGGAAATTTGGTTACTTTAGTGGGATTTGGTGTTGTTTGGGGGTTTTGGGTCCTGCTGGACCTGTTAACTGGGCACAGCTAGGGCACACCATCAGCACCCCAAAACTTGTACAGGGGGACAGGATGGTTAAGAATGTTTTGAGTTTGAGGAGGAGTTGAAGGAGTTTGTTGAGGAGATTGTGTTGTGTTTTGAGCTGTGGGGTTTTGGGTAGATTTTGGATTGGGAGTGGCCATTTTGGGGTTTTCTGGGAGGAGTGAGGGGTTTTGGATGGATTTGAGGAATTTTAGGAATTGGGGTTCTTTTGTGGGATTTGGGGGGTTTGGTGGACTTTGGAAGGTTGGGAACTGTTAGGGTCTTAAAGGGATGCTGGTGATTTGGGGGGTCTAAGGGGTTTTAGACATTTGAGGTGGGTTGGGATTTTGAGGGTTCGTGGGTTGTTATTTTGGGGGGGGAGGGTTTGTGGGGATTGGAGGTTTGGCGATTGTTGTTGGGTTCCTTCGGGGTGTTGGTTTGGGGGGCAGTTTCAGAGGTTTTTCAATGGTTTAGGGGTGATCAGAGAGGTGTGGGGGTTTTGAGGCAGCGTTTATTTCCGGATTTTTTTGGGTGTTTCTCATCTCACTCTGTCCCCCACGGCAGCTGCGGGTCAGCAAGGAGCAGGAGCACTTCTTGGTGGCCCCGCAGGGGCTGGCGTGCAGCGAGGTGACAGCAGCCAGCCTGGTGAGCACCCCGCTTCCCTCCCCGGGGCTGCCTGGGGGAGAGCTGCCTCCCTTAAGCCCCCTGTGCCCCCCAAGGTGAAGGTGAACGTTCTGGGGGCCGTGGTGGAGCAGGGCAGCACCGGCTTCAGACCCGATGCCCGCAGCTTCAGCCTGCATGCCGCAATCTACGCTGCACGCCCCGACATCCGCTGCATCGTGCGGCTGCACACCCCTGCTGCTGCCGCTGTATGGGCGGGGAATGGGGGTTTGGGGTGTGGGGGTCTGGGGGAGATGGAGGTTTTCGGGGGAAGTTGGGTTTAGGGGGATTTGGGGGGCTTGGGAGTTAGGGGAACTTGGGGCCTTTGGGGGAGGTTGGACTGGGGGGATTTGGGAGATTGGAAGGGTGTTTTGGAAGGGTTGGAGGATTTGGGGTATGGGGGGACAAGGGGATCTTGGAGGTTTGGGGGGCTGAGAAGGACTTGGGTTCCTTGGGAGTTTGAAGGAGTTTAAAGGAGTTTGGGGGATTTGGAGGTATTGGGAGATTTTCAGGTGAAATGTTGGGGTGATCAGGATGATGGGAGTTTTTGGGGGCTGGGGTTCTTTGGGGACAGTGTATTTTTGGGGGGATTTTGGAGTTTGGGGGAATTTTTGGGGGAATTTAGGAGGTTGGTTATGGAGGGATTGGGAGGGGTTGGAGGGGTTTGTAGGGTTGGGGATTTTTGGGGAGATTTTTTGGAGGGTTATGGGTTTTTTGGAGAGGAGTTTGGGGAGGGCTGGGAAGTTTTGGAATGGTTGGGGCTTTTTGCAAGAGTGGGGTTTTTTTGGGGTTTTGGTGGGATTTTTTGGGGTGCTGGAGTTCCTTGGCCCCCTGCCCTGTTCCCCCGCTGTGCCCAGGTGTCGGCCATGCGCTGCGGGCTCCTGCCCATCTCCCGCGCCGCTCTTCTCCTGGGGGACGTCGCCTACTTCGACTTCCGCGGAGAGGTGGAGGACGAGGCTGATCGTGTGGAGCTCCAGAAGTGCCTCGGGCCCACCTGCAAGGTGAGGGGACACCTGGGGGACACAGGGGTCACCCTGCCATCCACTGCCTATCCTGCTGACATCCCACATGGGTGCTGCAGATCCTGGTGCTGCGGAACCACGGGGTGCTGGCGCTGGGGGACACGGCCGAGGAGGCTTTTTACAGCATCTTCCACCTGCAGGCGGCCTGCGAGGTCCAGGTGAGTGTGGGGCTAGTGACGAGCTGCAGATGGGCCCAGCAACTGCAGGAGGATGCAATGAGCTGTGCCAGGTCTCAGCCCCTCATTTCCATCCCCATGCACTGAGCTGTGCCAGATCTCAGCCCCATTACTCCCCCGTGTGCCAGTGCTAGCTCCAAGGGTGGCGGTGGGGCTGTCCCTGGTGTCCCCAGCTCAGCGGTGCCCCCGTGCCCCACAGGTGTCAGCGCTGGCGAGCGCGGGCGGCGCAGAGAACCTGATTGTGCTGGAGCGGGCGCAGCAGCGCGTGCCTCACGGCCTGGGCGCCGTGCGCCGTGCCGGCACCACCTTTGGGCCCCTGCACAAGAGCCGCCTGGGCGAGCATGAGTTCGAGGCTCTCATGAGGATGTTGGACAACCTGGTAAGTGCCAAAACCCACCCAACCTGCCCCAAAATGCACTCCTGCCCCTCGGTTTATCCCCATGTGCCTGACTCACCGCTCTGTGCTTTTCCAGGGATACCGTACGGGCTACACGTACCGCTACCCCTTCGTGCAGGAGAAGAGCAAGCCCAAGAGTGACGTGCTGATCCCCGCCACCGTGACGGCCTTTGTGTTCGAGGAAGAGCCTGCTGGGACCCCCGCCCTGCGCCAGCACGCCCAGAAGCAGCAGAAGGAGAAGACGAGGTGGCTCAACACCCCCAACACCTACACCAGGGTCAACCTGGCCGAGGAGCCGCAGAGCAGCGCTGGTGGCCAGAGGACAAAGACCACGGTGAGGGGCATATGGGGCAGACGGGCTTGGGGATCAACAGCCAGGGAGGTGGAGGATGTCCTGGGTATGGATCCCACTAAAAACTGAAGTGTAGGGAGGCCTAGGGACCATTCATCCTGTAATGATTATTTTGAAATCCCACCACCCTGTTCTAGTGGGGCCAAGTGCCATTGGCTTTATCAGGGTCTTCCCTCTGTGTAAGATACATTTATTGAGGTCTTCTCATTTACTGGGGTCTCCACTTTATTTTATCAGGGTCTCCCCTCTACACAAGGTGTATCCATTGCAGTCTCCCCTCTATGCAAGATGTGTTGTTTGGGGTCTCCCCATATTCATCAGGATCTCTCCCCTACATAAAATGCTTTTATTGAGGTTTCCCCTTTATGGGAGTCTCCCTTCAACACAAGATCTATTTATAAGGGTCTCCCCTCCATTACTGGGATCTCTCCCTCATGCAAGGTGCATTTATTGGTGTCTCTCTTCCATGTAAGTCCTGTTTATTAAGGTCTTTCCTCTACACAAGATGCTTTTTATGGGGTCTTTCTTTATTACTGGCATCCTCCTTCTATGTATGATGCATTTAGTCAGGTCTTCCTTCTGTGCAAGGAGTGTTTATTGGGGTATGGTGTTTCCCCTCTACCATCAGGGTCTTCCCTCTATACAAGTTGCATTTGTCAGGGTCCCCCATCTATCACTGGGGTCTCCTGCTTCCCAAAACATCTTTCCCGGGTTTCCAGTGGCTTCGAGCAGATGAGGTGGAGAAGGGCAGCAGTGGGACCCCCATTCGCATTGAGAACCCCAACCAGTTTGTGCCACTCTACACAGACCCACAGGAGGTGCTGGAGATGCGCAACAAGGTGGGGTGGCCTGGGGGACAGGGGAGTCTCGGGATGCTGGGGTGGGTTATCCATGTCCTTGGAGGGGGATTCATTCCTGCCCTCACCCACAGATCCGGGAGCAAAACCGCCAGGACATAAAGTCTGCCGGGCCTCAGTCACAGCTGTTGGCCAGTGTCATCGCCGAGACCAGCCGCAGCCCTGTATGGCACCTGTGTCACCTCATGTCACCCCGTGTCCACAGCCCTGCATCCCCAGCCCCATGACACCCCATGTCCTCAGCTCCCTGTCCACGGCCCATGTCCCCACTGTATCCCCAGGCCAATATCACCCCATGTCACCTCTTGTCCCAAGCCCCACATCACCCCACATTCCCAGCCTCAAGGCCCCTTCCCAGAGCACCCAGCCCTTCCCTGGTTCCATGGGTCCAGGGGCGGTAACACCATTCCAAGGGCAGAGGGGACACTGTTTGGAGGGGGGACACTGCTCAGACACTGCTCCAATGGGGTTGACACTGCTTGGGGTGGAGGGTGGGGATGTTGACACAGTTCCAGAGAGTGTGACACCACTCTGGAGGGGTGACATTTCTCCAGGGAGGTTGACACTGCTCCAGGGGTGTGACACCACTCTGGGGGTCTGTTTCAGTCCACTGAGAGCCACTTGGGGGATGGAGAGGCCAAGGAGGGCCAGGAAGAGGTTCCTCCCGAGGCAGAACCCCCCAACCCCTTCAGCCAGCTCACGGACCAGGAGCTGGAGGAGTACAAGCAGGAGGTGGAGAGGAAGAAGTGCTTGCAGGGTAGGAGAGACACCCCAAAACCCCCAAACACCCCCGACTGGCACTGAGGGGACCCAGGGCCAGCGTGTCTCTCTGTGGCAGGCGAGAAGGATGCAGCAGCAGAGGAAAGTGGGGCTCCTCCTCCAGAGCCACCCCCTCCAGAGCCCCCGGAGCCTGCAGAGCCCACGGAGGGTGAGTGGGGTGACAAACACCCCAAAACGAGGGGTGGGGTCCCAGTGAGCAGCAGGAGTGGGAGGGGGACAAGGGTGGCTGCGGCCAAACTGCACTGAGATGCAGCTTGCTGTCTCCTCATGTTCCCCCACCTGTCCTGGGAGGTCCCCGCTCCAGAGGGGCCAAGCACCTCTGGGGATTCATGGCAGGAGGATATGAGCATCTGGTGGTGGCTTTGTGGGGTGCAGGGGATGCCCCTGTCCCCCATCCCAGTTCTCATGCTCCGGCGGGTGCGATGTTGCCATTGTTCCAATCCACAGCGGGTGCCGGGGCACGGCTCGGGGCTGCTGGCTCTGCCATGGTGTCTCGTGGTGTCTGTCTGTCTGTCTGTCTCCACAACGTCTCCTTTCTCTTTCCTCCCCGTGTGCCTGTCACCCAAGGAGTTATCCCTGAATCCCTGGCACCGTAGTAAGTACGGAGAGGCCACCCCGGTTGAGGGACATGGGCTTGGGGGGATCTTTGGTCTCCATGGCCCACTCCAGCCCCACTCAGGGGAAATCCCTTAGAAAAATCCCTTGGGGAATCCTTCCCTGTTGTTGCTTCCTGCTTTTTCTGCTGCCTCCTCCAGGCTCTCCATCCCACATCGCTTGTCCTGCAGGGAGGGGGGTGGCTCAGGGAAGCGGTGCCTGCAGCAGGACAGGATCAAATCCCAACGTTCTCCACTCATGGAGGCCAAATCCTGCTCCTGCCCAGGCCCCACTGGACATTTGGGGGGATAAACCCCCCCCACAACACTGGTGCTGCTGCCCCAATTCCCTGTTCCCTCTCCCCTCCCAAGGTGATAAGAAGACCAGTGGTGGCCAAGCCCCCCCTGATTCCACTGCCAAGAAGGAGCCACCAGCGGTGGTGAATGGGAAGGATGAAGAGCAAAGCACTGAGGAAAACCTTGGAAAAGGGGGAACAGACCGGACAACTACCAACACTGACCAGAATGCCCCTAAGGAGAAGGAGACAGTGACCAGCAACCCTGTGTCCCCTGACGGTTCACCCTCCAAATCACCCTCCAAAAAGAAGAAGAAATTCCGGACCCCATCTTTCCTGAAAAAAGGCAAAAAGAAGGAAAAGATTGAATCATGAGTCTCCCAAGGCCTCACACATGGCCATCCCAGGGATCTCCGGGATCTCTGAGACCGGGAGCGCTGGGGCGGGTGCAGCTCCTGCCTCGTGCGTCTGGCCGAGGTGCAGCCCAAAACCCCTGAAATCCGGCTGTTTTCTGGGTCCTTCTGGCACAAGGCATCTCATCCCCCTTGTCACCTGCCTCTGGAGGCGGTCACCGAGCTTAGAGAGACTGTGGTCCCCGTTTGGGGAAATTCCCGCTGCATCTCCCTCCCCCCTTTCCATCCTGGGCTCCGGCCCCTTCCCACTATGGACCAAGGGTTGAATTTTCTCCATCAGAGCCCAGGTCTGCTTGATTTGAGGAAGAAAAGGGTGTTTTGTGGTTATTTCTTCACCTTCTGTTTCAAGATCTGCTGTAATGGTGCTGGCTTCATCCCCAGGGAAAACTGTCCATCGCTTTGCCAGGAGAACAGGATTGAGCTGAAGGCAGGGGATGGCTTTTCCTGAAGGAGAAGCTGAGATTTTTCCTTCCTGGATTGTAATCTTCCTCTCATTGGGCTAAAGAACCACTTCATCCACTTCTCCTGGTACTCCCACGCCATGTTTTGCCCACCCAAGGAAGAACAGCAGGATTTCCCATCACTGGAAAAGCCCCCACCTCACTTGCACGACCCGCACCTGGGAAAAGAGGGAAAAAAAACCTCTGGGAATTGTCTGTGTTATTTAAAACTGAGCAAAACTCACTCACTAAGTGCTACTTCGGGATGAACACACGCTGCTAATTCCTGCTGGCCTCTGCTCACAACGACCCCATCCATGCCGGATCCCTGCTTTTCCCAGCTCTGGATTCCCAGCACAAGTTCAATCCTTCCTGGCGTTCCCTTCCCTCCCAGCGTTAGAACATCCTGGCCAACCCCTTCCTGGGAAGAGCCCCAGCCATGCTGATGTTCCCCACAGCCATTCCAGCGCTGGGATTTGGGGATAAATCAATGGAATCAGGTCCCCATCCTCCCAATTTCCTGGGGTGCTTGCCCTGAGCCTTCCTGCATCCGTGGAGTCCTGTCCAGGAGGTCTGGAATGCCCCAGAACTCCATTTGGGGTTCCTTCACCCCAGCAGGATTTTCCCACGTGCCATCACTGTGGTTTCAAACCTTTTCACTTCTGCGAGACAGCTCATGGGGGTTGGATTCCCTCTGGAAGAGCAGGAAACCCGTGGAATGGGGGGTGCAGGAAACAGCAGAGACCCAGGCAGGGGTCTTGCCAGAGCTCCATGGCCAACCTGAGCCTAGATTTTGGGAAGAGCCTTCGCCCTGCCCAGTGTCCCCCAACAGGTCCTCATCCCACTCCTGCAGGATGGGGGTCACTGAGGGGACACTCTGAGCCCCTAAACCCCCTCTGTGCCCCCAGCTCTGTCACTGGGGGAGGGGGACTGTTCCTCACTGCCACTCGTTTTAAGGCTATTTGAGGCCATTTTTGTCCCTGGCCTGTTCCCCCCTGGGTGACCCAGGGCAGCAGAGCCTGAAGAGACAGCTGTGTCACCTCCCCAGGGTAGCACTGTCACACCGGGGGGGAATTCCTGAATGACAGCACTGCCACACCCCCAGCCCAACCTAGGGGCTCCCCCAGGGGTTTTGTTCCCAATTTGTTCCTGAAGGTCTCTCCCCAAGGCCTTTGTCACCCCTATTTCCAAGGGCCACTGGCTTTGCAGGGGACCCTGGGATCGATTTCCCCCTCCATGAAATTCTGGGGAGTTTGAGGTAGAAAGGGACGAAGGGTCCTTTATGCCACCATAATCACAATGATGAGGGTCCTGGCTGCACAGCTGGAAGGAAACAGAGCCAAGATCACATCCTGGGACCACCCTTCACGTAATTCCCCCACCTCACCTCCCTGCCTCCCCCTCCCCTCACTCCAGCAAGGCTCAGGGTGGGGGGGGCGGTCTCTCCAGGGGAAGGCAGGGAGGGGGCAAATCCCTGATCCGGGCCCTCCACATCTGTACCTCCACTGGAAAACACAGGCTGATCCCATGTTGGCAATGGGGAAGAGCGAGTCCAGCTGCACCCAGTACCCCTCCTCCCAGCTGGGCCTGCCCAGGAAGGTCCCGGTGGCAGGACGGGTGTTGAACCCCCCCGGAATGCCACCGGGAGGAGGCCAGGATGTGACATGTCCCCGCGTGTGACAATCGCGGCCGGGAGCGCGTGGAACGCCGGTGTAAATAAATCCTGTGTTTGGCACCCGGCAGCACTCTGAGACTGAGGGGCAAAGGATGGCGATGGAGGTGGTTGTGGGGATGAGACAGGACGGGAACGGGGCTGGAGCTGGGCATGAGGCGTGATAAGGACGAAAAGGGATGAGGGTGGAGGTGAGAATGGGACAGGGATGGGACTCAGGGTGACGGTGGCATTGTGTCATGGTTCAGGAATGGCACTCCCCAATTCAGCGACTTCACTGCGACGTCCCGGAGCCGCTGGCACTGGGTGCGCCGGACACCGGGAAGATTCCAGCAGCTTCTCAGAAAAGCCCCTTCTGAAACCCCCCCGCCCACTACCGAACCCAGGCACAGCCGCAGCACGTTCGGACTCCAGGCTGAGCAGGGCGAGCCCCGGCTGAAAACGCGCCGGGCCGGCACCGACCCGACCCGCCTGCTTGAACCCGGGGACCCGAACCGAGGCCGCGGCTCCACCTGCCNGGGACCGGGACCGGGACCGGGGAAGGGACGGAAGGGGCCGGGGAGAACAAAGCGCTGCAGGCACACAGGGAGCGAGCAGCGGCCTACAGAAGGTGGCGGCCTCGCCTTCCTCCCCTCCCCTTCCGGCCGTCCCCTTCCTCCCGGCCCTCCCTTCGCAATTCGGGCTGGGCGGGCTCCTAGGGCGAGCGGCGGGGCCGGGCCGGGCCGGTGCCTCTCGGTGCGGTGCTGATCTGCCCCTCAGGCTCTGCCCCCTCAGGCCCGGCCCCCGCTCCGGGCCGGCGGCGCCGTGGGAGCACCAGTGCGGGGCTGAGGGGCGGCCATGGGCCGCAGCCGCTCCCGGTCACCGCCGCGGCGGGGTGAGGGGGCACCGTGGGACCAGGGAATACCAGGGAGGGACGGGAACCCTGGGGAGGTCAGGAGCCACCCGGGGGACGGGGCCAGGGGAGATCCGGGAGGAAGGGCCAGGCCCGGGGGTGGCCGAGGAGTAGGTGGGGGGAATGAGACCCTCCAGGGAGGGGAACGGCGAGGAGGCCTCGGTTCCTCCTCTGGAGGAGACCAGACTCCCTCATCCTCCTCTTCGTCGTCCTCATCCTTTTCGTTCTCTTCTACTTCTCCTCCTCTTCCTNTTCTCCTCCTCCTCTTTCTTCTTTTCTTTTTCCTCTTCTTATCCTCTTCCTCCTCTCCTTTTCCTTCTTCTTCCACTCTCCATCCCTATCTTTTTCTCCTCTCCTCCCCCACCCCCGTCTCCTCCCACCCCTCTCCACCTTCCTCAGGTTTTTGGGGACCATCACCCCCTCCTGGCTGATCCCCCCCGGGATGATTCCCCCCGCTCCAGGTGGAGGTTTTTCCTGCTGCTCTTTCACTCCTGGGGGTGCTCAGAGGCATTCCTGAGCCCAGAACTATTCTGGAGGGGTGGGAGGGGCTGTCCTGGAGTGTCTGCTCGGGAGGTGGGATTTTCTGTGGGATTTCCTTTGGGAAGCGGGCCGGGAAGCAGGAGCTGATCCTTCCCCGGGCAGAGCGCCGGCGCTCGCGCTCCACGTCCCGGGACAGGGACAGGCGGCGGCGGGAGCGATCGCGGTCCCGGGACAGGGACAGGAGGAGGAGCCGGTCCCGCTCCCCGCACCGGAGACGATCCAGGTGAGGGCAGGGACCATCCAGGTGAGGGTGGGGACTGTCCAGATGAGGGAAGACACATCCACGTGAGGGCAGGGATGATCCAGGTGATGGCAGGGACATCCAGGTGAGGCCAGGGATGATCCAGGTGAAGGCAGGGACACCAGCATGGGGTGGGGGCAGCTAGGTCTGTTCCCTGAGTGACCCAGGGACAATGGGAGCCCCAGATGAGAATTCCAGGTGGGAATTGCAGGCCCACCTTGTGTGCCCCATCAGGTCCCCACGCCGGCACCGCTCCAGCTCCTCGTCACCAGCACGACCCAAGGAGCGTCGGGATGAGGAGAAGAAGGAGCTCAAGGAGTCCAAGAAGGAGCGGCAGATCACAGGTGAGGGGGGAATTTACTCTTGGAACACCCCCAGATGTCCTGCGGGGCCAGGACCAGCCCAGGGACACCCAGATTTTTGGGAATCCCAACATTCGTGTTTGCTCAATCCCCGATTTTCTTCCCTCAGAGGAGGATTTGCAGGGCAAGACAGAGGAGGAGATTGAGATGATGAAGATGATGGGTTTTGCCTCCTTTGATACCACCAAGGTGAGCACGGGCCTGAGGCCACTTCAGGGGCTCTGCGGTGTCACCTGCCCTGTTTGGGGATAATGCATGAGATTTTGGGATGTTTCTTCTCAGGGGAAGAAGGTGGACGGTGCTGCCAATGCCTACGCCATCAATGTGTCCCAGAAGAGGAAGTACAGGTGTGTTCCCCCTCCTTTGGGATAGGAAGAGGATTTTGTTTTGTGAGGTGACTGTGGCCACTGTCTCATGGTGATCCAGCTTCCAGGCCTGGGGAAAATAGTACTTTTGTGAGGTTTAAACTCAAAAGCAGAGGTGAGAGTTCTCCAGATCCCCCCGGGAATGGAGAAATCAGGAGGATGAGCAGTGAGGAGCACATTAGAAACAGGTAGGATGTGCCCAGGGAGGCCTGAACAGGATCGGAGCAGCAGGAAGCGACACTGTCCACCTGGTTTATTTCCAAAGAACACCCAGTTTGTCAATTCTGCTCCCTTTCTGATGAGAACCTGGGAGCCTCACACAGCCCAACCTCTGGAGCAGCTCATTGCTGGGAACCTTCCTGCCCTTTTTTTGGTTAAATGCCTGGAGAATTGGGTTCCCTATGGCCACTGAGCCG
The DNA here is from genome assembly GCA_008694505.1 of Cyanoderma ruficeps. Classification (NCBI taxonomy): domain Eukaryota; kingdom Metazoa; phylum Chordata; class Aves; order Passeriformes; family Timaliidae; genus Cyanoderma; species Cyanoderma ruficeps. The sequence continues at coordinate 318,323 of VZDJ01000200.1, read as the reverse complement.
TGTTCCCAACCTCCCCCGGGTATTTTTGTCCTGATTTCCCTGGATCCAGGGCTGACTCTGGCTCCATCCTCACCCAGGCAATACATGAACAGAAAAGGAGGATTCAACAGGCCCCTGGATTTCATCGCCTGACACTGGGACATGACTCCCACCACGGAAGAATTTTACTTCTCTGCACTCTCCTGGGTGGCTCTGATGATGGATTCCAGTGGAATTTGGGTTATTCCCAACAAGTTCCACAGGCCAGAGCTGCCACGAGTTTCCTTTTCCTGGATTTTTGTTATTATGTTTTTTTACAACAAAGGTTGGTTTCTGGGTGGGATTTTGCTGTGTTTCCCTGTTTTTGGTTTGTTTCTCTGTTAATAAAACCCCAGATGTATTTTTTTCCTTTAGTTTTTATCATTCAGAGGTAAAGCAGGGCCTCCATTCCCCCCCCACTTATCCTTGGAATTGATACAGATCAGGTCAATTCCGTGGGGCCCCATTTGAGCCCTGGGCTGAAACCGAAGGTGCTTGGCAGGGGGGGTCTTTCTTCCTCCCTCAACCCTACCCAGTTATCAGTTTGGGGGTGGGAGGCCCCTCCATCACCTGCCTCCCGGGGGGCAATGGGATCTGGGGTGCTCTCAGTTTAAGGAGGGGCTTTGGGTGCTCTGAGCCCTGCCTGGAGTGAGGGTGTGCTCTCTGGGGGTGGTTTTTGATCTGGAGGGCCCAGGTGCTCCTGGCAGTGGGAAGGAGGGGGGGCCTGTCCGGCGGTGTCATTGCCCTGGCGTGGGGGTCCCTCCCAAGGAAGGTGGCTGCTTGGCAGAGGGGGTGGGGGTCCCAGCTCTGTGGGGGTGTCTGTCCCTGTCGGATCCCCATTCCCCGGGGGAGTCTGGCCCTAATCCGGGAATTCCCTGCCGCAGGGAGGTCTCAGTTCCCGGGGGTCTGTCCCCATCCCGAGGGATCTCTGACTGCCCAGGGTGGTCCCCATTCCTGGGGGTCGGTCCCTGTCCGGGGGGGTTCCCCGCCCGCCTCACGTTGCCCTACGTAGCAGAGGCCCCGCCCCTTCCCTGTCCGGCTTCGCCATTGGCTGAGCGGCAGGAAGTGAGTCAGGGCAGTGCGTGCGGCCAGCGGGGCGGGGCCGGTTTCGTGGGCGGGGCGCCGCGGGGAGGTCGGGCCAATGGCAGGAGGGTGTGGCGCTTTTGTCCAATAGCAGCGAGCGGGGGGCGTGTCCTCAGGTGCGGCCTTGCTCCCTCTCCACCGCTCGTGGAGGCGCTGGGCGGGGCCTCAGCCCCGTCCTCCAACAAGCGGCGACGCAGGGCGGGGCCTCGCTCAGCCTCCGCCAATGAAGGGCGGAGAGGGCGTGGCGCGCGTGGGGTCTGGCGGAGCGGCGCTCGGGGCGGGCAGAGGCCGCCGCTCCCCCCGCGCCGCCGGTTGCGGCTCGTCCCGGCCCCGCCATGGCCGCCCCCCCCCGCCTCGGCATCCAGATGCTGCTGGAGGCCGCCGAGTTCCTGGAGCGGCGGGAGCGAGGTACCTCCCGCCCCCCCCCCGGTGTCCCCCGTGCCCCCGGCCGGGCCCCGCGGTGACCCGCGCCCGCCGTTGTGTCTCCGCAGAAGCCGAGCACGGTTACGCCTCGCTGCGGCCCGGCGGCAAGGACGGGGAGGCCCCGCGGCGCCGCGCCAAGGCCCGGAGGAGCGGCGGCGGCGGCAGGTGATGGCAGCACCGGGCGGGGAGGGGGGGACCGGACCGAAAGGGCCCGGCCGTTGTGGGGCTGCGGGTCCGGCCCGGCCCGGCCGGGAGAGCTCCCGGCACCGTGCGGCCGGCCCGGTGCGCCCCTGCTGTCACTGGGCCTGTGTGACAGGCCCGAGGGAACTCCCGTGTCCGTGTGGCCAGGCCGGTGAGACCGCTGTTCCTGGACCTCTCGCCGGGCCGGGGTTACCCGCCCCGGTCCCCGGGCTCTGATGGGCCCCCGCTGTCACCAGGTGTGCGACAGGGCCGGGGCTTTTGTCCCCAGGTGTCCCAGATCGGGGGGAGTCACTGGGCCTGTGGCTGGGCCTGTCACTGGGCCTGTGGCTGGGCTGCGGTGACACCCCGGTCCCCGGGCTCTGGTAGGGCCCCCTCGCCGTCACTGGGGGTGTCACAAGGCTGGGGGCACTCTCCTGTCTCCGGGTGTTTGGGGAACAGGGAGGTCCTCCTGTCACTGGGTGTGTGACAGCACTGGGGGACCCTCCTGTCATCAGGTGACCCGGCTCAGTGAGGTCCTGTTGTCACTGGGTGTGTGACAGGACTGGGTGGGGCTCTGCTGTCACCAAAGTCCTCCTGTCACCGGGTGTGACACCATGGGTGGGACCTTTCTGTCCCTGGGTGACTGGCCCAGAGAGGTCCTGCTGTCACAGCTGTGGCAGGGGACCCTCCTGCCACCTCCTTAATTATCCACCCTGAAACCCACCCAGAGCCTCCCATTATTCCTCCTTGGTTGTTTCTCCATCTTACTCCTCGCTGATTTTAAATCCTAAACCACCTGTTCTCCAACTTTAAGTTGGCTCCAAGCACCCACATTGAATTCCAGGAGCAAATCCCACATCCTGGAGGCTTTATTCCATCACTTTAACCACCTTAAAATCACTTGGATCCTTCTGGCAAGGAACCCTCAGCAGATTTTGGGAAGGGCTGGCTCCAGGATGTGCCCCCAGCTGAGGGGACACTGTGAGGGGCAGCAGGTCCATCCCGACACGTCACTGGTGCCGGGTGGTGCCAGGGAGGAGCCAGGCCCTGATGGCACCACATCTGTCACTCTTTTCCTGGTTGGGAGCGATCCCGTCTGCACGACGCCACGGCAGCTGACCTTTGGCAGCTGCCAGAACAAATCCACCTGGATTTGCCCGTGCCGCGATTCCCCGTGTCCCCCTGGGCTGGGGCGGCTCCCATGCAGGTGTTTCAGAGTGTCAGGAGCCCCTCAAGGGGCAGCCAGGGCCCCTGGGCTCATATCAAGCAGGCTCCAGGTGAATCTGGTGGTTTCTCCTGCCTGGACATGCTCCGCGTTTTCTTCTCGGAATATTTTGTTTGCTTCGGGCCAATCTATTATGATTTTTAGGAATAAAAAACACATTCCGAAGGGAAAGCTGGTGATCAGCTGAGGTTCAAACTGGTGGGAATCCAAATCAGTGACTCTGTGGACATGAGATCGCTCTGGAGGGGATGCGGGAGCCACGGATGTGGGAGCTCCACCTGCCCTGGGGTGAAGCTGCCGTCTCCTCTGTCCCTGCTTATTTTATTCAAAATTAAAATCCATTAATTAATTCATCTTTTTCTAAATATTAGTGACGGTGAATGCAAGTGCAAAAAAAAAAAAAAACCACCAACCATTCCAGGAAGGATCCAGGCAGAAAAGATTATGGATTTGCAGTTAATGATTGTGGAGGTGATGGGAACTTCACCACTGTCGTACCAGTGCTCAGGAAGTGTTTGGATAATTTAGGATCAATCAAGGAAAAAACACAAAAGGTTGCAGCCCATGGCACCCCCTTGGTAAAGATCTGGGTGTGAAACAAAGATTTGTCCAAGGAAAAAAATAGTGGAGAGACTGGATAGGAGCCAGAGAGCTGAGCACTTCCATTGTGTCAGGATAATCCCATTGGAGTGGGAAGTGTCTCTGCTGGGATAGAATTTCTGGGATAGACTATCCCCACATTTCTGGGGATGTGGGAGATGTGGCCCCGATCTTGCCAGAAGGCAACAGAGCCACTTGAGCAGGGTGATCCATCAGGAATACAGCTGGAAAAGCGAAGGAGACCTCAGAGAGTATCTTCCACTGCTGTGATGGTGACATCCCTCATTTTCCCTTTGGTGACAGCCCTGGTTTTCCCTTCAGTGACATTCCCTGTTTTTCCAGCACTTCCGATCCTGTGGGGCCATCCCAGTAGACATCCTCATCCAAACAGGCTGTGGGTTATTCCCACATTTATGTTTTCAGGCACATAAGAACATTTTTCCCAAATTAGAGTGGAGCTTCTTGTGACCTCTGGAGGTTTTAGGAAGTCAGTAGGCTGGGAAGCAGCTCTTCCCTAAGCACCACTCATGGGAACACAAGCTGTGTGGCCTCCTGTGGCTTCTTCCTGGATTTCAGTGGAGGAAAAGTCAGCCGTAGCTTGTGTTTTCCATCTTTTCCCAGCTCTGTGGAAATGGAGAGTTTCAGGCAGATTTGTCACGGTTTTAATGTGTCAGTGGTGCTTTCGGTGCCTCCTCCAGACCTGCTCTCTGCTGCTGGACACAGGGAAGGCTTTTTCCACATTATGTTCCTGGCAGGTCAAGGGACCTGTTGATCCCAATCCCAGCTCTAAAACTTGAGTTTCTGGTTTAAAATCCCATTTTATGGTTTTCCTGACCCTTTTATTGCCACTTATCTGGCATTTTTTGTGTCTGCATCCCACCATTCACCATCCCTGGGTATGGAGCTCTGGAAGCCCCCCAGGTCTGCGGCTTTTCCAGGGAGCTTTTGCTAATTCCCACATGTTAATCCCAACTGTTAATCCCTAGTCAGCCAGAGGAATTAATAACTTCTTCCTTCTTTTCCAGGTCGACACACAATGAGATGGAAAAGAACAGGTGAGTCCCAGAAGGTTGGCAGAAGCTGGGCTGGGAGGAATTATTGCTTTTCCTGGGGTTTCTACCCCTGGAAAAGCAATATGAGATGGGTTAGAGGGGGAGTGGGAGTGAAGGAATGGGATAAAGGACATCAAGGATTAAGGCATTCCCCATCCTTGGTTGTTGGGAATGATATCCATCTCCACAGCCAGCTCCTGCTCTGCTTATTCAGGAAAATTATCTTTTCACAGGCTTATCTTTGGGCCAGTTGGAGTTTGGGATTTATCCTGCGTAAATCCCACTTTTTTTGTCTGTGTTGTCATCCCAAGGTCCTTTGGGTGAGGAAATCCCTGTTCACTCCCAGCACATCCCAAACAAGACCAACAGGTCATTGCAAAATCCATTTGGAGCTGCCCAGGATCAGGCAGTTCAGGGGTGGGTGTTACAACCCATTCCCAAGGATCTGACCTACATGTTGGGATGGGAGTGATGGACACAGGGAAAATGGGGTTTTTCTGCTTTCAGCAGAAAAAAGGGATTTCCTCAGGGAGCTGGAGTTTCCCTCCAGCATTAATGTCCTACCTGTTAAAGCAGAGAAAACCCAGATGTTACAGGAAGAGGGAGGATTTCTGGAGCACAGTCTGCTCTTGCAGGGATCTGGAGTTTTTGTATCCAAAACCACCCTGTTCCTACTAAAAATATGGAAAGGAAGCAGGCCCAAGGGATTTGCAGCTGGGTGTTAGCTTGGGCAGCTTCAGCTGTCAGCAAGAAAACAGCAAACAGCCCTCCTAAGATGGAACCTTTTTGGGAAGAGAATGACCAAGAGTGGATATTCTCACCCAGAATTCCGAGGTCATTGGTGTCTCATTGCCTGGGATCATCTCAACATCCCAGGATGCCAGCAGGATTTATCCATGAGGTTTTTCCAAGGCATCCTCTTGCCTGGCTGCAGTTCTCTCACAGTTTCTAGAAGTCCATGGAGGCTGGGAAGGCTCCTGGTCGGGTTTAACTCCCACCACCCCATTTTTCCACACCAGAGGGGTGGGAATGCCATTCAGGAAGCTGATCCAACTGTGTGCTCCCATTCCAGGCGGGCTCAGCTCCGGCTGTGCCTGGAGAGGCTGAAGGGGCTGGTGCCGCTGGGGGCAGCAGCTGGGCGGCACACGACACTCAGCCTCCTCACCAGGGCCAGGCTCCACATCCAGGTGAGCCCAAAACCAGGATCCAGCACCGGGATCGGACCTGAGAGCAACATACCAGTAGGGGGCATGGGCTAGGAGAGTGCTGGGTTGGGCTCGGATAACTGGGAGAGCACTGGATTGTGCTGGGATAATGGGAGGAGGAGAGGGATGGGCCTGGGTAATGGAGGGAGGACTGGGATGGGGCTGGGGTAACTGGGGGAGTTCTGAATTGGGCTAGGATAGCTGGGAGAGCACCGACATCAGGCAGGGATAACTGGAAGAGAGCCAGTGTTGGGCTGGGATGACTGGGAGAGTTGTAATCCACACGGCTTCACATCCCAAGCGTTCTGAGGACGGGAGCCCCGCGGGAGCTGGCAGTGGCTGCCCTGGGGTGGTTTGGGCCTGGAATGCCGAGTGGTTCTGAGGGAATCCCGGGGATTCGGGGTGCCGTGTGTGCTGCGTGGGTTTGAGGGAATTCTGGAGCTCAGGGTGCTTGTCCCTCCTGCAGAAGCTGGAAGACCAGGAGCGCCGGGCCCTGCACCAGATCGAGCAGCTGCAGCGGGAGCAGCGGCACCTCCAGCGGCAGCTGGAAAAGCTGGGAATGGAGCGGGTCAGGATAGACAGCATCGGCTCCAGCCTCTCCTCCGAGCGCTCTGACTCAGATCAAGGTGAGAGCCTGCGCTGGGGGATGGCCAGTGAGAGGCCTGGCCGTGCTGGAACTCCAACCATTCCCATTCCTACAGCAGAAGAGATGGATGTGGATGTGGAGAGCACAGACGACCTCCCAGCCGATCTGGACTGGAGCAGCAGCAGCCCCAGTGACTCGGATGAGCGCGGCAGCCTCCAGAGCCTGGGCAGCGACGAGGGATATTCCAGCTCTGGTGGGACCAGGGTAAAGCTGGCGAGCACCCGGAAGCTTCCTGTTGGGATTTAGGAAGCACTTCCTGTCACCGTGGCACCACCGCTGTCCCCTTGGGATCCCGTTAGCCAGCACAGCGACCCTGCCAGCATTCCCTGCACAGAAACACCTGAACTTCCTACCGCTCCACCTGCTCCCGGGGCTCCGTTTGCATCGCCAGCCGCTCATCCCGGCCAAACCTCCTCTGCCAGGCCCTACATTCCAGCCACACCTGAAGCGCCCAGGAATATCCTGGCAATAACAGCAACCTCAAGAGCCTTCCCTGGGTTCTTTCCAAGGCTATCACTGCCCGGTATTCCCTATCTTCTCTACATTTGGGTGGCGATATCATGTTCCCAATCCTCAGGACGCAAAAAGCTGAGTTTTTGGGAGGAGATATAAAGAGAGAACTGATCCTTTGTGGAGTTTCCATCCATGACAGAGCGGAGCCAAGCTGGGAACACAGAGCATTTCGGGCACAGGGATCAGCCTCAGTCCAGGGTTCCTTCCCCTGACTAAATATTCAGGTATACCCCATCCCAGCCCTCCCGTCATCCCAGAGCATTCCTGGCATGGGGAACAGCACTCCGGGGGCTTAGAGCCATCCTCACCCCTCAGATCGGCCACCTCCGGGTTGGGAAGTTTCTGCCCTCCTTAAACCCAAAACCATCACCTCCTGTGGCACAGCGTTCCAGACTCCTGGAATTCCCTTTCCACGCTTCTAGTCTCGGGGACAATTTTTTCTACCTCGGAGGGAGCCCACGGACTCTCTCCACCCCTTCAGCACAAAGATGATGCCTCTACTCAGCAATAACCCCACGGGACTCCCCGGATTGTGGCCAACCATCTGGGATTTTTCCAGGCTCGTGGAGGATTCCAGAAGCCACCACAGGGAGGGAAGGCCCAGGGGGCAGGGGGCTTTCCAAGCTGGAGCACACATGAGCTGTCTGTGGTGTGGGTTTGTTTCCCAATGCACTGGAAGGAAGCATTCCCACCACTTCTTGCTTTTAGAGATGCTCTGGGAATGTTGACATGTGGAGTGCTCTGCTTCCAGCACCTTCCTTTTCCCCTCGAGCTGGTCCAAGGGCTTTTCCAGCCCCATGAAGCCGGCCAGGCCCTGGTGAGGAGTCGGCAAGGAGCTCTCCCAGGGCTTTTCCCAGCACTGGGATACAAACCCTAACCCTCTGCCCGTCCCTTTCAGGAAATGCAGGTGCTGAAAGGCATCAAAATGCTCCATGGAGTGCAAGGGAATGAGCAGCAGGAAACTCCAGTGCTTTTTCCTTTCCTTTGTTCTTTCCCCTTTCCCTTTTCCTTCCTTTGTCTTTCCCCCTTTTTTCCTTTTTCCTTTCCTTTTCCTTTTCTCCTTACCCCTTTCCTCTTTCCCTTTTCTTGTTTCCCTTTTCTTCTTCTCCTCCTTTCCTGCTTTTCCTTCTTGTCTCCTTTTCTGTTTCCCTTTTCCTGCTTTCTCATTTTCCTTTTCAACACCCCAGTCCCATTCCTGGCTGACTTGGGAAAGTGGGAAGCCGCCCACAGGCCCCACAGATTGCCCAAATCCCCCACGTTCTGGCTTTTTTCCATGTGCTGGTTCCTGAGAGAAAAACCCAAACCGCAAGGAATTTTCCTTTAAAGCTGCTGGAATTTTCCACTCTCTGGCATTGTTGCAGACCGTGGGCACCTGAGCCCAACCCCCTGCACCAGCAAAAAGAGGGGGAAAAAAGGCAAAAAGATGGAAAACACCAAGAAAAAGAGGAATATCAGCCCTTGGGGCTGATGGCTGTGGTGGCTTTTGCCGTCACCAGGGGAATCCCAGCAGAACCCTCTGGGCAGGTGATTTCCAGCATTGGGAAGGCCCTTCCAGAGGTACAAAATGTGGATTTTTGGTTGGTTTTGGGCACTCTGAAGGTTTGGCCTCAGCACAGATGTGAGGGTTTGGCAGGTTTGTGCCTTTTTGAGTTCCCAATGCCTTTTTTTTCCCCCTTTTTTTCCTTCCTATCCCAGACTGACCCTTCCAGGCCCTTTGCACTGTCGGGCTGTGCTCCGGGAACCCCAAAACGCTGCACTAACCCGGAATCTCCGGGTCCCCAAAGGTGGTGCCAACCTTTTCCTGGAATTCACTGATCCACCAGCATTCCTATGAAATAAACTGCAGGAAGGACTTTTTTATAGGTTGTGACAAAAATCCAGGGAGTGGGGGAAGTCGGATCGGGGCACGGATTGGAGGGAATCAAAAACACCCATTTTTGGGCTGTTTTTCCTTTCTTTTTTCTTATGGAAGGCAGATCCCAAACCACCAGTTCGCGGGAAGCACCAAAATGTTTGTTTCATCCTTTGTTTTACCAGTGGAGCCATCCTGTCTCCATTCAACCTTTCCTTTATTATTCTTTGGGACACTTCTTATTTGTGCTTTTCCATCATTTTTTCTGTTCTTTTTGCTTCCCAAGAAGTGGATCCACCCCACCCTCAGCTCCATTGGGCAGGTGGGAGTGGACATGGATCCCATTTCCACCCGTTCCTGCTGTAAATATCCCATTGTTGGGCTGAACCCCGTGTCAAGCCAATAGAATGGTGCTTTTTTTTTTTAGGAATTCCGTGTTTCAGGAGATCTTTGCTGTGTCCATGGATATTTCTGTCTTGTTTGATTGTTAGGAAATAAATTATTTCGTTATGAAAGAGAAGCGTGAGCTGGAACTGCCGTGGGAAGGGCCTGGGGACGGTGAGGATGGAGATCCACACTCCTGTGGGGAGTTGTGGAGGGTGAGATGGTCCCCCCTGAGCGTCCTTTTCTCCAGGCTGAGCCCCGCCCGAGGCCCCGAGGCCACATCCTCATTCCTGACCCCTCCCCGGGGCTATATTCCAGTGCTGCTCCTGGTTCTGTGATTCCCCGGGCCGAGCTGGGGCTTTGTCCTTGTCCTGTCCCTGGGCTGTGCTGGGGGTCACTCCTGGCCAGGGGGCACCCCTGAACCAGCCCCTGCCCCACGTGTCCCCAGAGCTGCCCAAGGGGGGATATGGGAGGTCTGGGAAGTGCAGGGTGACACTGTGACCTGGGGCACAGGGTGTAGCACAGGGATTTGGGGCACACACGGTGGTTCAGGGGGCACAGGAGGTGGCAGAAGGATGTGGGATGCATGGGGGGACAAGTACAGGGTGTGAGGGTGGCATGGGGGATGGTACACAGGGTGACAGCGGGGCACGGGGTGGGGCTGTGCTACCCTGGGGCCCATCTCGGTGCCTCACCTGGGGCAGGTGCTCCCCCCCTTGGGGCCCTGCCCTCCAGCCGCGCCCACACTGAGGGCTCTCAGCTGGGGTCAAGCTGGTGATCGGGGAGGAACGTGCCGGGAAAAGGAGCGGCAGGGAGGGGGACGGGGGGGCCACACTCGGGGGGTGGCAGGGCACAAGGCTGGGGGGATGGGCAAGACATGAGGGATGCAGGGACTTTGGGGACTATGGGGGACATGGAGGTGTGGGGATGTGGGATATAAGCTGGAGGGCACAGAGGGGGACATACTGATACAGGAGAGGGGACATGAGAACATCGGGGGACATGGGGGGACACAGGAACAAGGGGCAGACGAGAGTTTGGAGACACAGGAACGTTGGGGATTTTGGAGGGACATGGCAGGTTGGGACATGAAGGAACAGGGGAACAGAGGGGGCGGGGGGGGATTGGAGGGTGATACAGAGGGATATGGGGGAATATTGGGGTGTGGGACCATCGTGACACAAAAGGGACGTGGGAACATGGAGATGTGGAGACACAGCAGAGAGGAGGGAGATTATATGGTGGGAAGGACATGGAGGGGTTGAGGGGATGTGAGGAGATGGGGAAAGGGAGAAGTGTAGGAAGAAAAGGGGATGTGGGGATGTGGGGATCCCAGTGGAGGACATGGCAACCCCAGTGTGAACCCCAATGGGAACATGGGACCCCAACAGGGAACATAGCAACTGCAGTGGGGACTCAAGTGGGGCATGGAGACATTAAAATGAGGCCCTTGAACGGGGACCCAATCAGGATATGGCAGTGGGGACATAGTGGCATGGAGCCAGCAGCAGAGTGGCAGGGCAGGGGTGGCAGGCCCCACGGTGTCTCCATGGGTGTAACACACCTGTCCCGGTGCGCTGGCACAGTCCCAGCGGCCACATCCTGCCTGCAGGGCCTTAAGAGGCCGTGGGCTCAGCCCTGCCAGTACTGCCATGGCCCAGCTGCTGTCCCCGTCCTCGGCCCTGTCCCTCACCATGGCCCTGGCATTGCAGCTGCTCCTCGCCCTGCTTTGGACCACCCCAGGTAGGACCCTGCACCCCCACACCTGGGCGCAGCCCCTGAGCTGAGTGTGCCTGCAGGGCTGGGCACCTCCACAGCTGGGTGCCTGCAAAGGTGGGTGCCCCCATCAAAGACCCTGTGATCCCTGGTTGCCCTGGTGTCCCCCCTGGGCAACGGGGGAAGGGGGCCCTTGGGTGTGGGTCTGGACCCTCTTGGGGTTTCAGGCTAGGATGGTGTATGGGGTGTCACTGGAAGGCTCACCCTATAAGGGATGGGTGGGGGTCCCTTCCACGCAGTCCCCCCATGACAGCAGGAGTGGAGTTTTAGGGGTGGTGTGTGTTTAGAGGTGGAGTCATGGTGCCAGGAGCCCCCTGGGATGGGGTATTGGAGCGGGAGGGTTCACTGAGGGGGTCCCCCCACGCCGGGGAGTACCAAGAGGGCTGGTGTTGGGATGGGGTGACTTGAGGGGAGTGTATTGGGGGGGGTCCTGGATTGCCAGGTCCCCCTGGCCGGGTGCTGACAGTGGCCACAGGTTTGGGGGCACCGGGGGGGGCCTGCGGGATGCCCCCCTCTTCTTGGTGCCAGGACTGGGTGACGGCGCTGCGCTGTGGGGCCTTGGGACGCTGCCCCCATCTGACCCAGGGAAATCCCAATGTGGTGAGAGACCCTCCCATGTCCCCGTCACCCCTCTAATATCCCTTCACCCTTCCCTCTGTCCCTGTGCCCCCTGTATATCCCCAAAACTCCACGGGGGTCCCAGTACTCATGGTACCACACCATGGTCCCACACCAACGTGCATCCTCCTTGGTTCCCATGTCCCCATTCCTCCATGTCCCCATGTCCCCATTCCCCCATGTTCCATGTCCCACATCCCCATGTCCCTGTGTCCCACCTCCCAACATCCCTGTGCCACAACATCCCCATGTCCTCATGCTCCCCATGTCCCTGTCCTCCCCTGTTGCCATTCCCCAATGTCCCACAATCCTGTGTCCCCATCTCCCCGTGTCCAATGTGTTCCCATCTCCCACATGTCCCCGCTGTCCCCTCTTGCAGGACATCTGTGCTGTGTGCCAGCAGCTCTTCGACTTCCTCCGCCAGGCCTCCAACCAATCCACCGTGGAGGTGCCTGCAGGCATGGGGGATGGGTGCCACTGTGGGGGCCATGGGCACAGGTGCCACTGGGTGCCATGGTGGGTGCCAGCAAGTCCCACACAGGGAGGTGCCACTGGGAGTGCCACTGTGGCTGATGAGGTGGTAGTAGCCACTGAGGGTGCCATCACAGGGGCCATGGTGACAGACGCCACCATGGTGGTGTGTGCCATTATGGGTGCTGGGATGGTGGGTGAAGTGGTGGCAGACATCAGCAGGTGCCATGGTGGTGAGGTAGACAGGATGGATGCCATCATGTGTGCCATGGTCGTGTAGCCTGTCCCATACCACAGGCACCACCCATGGACACCAGTGGTGCAGTGGTGACAGGTGTGGCTGGGGTGTGGTGGTGGCGGTGGTGAATATGGCAGTGGTGGATGTCACCGTGGGTGTCACTGTCAGTGCCCTGGTGCAGGTAGTGCTGGATCAGGTGGTAGGCATTCTGTGCCCACATCCCCCTGTCGTGGTGACCCCATGCCAGGCCCTGGTTCGGGTGCTTGTTGATCACCTCCTCTGGCAGACCCAGCACCTCCTGAGTGGCAGTTGGGGCACACAGCAAGGGGGTTTGGGGACACTGCAGCCCCCAGGGACACGTGGGCTGCTGGGGGCAGCAGGCACAGCACGACCCAGGGACACCATGGGGTGCTGGGGCTTGAGGACGCCCGGGTCACCCTGTGCTGCCCCGCAGAAGCCCTGGCAGGTCTGTGTCACGCTGAAGCTGTGTCGCACAAAGCCCGGGGCCGCCCCGACCGTGCCCGTCCTCGAGGCGCCCGGCAGCCACCTGCAGGTGCGGACATGGGGACAGCAGGGGCTGGGTGACGGTGGCCCCGTGGGCATCGGCACGGCCCCACCGTGCTGGGGGTCACAACCACGCAGCAACCCGAGCACTGGCTGCAGTGTCCCCAGCACCGAGTGTTGTGTCCCTCCTCGCGCAGGGCTCCGGCGGGGCCGGGCTGTCCCCGAAGGCTCTGCCGCTGCCGCTGCCGCTGTGCTGGCTGTGCCGCACGCTGGTGGCGCGGGCTGAGGCCGCTGTCCCCGTGAGCTCGGTGGCCACGGCGGTGGCCGGGCTGTGCCGGGCGCTGCCGCTGCCGGTGGCTGGGGCGTGCCAGTGCTTGGCCGAGCGCTACGCGGCCCTGGCGCTCGAGGGGCTGCTGGGCCGCCTCGGCCCCCGCCTGCTCTGCCGCCTGTTCCTCGCCTGCCGCGGTGGGGACAACTGGGACAACGAGGACGTGGGGACGCTGCCACCGCCCTGGGTCCTTGAGGCCATCGTGGTGCGACTGGCGGAGTGTGTCAGTGAAGAGGTGAGGAGGAACGGGGGGAATACGAGGGGGGCACGAAGAGGATGGCGGGGGAACATGGTCCACAGGAGGTGACAGGACCCCAGGGTTGCACAACACTGAGGGGACACGTCCAGAGTGTCACAGCCCCAAGGACACACCCCTGAGTGTCACAGTCCCCAGGAGCCACGACAAGGACACAAATGCTGGTGCAGCCCCAAAGGGGCACATCTTCGGCGTCACAGCCCCATCAACCCTGGGGACACAATGAGGTCCCCAGTAAGTGCCACTCTCTCTCAAGAGGACAGTGCCAGAGTTCACAAGGCACAGCTCTGGGGAGGGGGCTTTGGCAGGCCCTGGGGGTACCCCCACCGTTGGGGGGACCCCACATCCCTGTGTCCCCTGCACAGGACCCCCAAGGTCTCCGTGTCCCTGCGCTGTCCCTCCCCCTAGGCCCCTGTGCCCTGGGCCCCATCTTCTGGTGCTCAGGCCCGAAGGCTGCCCAGCGCTGCCAGGTCAGTTGGGGACACAGCGGACACGGGGATGGGGGGGCTGAGACCCCCTGCACCCCCATCTGACCTCTCCCCCCCTTGCAGGCCCTGCAGCACTGCCAGGAGCATGTCTGGCTATAGGGGGGCACCAGGACCACCCAGCACTGCCCAATAAAGCTTGGATCAGCTCTGCCTCAGTGTTTTAGGGTGTTTCAGGGTGTGATGGGGGCTGAGGGGTCACAGGAAGCAGTAAAACCCACAAACCCTCCCAAACCCAAAGAAGAGAAAAGGTAAAAATGAGTTACAAAAATAGTGGGTGGCATTTACTGGGACACACACATCTAAGGGGGACTGGGGGTGTCCCCAGGTAGGTTCTGGGTGCTCCCAGGGGTGTCTGGGTGTTTTCCTGGGGTTCTCTGGGTGACCTCAGGGAGGATGGAGGTGTCCCCAAGTGGGCTATGGGTGTCCCCACCAAGTCTCTGGGTGTCCATGAGGGAGCTTGGGGTGCTCCCAAAGGGGTCTCAGGGTACCCCTAGGGGGCTGGGGATACCCCCAAAGGGGAGCAGGGGCTGCCCCCAAGGGGGTTTCCAGGTGTCCGCAAGGGTCTCAGGCGCCTTGTTGGTTTGTCTCATCCTCCTCACGTCGCTTCCAGATCTGCAGGAGAGCAGGAGCGGGTTGGGGGGGGCACAGGAGACATTCTGGGGATGTAAGGGCACGTTCAGGGAGTGTCACAGGACATTCTGGGGGTACCATCGCACCCTTGCCCCCCTCACCTGGATGTAGGCCTCGGACAGGGTTATCATCTGGGGCAGGATGTCGGTCACCTGCAGGTCCTGCAGCTCATACCACTTCCCTGTGCCCTGCCAGGATGGAGGATGGGACGGGGTGACTCAGGGGTGTCCCCGCGGCGCCCCCCGAGTCCCCTGAGGAGGGGACACTCACGTGGTGCAGCACGTGGATGCGGTAGGAGCCCTCCGAGGGCTTCCCGTCGTGCACGATGTTGGCGATGAGGTCGTAGGTGGTGTGGGAGTGCGCAGCCTGCACCTCCTCCGACAGGTATTCCCGCAGATCCACGTTCCTGGGGACCCCCGCAGCCTCAGCGGGGCACTGGCCACGGGGAACCCCCACAGCACCCACAGACACCTCCAAGGTGCTTGCAGGTCCCTCCTGGACTGTTCCAATCCCCTCCACATGCCCACAACACACCCTGAGATATCTACATCCCTCTTCTGGATGTTACAAACTCCCTGACGCTGCCAGATACCCAGAAATACCCCTCAAGTACCTTCAAACCCCTTTTTGATGCCTATAAACCACTCAAAGCCCTCCTGGATCCCTACAAAGCCCTCCCAGATGCCCACATACCACCCTAGATACCTTCATATATCTGGACACTTCAAATCCCCTAGCCCAGGTGCCTCCAAAGCCCCTCTAGATGTTTCCAGCGTTTCACAGATGTTTACAACCCCCTCCAGATGCCTTCAACCCCCCAGATACACCCAATCTCCTCTTAGATGCTTTTAACCCTCTCTACAAGCTCCCAGCCCCCCCAAGCCCCCTCCTCCTGACTCACGTGATGGGGAAGTTGACAATGGTGGGGTTCTTCTCC
>VZDJ01000200.1:283112-302703 GCA_008694505.1 Cyanoderma ruficeps | reverse complement strand
CCCCCATCTGACCCTGACACTCCCCCACTGGACCATGACACCCCTTTTTTTGACCCTGGCATTCCCATTGTACCCCAACTCCTCCATTTCCCCAACTCCTGCCACTGGATCCCACTGGACACTGGCACTCCACACTGCACCCATCACCACCCACCATACCCTGACACCCCTCATTGGACCCCAACGTCCCCCACAGCACCGCAACACCCCCATTCCCTCCCAAGTCCCACCAGATCAGGGTGTGGCAGCTTCTTGGTGAAGATGCGCATGGAGCCCTGGAACACGTCGGTGACAATGGCTGGGGGGACAGGAGGGGCTTAGCAGGGGGACAGCAGCCCCCGAGAGCCCCCAGAATCTCCCCGCACTCACTTTTCTTCTTCCTCTTGGTGCCGCCCAGTGCTGCGTGCAGCGCATTCAGGAACCAGGACAGGAACTCCACCCCATCCCCTGGAACAGCAGAGCTGGAGCTGAGCCCGGATCCTGCTCTGCCCCCTGAATCCAGAGCCCCCAGATCCTGTGCTGCCGCCCAAATCCAGCCCTGCACCCCCAAATCCAGAGCCTTCAAACCCAGCCCTGCACCCCCAAATCCAGAGCCTTCAAACCCAGCCCTGCACCCCCAAATCTGCCTACCAGCCCCAGCCCTGTCCCCCCACACCCCACCCTGCTTGGTGATCTGGAAGTTCTTCTTGCTGCAGAGCACCACGGCCTGGAGCATCTCGTGGGGTGACACATGTGCCTTAAAATTCCGGGGGTTCCAGAGCTTCCTCATGAGCTCCCCAAAGCGCTGCACCAGCAGGAACATGATGTCCCCCGGCGGGCGCTGGATGTGCCGGTAGTTCTCCTCCTCCAGGAAGTAATTCCGCAAGGGCGGCACATTAGACAAGGCCTGGGAACAGAGCAGGGGGGGATTCAGCCCCAGGACCTCCAGAGGGGTGATCTGGGAGGGTTTTGGGGCACGTATGCAAACCCTGCACTGCCATAGGTGTGAAGCCTGCAGGAAATCTCAGAACAGTCTGAGTCAGAAAAGATCCAGAGGTAGAGTTGATCCCTGTCAGCCCCACAGAAGGGGTATGGGGAGGGTTATGGGGGGCTTTGACCCCCAAGGTGTAATACCTGTAGAAGAAAATATGGGATACACCCTCAGGATCCCCAGAGAGGAATTTTAGTAGGATTTCAGAGGGCATTCAGCCCAAAATGAAGGCAGCATCCCCAGGTGCATATGCTGTGGGACAGAGGTGGGACTCATCTTTGAGACCCCCAGAGCAGGATTTTGGGAGGGTTTCACCCCAAAATGAAGCCTCAACACCCTCAGGGAGAAAAGATGCGATTCCTCCCTGTCAGACCCACAGTGATGTTTTGGTGGGGTTTCACCCCAAAAAGAAGCCTTTAACCCTGGTGTCACCTGGAGCACAGCGTTGGCATAGTCGTTGGCCTTGATGTTGTTGAGCCCCACGATGCCAGGCAGGTACGTGGTGCCATCATAGGCCCGGGACAGCTTGGCCTGTTTGTCCAGGTGGGCGATGTGCTGAGCCGTGAAGGTGGGCTTGAGCACGTACTGTGGGAGGAGAGAGACCTCAGCACTGGGGGACCTGAACCTGAACCCCTCTGGGACAGGGTGATCCCAACCTGACACCTCAGAGCCAGAGGATCCCAACCTGAACAACCCAGAGCTGGGGGGACCCCAACCCAAACTCCTCAGAGCTGGAGGAGATCCAAACCCAACCCCCCAGAACTGGGGACCCCAAAGATGCCCTCCCAGAGCCGGGGTACCCCTGAAGGCACCCCGCACCGTGATGTCCTCGAGAGAGGAGTCGATGATCTCGTAGTTGTCGGGCAGGCAGTAGAACTTGAGTGTGTGCAGGTTGAGGAACACATGGTGGCTCAGCTGCACGCTGTGGATGTAGGCGTGGGACTTCAGCCCGCGGCCTGCAGGGATAGTGTCATCAGAGGGACACAGGGCACCGGGATTGGGTACAGAGCAGCCATGGGAAGAGGCAAGGGACACAGAAAAGACACATACGGGGGAGTTGCGCCCAGTGGAGGGTCCCCGAGTTCCCCCAGCAACCACCCTGTCCTTCGGTGTCCCCATTGTGTCCCTCCCCAGGCATCCTCTTTGTACCCCTTGACAGCACCCTGTCCCTGGCTGTTCCCCATGACCTTGCCAGGCAGAATCCCTGTCCCTGGGTGTCCCCACAGCCCTGGGGTACCCCAACAACATCCCATACCCCTTGTGCTCCACCCCAGCCCCTGGGCGTCCCCCTCATCACCACCCCTATCCCCTAGTGTGCCCTCACAACAGTTCAGGGGTGTCCCCAATGCCCCCCCCCCCAGCAGCATCCCAGTCCTTATGTGTGTCCCCCAGGGCAGCACAACAATCCTGGCTGTGCCCCCCCGCAGCCCCTCCATGTTCCCCACATCCCCGTGCCCCTCAGCAGCCCTGGGGGAGGTCTCACCCTGGAAGTACTTCCCGCAGACGAGGCAGGCATAGACATTGATGTGAGACAGGGAAATGGAGCACAGCTTCTCGAAGTCGAAGTCCAGGACACTCCTGGGAGGAGGGAGCAGTGTCACAGGGCTGTGGGAGAGCTGGGGAGACCCCCACGGACAGAGGGACCCCGAAACACCCCTGTCACCCACTTGTTGATGGTGTCCAGGTAGGGGCAGTGCCGGCTGCGCTGGTCCTCGGGGTCAAAGCGCCCATAGCGCACTGGGGGGGCAGGAGAGTGTTAACAAGGGGGGCACAAGGACCCCCAAAGCAAAAAAATGATGGCCCCTCCAGCACCCCCTCCATTACACCTCCCTGGGGCTAAACCCCAGCTCCCCCCAGTGTCTGCAAACTCTGCCCAGAGCTGAGTTCAGGACATCCATGATCAGTCCTGGTGACCCCCCGTCCCAGAATCCTCTCAGAAACCCCACTCTCATTCCAGAATCCCGCTAGACACCCCATTCCCCATCCCTCCCCTCTCGGTTCCCCCACACCCCAGTGTGTCCCTCCTCCTACACCCCAGAGTCACCCCCATCAGCTCCCAGGACACCCCAATTCCTCTGCACACCTACAGTCCTGTCTCCCCGCCCATGGTGTCCTTCGGGACATCACTGTGATCTCCCCACCCGCCCCAGTGCCCCCAGAAACCCGTGTCCCTTCACACCCTCAGTGCCCGATCTCTCCAACCTGATGCCTCCGCCACACCCTAGTGTGTCCCCACACGCACCCCGGGGTCTTTCCACACCCACCTCCCCCGTTCCAGTTTCCCGCTCCCCATCCCGGTGTCTCGTCCCACCCCCACTCCCCGCCGTCCCCCGTG
Organism: Cyanoderma ruficeps; assembly: GCA_008694505.1. Classification (NCBI taxonomy): domain Eukaryota; kingdom Metazoa; phylum Chordata; class Aves; order Passeriformes; family Timaliidae; genus Cyanoderma; species Cyanoderma ruficeps. The sequence continues at coordinate 299,398 of VZDJ01000200.1, read as the reverse complement.
TCCTTTGGTCCCATCCGTTCCTCCCGATCCCCACCGGCGGGCTCGGGCTCAGGGTCGGAGTCTCCATCCGGCTCCCGCTCCCGCTTCACACGGACCGGAGCGGCGGGGGCGGCGGTGCCGGAGCCACCCCAGACACCGGTCCCGGTGCCCGGTTCCCTCTTGACGCGCGCGAGATCCACCGGCAGCGCCTCCGCCGCCTCCCGCCGCGCGCGCTCCCGTTCCGCGTCCCGCCGGCCCCGCGGCCGCTCGGCATCGGCGTCGCGGCGGCTGCGGGAGGAGCCCCGGGCGGAGGAGGCGGCGGAGACCCCCCGGGGGTCCCGGGGGTCGCGGTCCCGCCTCCCGCGGCTCGACATGGCGGCTACACGGAGATGTGCGCATGCGCGGCTCAAGGGCGGGGCCAAGCCATCCCTATGACTCTGCGCATGTGCGGCCGCCGAGAGACGAAAAGTGCTGTCGCGCCGGCGCACTGCGACGCCCCCTGCCGGCGCGCGGGCCGAGCCCGCTGGGCTCTTAAAGGCGCGGCGTCCCGGTACCGACCTCCGCCCCCCGGTACCGGGATGGAGGCAGCGGCCACAACTGCGGCCCCGGGCTGGCGGTGCCGGCCGGGTGGACGGCTGGACATGAGCCACGGCTTCGTGCGGCACATCCGCCGCAACCAGCTCGCCAGGTATTGGCACCGGCCCGGCCACCCCCGGGGACCCTCGTCCCCGGGCCGGTTTGGCCCCGGTGTTCCTCGGCACCACCCCCCCCGCCGCGTAACTCCGATGCCCCGCCGTTAACGCGGCCCGTGGGGTGCCCAGGGACGCGTACGACCGCGCGGTGCGGCAGGCACGGGGCCGAGCGCGGACGCGGCTGACCCCGGCCCCGGCGCGGCCCCGGCGGCCCGACCAGCAGGTGTACCGGCCCCACCGGGGTAGCGGTGAGCGGCACCGGTAGCGCGGGGACACCTGGGGGGGCGTGGAGGGACGACCCCGGGAGGTGGTTGCGGAAGGGGGAGGGAAGTACCGGGATCGGGGGATGCGGGGGGACTCCTGAGGGTGGGACCGGGGCGCTTTCAGGCGTAGGGGGACCCAAGGAGATGGGTGGGGAAGGGGCGACACCCCAGGGCGGGTTGGGATTGGGGGAGGTGCCCGGGGGTGGGGGGGACCTCCCGGGTGAGGAAGGACAAAGTGGGGACGGAGGGTGGGGATGGGGGGCACCCGAGTGGGGGGACATAGGAACGCCCCAGGGGGCGGGGATGGGGCGCGCCCAGGGAGAACTGGCCTGGGGCCCCCCGGCAGCACCCCCCTAAGGGTGCAGGTGCCGCAGGGGGGCCCGGGGCCGACGCCAGCGTGGGGCCCCCTCCCGACACCCGCGAGGCCTCCCCGGACCCCGCCCGCGGGCCGCGGCTCTTCTGCCTCGAGTACGAGGGGGACGACGGGCAGGTCACTGCCGTCATCGTGCACCAGGTGCGGCCCCTGGACCGCCGGGGGCTGGGGGGCAGAGGGGTGGGTGCTGCTGTGGGGCTGGGGATGCGGTGGGTGGGGGTTCTGTGGGGCAAAGAGCGCTGCCCTGGGTGTGGGGGTGCGGTGGGTGTCCCTCGGATGGGGGGGAGCCCGTGGGGCAGGGGGTACTGCCATGGCATGGGGGTACCCAGGTCTCAGCTGCCATGGCGTGCTGTTGGCGGGGGTCCCATGGGACAGGGGACGTCACTCTGGGGCCCAGTGGGTACCACAGGGGTGGGACTCCGTGGGGGGCTGTGCACTGGGGCTGTGTTGGGCAGTGGGTGCTGTTGGTGGGTGCCATGGGGCAGTGGGGGTGCCGTGGGGGTCCTGTGGGGCGCCAGCAGCTGCGGCAGGCCCGACGGGTGACGTGGGTGCCGCAGGGGGACAGTGCAGAGGAGGTGACACGCCGGGTGTGCGCCCAGAGCCCGCTGGAGCCCCCCCTGCGCAGGGCCCTGTGCCAGCGCGTGCAGGACGAGCTCAGCAAGCGCCGGGGCACGGGGTGACACTGCCAACCCTGCCCCCCAGACACTGCCACCCCCATGGGACTGATGCCACCCCGGGGACCGGTGCTATCTCCCCGGTGTCAATAAAGGTGCTGCGAGGCTCTGGTGTCTTTCACTGATCAGGGAAACTGAGGCATGGGGTGGCGGGGAGGGGGGGCGGGGAAGTGACATGGCTTCTGAGTCCCCAAGTGTCACATTCCCACTTGTCCCCTTCAGCAGCCTAAGCCAGGGTGACCTTGTGCAGTGACACTGGTTGCCAGGTCCCCCAGTCCCTCCCAGATGTCACCATGACCCTGGGGACCTCCAGTCCCCTCCCTGGAGTCCCCATCACCTCCTCAGGTGCTGTTGTGTCCCCAGGGTCCCCTCTGCATCCCCCACCTTGGTGGTGGGGCCACAGCCCCTCCTGCCCCCAGCCCAGGTGGGTGACACCTCTGGCCAAGGCCAGGTGTGCCCAGGGTGACCCCAGGGTGGGTCCCATAAGTGTTTGTTGTAGGGGCTCCCTGGGGTGGGTTGTGGGGCTTATTGTCGGGGTCCCTAAATCAGGGCCTTATTATGGTAGGGTTACCCTGGAGATCACCCCACTGCTCTGTTTTTGTAGGGTCTCCCAACAGAAAGACACAGAGGGGTTGTTACTGTAGGGTCTACCCCAAGCAGATTCTGTTCTTTATTTATTGTTGAGTCTTCCCAGAGAAGGTCCAGGATGTTTTAACAGGGTCTCCCTGGAGCGGGTCCTGCTAGTTTTTGTAGGGTCTCTCCAAACAAAAGTTAAGGTGTTTATTTCTCATAGGGTTTCCCCAGAGGAGGTCCAGCATGTTTGTTATTGTAGGGTCTTCCCAGAGATCATCCTGGTCCTTTGTTATGGCAGGGTCTCCCTGAAGTAGATTCTGATGTTTATTAATTGTAGGGGCTCTCTGGAGGGTCTGGCACATTTGTTATTGTAAGATCTTCCTGGAAATCATCCTGTTGGTTTGGGATTGTAGGATCTCCCCTAAGCTGATACCACTGCTCTGTTTTTGTAGGGTCTTCCCACAGTGCTCTTGGTATTTATTTATTGTAGAGTCTCCCCAAAACAGATCCTGATGTTTATTGTAGGGTTTCCCCGAAGTAAGTCCCACAGGCTTGGTTGTTGTGGGGTCCCAAACATATCCTGGTGTTTATTTATTGTAGGGTCTTCTCAAGAGTTCATCCTGCTGGCTTATCATCATGGGGTATCTTCAAATCAGATTTTGGAGCCTTAGTTATTGTAGGGTCATCCCAAAACAGATCCTGGTATTTATTTATTATAGAGTCTCCCTGAAGTTCATCCTCCTGGTCTGTGATTGTAGGGTCTCCCTAAAGAGCTCCTGGTGCTTATTGTAGTGTTAACCTTGCTGGGTTTTTATTGTAGGGTGTCTTCAAGGCAGATCTTGGAGTTTATTTATTGTATGGTCTCCTTGAAGATCATCCCACTGATTCATTATTGTTGTTGTAGAGTCTCTCCAAAAAAGTCCTGGTGCTTCTTTATCATGGGGTCCCCTCAGGCATCCCTGCAGTTCTGGGGGGGTGCTGGGTCCCCCCCTGTGGGGTGGAGACAGTGCTGGTGACAGTCCCAGGGGATGACTGTGCCATGGCCAGCGCCAGTGCCAGACCCAGGATAAAGAGGAGGAGGAGGCCGAGGCCGAGGGCCACCAGCTGCCACCGCTGATGTCTCCTGCGCTGGCGCCGTGTCACTGTCTGTGTGGTGCGGGTGAAGGCTTCACTCTGTGGGGACACGGAGGGGGATAGGGGACAGTGCCCCCAAGGGCTACAGAGGGGTTGGGGGGACCTATAGGAACCCCCCAACCCTTCCATGGCCCTGGAGTCTCTCCTCCCCAGGCTATATGTCCCCACAGCATCCCCTAACCCCTTTGTGTCTCCACAATGTCCCCCAGGACTATAGGTCACCCCAGGGCTCTATGTCGCAATAGTTTGTCCCTCTTGGGGCTATGTATGTTACCCCCACAGGGCTCGATGTCCCTAGAGCAAGTCCAGACCTGAGATTTATGCCCCCATAGTGTGCCCCCAGGGCTCTGTATGTATCTCATAGGGCTACATGTCCCTATACTGTCCCCCCAGGCTATATGTTCCTATAACAGGTCCTCCCTGGGGCTTTCTGCCTCTACAGTGTCCCCTGGGCTCTGTGTCCCCAGATTTATATGTCCCTATAAAGCTCCACTCCCCCTCCTCCTCCCAGCCCATGTGTCCCTGCTGTTCCCTGCTTATCAAAGGTACCTGCCAGCTCCAGGTGTCCCTCTAGTGCCACATCCCACCCCTGGGCCATGTGTGTCCCCAGGCCCTGGCCCGGCTCTGCAGCTGCTTCAGGTGTCCCCTCTAGTGCCACTCCCCCACGGCCGTGTGCCCCAGCCTGTCCCCGCGGTCCCACCGCTTGTCGCAGGTCCTGGGCACGGCTCTGCAGCTGCTCCAGGTGCCCCTCCCGCTCCAGCGCCCGCGCCACGTTCTGTCGCATCAGCTCCACCACCTCCTCGGCCTCGCGCTGGCACCGCGCCAACCCTGCCTGGGGACACGGGGGGGGGACAATGTGGGGGGAAGCTGTGGGAGCACTGGGGATACGGACGCTGCAGCGAAGGGAGACCATGGGGACACAAGGACCGCGGGGGCAAAGGGACATGGGGATATCAGGACCAAGGGGATACGGAGATGGCACAGGGACAGGCAGGGACACCGAGAACATGGGCATCATGAGGAAGGGGGACTGAGGGAACGTGGAGATACAAGAACCGAGAGGATGGGCTATGTGGGGACCCGGGGACATGAGGATCGTGGGGACTATGGAGACACAGAGGATCATGAGGAAACTACCACCCTGGGGACAAAGCCTGACCACGAGGACAAGGGCACCGCAGGGACATTGGCACTGCGAGGGGGGGCACACAGGAACCATGGGGACAGGAAACCGTGGGGACGTGGGTACAGGGCCACCTGAGGATGAAGACCGGGGTGGGGGTGGGGATAGGAGCACTGCGGGGTCAGAGAACACACGGGGACACCGGGACCACGAGGCACGGCGGGGGACACGCACAACACGCGGGGCCGGAACACACAGGGACACGGAAAGTCCCGCGCGGGCCACCACCCCCAGAGACCGTGTCCCTCCGGTCGGCAGGGAGAGGCCGGGGGCGTGGACTGGGACCGGCACCGGGGGATCCCGAGCCCGGCGGGTCCCGTGCCTCCGATCCCGGTCTGCCCCTTCGGAAAGCGAAAGCAAAAGCGACGGCAGCGGCGGCCCGGGACTCACCATGGTCCCGGTACTACGGATCGGCGTCGGTGCCGCTACCGGTGCGCCCGTTCCTGTACCCGTCCCGCCTCGGGTCCCTGCGGCCGCCCCCGACGGGAGGGCCCGGGACCGCCCCCCGCTTCCCCCCCACCCTCGAGTGCCCGCAGACCCGGGACACCCCGGTACGCACCCCGGGGCTCCCCAGGACCCCCCACTCAACCCTCCCCAGCTGCCGGGTCTCCCGGACCTCCCACGTCCCCATGTCCCCAGAGAGCGCCCTGTCCCTACAGTCCCCCGGGCCTCCAATGTCCCCAGGATCACAAACGTGTGTCTTGCGACTGCCCTGTCCCCAAGAAAAGGGGCCCCACAGCTCCACACGTGTCGGTGTCCCCAAATCCTTGCAGATATGAGGCTACACCAGGACCCCCATGTCCGGGTCTCTGGGGACCCCCCCATGTCCCTGTCCCTGGCCTTCCCCCTTCTCCCCCCGCCCCGCACTCGGTCTCCAAGGGTGACGGCAGTGCCACCAGTGTCCTTTGTCCCTCGGTGCCTGGCACAACCTCCAGCACCCTGGCACGGCCCCCCCCACACATCCCCTCATGCCTATGTCCCCACACGTGTCCCCACACATATACCCACATCCCTGGGGCCTGTCCGTGTCCTCCCATATCCCCACAAACATTCCTGTGCCTGTCCCCTCTGTGTCCCCATGTCTGTGTCCCCCCATGTCCCCATGCCCATCTCATTATGTCCATCTGTGTCCCCCATCATATCCCCATGTGTCCCACCACCACACACACACACACACACACAAGTCTCGCTGGTTCTTCCCCCCATCTGTATTTGGGCCCTGGGGTGGCCATGTCTCTGTGGGGACAGTGGCTCTAGGTGGGGATGGTGCCGGTGGCCAGGAGGATGATGAGGATGAGGACAATGATGCCCACGAGGCCGAGGATGATGAGCAGCTTCACGTTCTTCCACCAGTAGCGCCGGGCCATCTTCTGGGACGTTGTGCGGAAGTGCTCTGACTGCAGGGACAAGGCTCAGAGACATGGGGACATCCTTGCCACCCCAGGGACAGCCCTCACACCCTGGGGACTGCTCACTACCACTCAGGAGACTCAGCTGCCACCCCAGAGACTACACTTCCAATCCAGGGACACCTGTGCCACCCTGGAGAACCCAAATCCCATGCAAGGGACAGCCCTTACCCCCTGGGAACACCTCTGTCACCTGGGGACCCCAACTGCTACTACAGGGACATTGGCTGAGATCCTGAGGACAGCCCTGCCACCTTGGGGACCCCAACGGCCACACTTCAGACAATCCTACCCACCCTGGGGACCCTCTGCTGCCACCCTGGGAACACCAACTGCAACCCAGGGACCCCCACAGACATCCTAGGGACACCCCCTGCCACCCAAGGGTCCCATGCCATCCCACTGGGTACCCTGCAGTCCCTTTAGGGACTCTGTTTTCCCTTGGGGATCTTGTGTTACTTGACATGGGGTTCCAGCCCCAACCCAGGAGATTCAGTGCCACCTCAGGAGCCTTGCACCACCTTGGGGGCTTTGGGACCACCCCGGAGATACCGTGCCACCTTAGGGACCTTGGGTCACCTTCAGGGAGCTTTGTGCCCACCCTTGGGACCCCATGCCCACCCTGGCGACCCCCGTGCTCAATGTGGGTACCCTGTGCCCACCCTCACACCCCTCATGCCCCCCTCACCGTGGCCTCCAGGTCCTGGCTCTTACTGTGCAGCTGCTCCAGGTTCTCTCCCCGTGCCAGGATCCGCTCCACGTTCTGTGTCATGATGGTGGTGACCCCCTGAACCTCGCGCTGCAGTGCCCACACACGCCCGGCGCCCGTTGTGGCACCTGTTGCGACACTCGCCGGGACCTCGTCCGGGACCCCCGCCTGCAGCACAGGGCAGAGGTCAGGGGGGCACCTCCAGCACCCAGCATGTATCCTGGATACTCCCACAACACCCCATAAACACTCAACAGCACCCTACAGACACCCCATGTATGCCCTGGGGCATCCCCAGCACCCTCAATGTACCCTGGACACCCTACAAATGCCCCAGGCACCCCAAAGGAACCAGCCAAGCCTACCACGGGCACCCCAGCATCCCATGGGTGCCCCATATACACCCCCTAAGCACTCCCCATACCCCATATACACCCTACAGGTACCCTAGAAGTGCCCCCACAGTACCCACAAGGCACCCCATGTCCACCCCAAGCACCCTATGTGCACCCTCTAGGCACCGCCATGACATCCCATATGTATCTCAGACACCCCATATACTGGGTAGATACCCCATATACACTCTGAAGTACCCTCTAAGTGCCTTGAGTCCCCTACAGACACCCAACGCCCACTTCAAGCACCTGCTGAGCACCCCATGGGCATCCTGGGCACTTCTTCAAGCCCCTACAGACATCCCACACACCCCAACGCCTCCAGCACCCCATAGGCACCCTCTGAGCACCCCATGTGCCCCCCAGGCATGAATGTCCCCAAGAACCCTGCAGACACAGTGTGGACCCCCCAGAGACCCCCTAAGCACCTTACAGGCACCCCAAACACTCTCTGTGAACCTGCCTGGCACCTCGTATGTACTCTGGGCACCCTGTGTGAACCTCAAAGCACCCCACAGGTTCCCCCTGTCCACCCCAACCACCCCACAGACACTTCCCCAGACACCCTGGGGGTCCCCCAGACACACCTCCACATCCCATAGGCGTGCCCTGGCACCCAGCCCCCCACGTACACGCCGGACACCCCAGAGGAAGCCCGTAAGCACCCTATGGGCACCTCATGGCATGCTGGGCACTTCCTCAAGCACTCTGTGGGCACCCCAGACCCCCAAACATGTGCTGGAGCTCCCAAAGGGACCCCCTAAGCACCTTACGGGCACCCCTCACCCCGTATGGACACCCCCTTGGCACTCCACAGACACCCAGGACACCCGGCTGCTTTCCCACGGACGCCCCCGGAGCCCCTACACATCCCGGCGCCCCTCACAGGGACCCCCGCACTCCTCCCCGATGCCCCCCGTACCCCCCTCCGGTGACCCCCCGTGCCCCTCGGTGCCCCGACCCCACCATGGTCCGTCCGGCCCCGCTCGGCTCCGCTCCGGCGGCGGCCCCGGACCCGCCCCGCGTTCCCGGGGCTTCCGGGAGCGGCGGCACCGCCGGGCGGGGGACGGGCCGGGGGCGGGCCGGGGCCGCTGCGGGGTCAGGGAGTGGGGTGCCGGGGCTGGGGGCGGGCCGGGGACACAGCGGGCCAGGGTCAGGGTGGGGTCGGCGGTCATGGAGACCGGGGGGTGCCGGTGGTCAGGGTCTGGGGGGGTCAGGGTCTGGGGGAGCCGGGGGGTCCTGGAAGGGGGCGGGGGGCGCGGGTCTCGGGGGCGGAGTCTGAGAGGAGAAGGGGCGGGGTCTGGTGGGGTGTGGTCCAATCGCCCCGCCTCATCGCAGCTGATTGGCCGTCGCAGCCGTCACGTGTGGCTGTGTGGCGGGGCCGGGCGGGGCCGGGGTGATGGCGGCGGCGGCGGGTACGGAGCGTTTCGGGCCGGGGGGCGCGGGACCCCCAGGGACCCCGGTGACCCCTGACCTGTGACCCCCGACAGGTCCGGCGCGGCGGAGGCGCCCGGAGCGGGGGGAGGCGGCGGGGTCTCCCCCGAACCCCTCCGGGTCCCCCAAGTCCTCCGGTGCCGGCCCCGGGCTGGCGCGGCGGCTGCTGGGGTTCGAGCTACGGGACCTGACGCGATGGCACCGCTTCGTCCGGCTGCTGCACCGGCCCCAGGACCCCGCTGCGCTCGGAGCTTTCCGCGCAGCCTTCGGTCAGCGGGGACGGGGCACCGGGAGGGTTCCGGGGAGACCGGGAGAGCCGGAGGTGCTTGGAGGGGACAGGGATACCGGCGGCTGGGGGACCAAGGGGGTCTGAGGGGCACGGGGACGACAGGGGTCGGGGGCACCCGGACAGGGAGACCGGGAACGGGGGGATGCTGGAGGGACAGAAGGATTAGGGACTGGGGGAGACCGGGGAAACGGGGAGGGCTCTGGTGGGCCTCTCAGGGTACNGGCCTGTGTGGGCTCAGGGAATCCAGAGGTTCAGGGGGCACTGGAACTTTGGGGAGCCTTCAGGGCCTTGGGGAGAGGGGCTGAGATCTGGGCAATCTCCCAAATCCGAGGAGTGCTGGCAATGTCCATCTGTGACACGTCAGCACCAGAGCAAAGGTTGGGCAGTGGCCTGGGAGGGTGGATGGGTTAGTGCCCGCCTGGACACCCAGGGCTCCCTGAGGCCAGATAGGGGGAACGCTGTGGATGGCCAGTGACCAATGGACACCTGGGTCCCCTCTGGCCCAGTGGGATCACTGACCCCCTTCATCCCCCGCAGGACTGCTAATGGCCCTGGATGTGCCACAGGAGCGGGGCCTGGGGCACCTGGACCAGCGGTACCTGGACGGGCTGGAGGTGTGTCGCTTCCCACTGCTGCCCTTCCTGCAGCCCCTGCCCCTGGACTGGATGTACCTGCTCTACACCATCATGTTCCTGGGTACGGCCAGGGAGGAATGGGACAGGCAGGGCATGGCACTGGGGCAGGAACAGGGGTGGGATGTGGACAGGGATCACAGCGGGGACTGGCACTGGGGTGGGAATGGGCACTGGGATGGACACTGGGACTGGAAGAGGCAATGAAGGGAGGCTGGGGACAGGCACCAGGAGGAGACAGGGGATACACCAGGTGTCCTGTACCCACAGGAGCATTGGGTATCATGCTGGGGTGCTGCTACCGGCTGAGCTGCATCGCGTTCCTGTGCCCATACTGGTACCTGCTGCTGTTGGACAAAACCTCCTGGAACAACCACTCCTACCTCTATGGGCTGCTGGGCTTTCAGCTGGCACTGCTGGGTGCTGACCGCTATGGGTAGGCACCTGGGGGGCTGCAGGGACCCCTAAAGCACAGGGAGCCTGTGGGGACACAAGGGGACATGGGTGACTGGGGATCCCAAGCTCTGTAGCTCTGCAAGGCAGCAGGGTGGTGACATGGAGCTGGGGGTCCTATGGGGTGGCAGAGGTTTTGGGATCCCTTGTGGCACCAGGGTCCCAGTGGGGTGGCCCAGAGGTCCCACGGCACTGGGTCCTCAGGGGGTGGCACAGATCCTCAGGACCCCCATGACATCGAGTCCCCGTGGAATGGCACAAATCCTGGCATCCCCTGTGTCTCTAGGGGGTGGTACAGGTGCTGGGGACCCCTGTGGCACTGGATCACCTGTGGGTAGCACAGGTTTTGGGGTCCTTTGTGGCATGGGGGCCCCCTGGGGTGGCATAGGCCACAGTGTCCCCGGCAGGCAGCACAGGTCCTGGAGTCCCCATGGTGCTGTGTCCCCAGGAGACATCCCTGTGGCACTGTGTACCCAGCTGGTGTCACCCCTGGCACTTTGTCCCCATTGTATCCCCATCAGGCAGCTGGCAATGGGGTGACAGTGGCCTTATCCCCCCCATGCCCCTGCAGGTCTGTGGACGGGCTCTTTCGTCCCCAGAAACGGAACGCTCACGTCCCGCTGTGGAACTACGCCCTGCTGCGTGCCCAGGTGGGTGTCCCTGCCCCAGGACCCCCCAGGACCCCCTGGACCCTCTGACCCTGTCCCCCCAGGTGTTCATCGTGTACTTCATCGCGGGGCTGAAGAAGCTGGATGCTGACTGGGTCGGGGGGTTCTCCATGGGGACCCTTGCCCGGCACTGGCTCTTTGCACCTTTCAGGTCAGGGAGGGGAAGAGGCGAGGGGGTGGATGAGGCTGAGGAGGGGGACAGTGGAGTGATGGGGATGGGATGAGGGTGGTGAGGGGTGGTTTGGGGTGAAGATGAGGAGGGGTGAAGGGGGTTGGGGAGGGTGCAGTGGAATTGAGGGGTCCAAGGTGAGGATGAGGAGGGGGTGATGAGGATGATGTGCCAGTAATGGGGCAAAGTGAGGAGGGTGAGGGAGATGATAGGGGAGCGGATGAGGATGAATGCGGGGATGGGATTGTGATGGGATGAGGAAGGTAATGGGGTTGGAAAATAACGTTAAGGAGGTTTGATGGAGATGGGGAATGACGGGCTGGAGTTAAAATGGGGATGGGATGAGGAAGGGTACAGAGGGTTGGGTTTGGGTTGAGGATGAGGAGGAGGAAGATGAGGGAGATGATGGGATGGGGCTGCGGAGGGGGCTGGGTGAGGCTGAGCACAGTGCTGGGGTGAGGTCGATGCTGAGAAAAGCTCCATGGCCAGGCTGGTGCTGTCCGAGGAGCTGACCAGCCGGCTGGTGGTGCATGGCGGGGGGTTGGTGCTCGACCTCTCTGCTGGCTTCTTGCTCTTCTTTGACGCCACACGGACCCTCGCCCTTGTCTTCGTCACCTACTTCCACTGCATGAACTCCCAGCTCTTCAGCATCGGTGAGGGGGAATATGGCACCCCCAGTATGCCCAGGGCACCCCCAGAGCATCTCCAATGTGGACATGGGACCCCTGGGTACCTCCAAACACCTCCAACCAGGGCAAGCTCCCCGCTCCATGGCCCCCAAAACCCCCCACCCAATCCTGAACAGGGGTGCCCAGACACCCTGAAACATCCTGGCCCTGTACAGGGACCCCCGCCCCAATCCCAGATAGGGGCACCCCCCACCCCTGGGTGCAGTGGGGGTCCCTAAATGTCCTCATCTCAGGCATGTTCTCCTACACCATGCTGGCCACCAACGGGCTCTTCTGCCGTCCCGAGTGGCCACGTGGGCTCCTGGCCCGCTGCCCGCCCTGGCTGCAGGAGTGGCTCCCCAGCACAAAGCCCCCCCAGCCCAGCCCTGACTGCCACTACGGGGGCCGGGGAGCACAAGGGGGCATTCGGCCTCGCCAGCACTTGGCCGCAGCCTTCACCGTCCTTTACGTGCTGGAGCAGCTCTTCCTGCCCTACTCCCACTTCATCACCCAGGTGGGCATCAGGGGGAGGGATTGGGGAGATGGTTTGGGGACAAGGGGGTGGTCTGAGAAGAGTGAGAAGGGAGTTTGGGAAACACAAGGAGGAGACTGGGGGGATGTGGAGGGTATTTGAGGGCACATAGGGGTCAATTAAGGGAGTGGGAGGCATTTAGAGTGGTAAAAAGGGCTGGTGGTCGGTATGGGGGTCCCTGTCCTCTCCAGGGCTACAACATGTGACCTTCCCATGTCTCTCCAGGGCTACAACAACTGGACCAACGGGCTTTACGGCTACTCTTGGGACATGATGGTCCACTCCCGCTTCCACCAGCATGTCAAAATCACCTACAGAGATGGGCTCACCGGGGAGGTGGGGTACCTGAAACCAGGGGTGAGTGAGCCCTGGGGGCACCTGAGACTGGGGTGAGCTGGGCCCAGGGATGCAGAAGGATGGGGGGGCTCTGATCAGTTTAGATAAACTCAGTATTTTGAGCCAGCACCCCCCTGGGCTTCAGTTTCCCCAATCCCTCATTTTCACACCATACCTCAGTTCTCCCCTGGTGATTCCCACCCCCCCCAATCACTCCCAAATACAAGGACTTCCCCCCAGGGGCCTCAGTTTTCTGCATTCCTCATTTTCCCCCTGTGCCTCCATTTCTCCCCATGTTTCCTCATCACCTCCCACTCACGGAGCAAGCCCCATGCATCGTTTTTCCCTATTCCTCATTTCCCCTATATCCCTCATTCACCGGGCCTCAGTTTCCCCACCCCTCCTTCCCCCACGCCCCGGTCTCCATGCCTCACCCCGGCTCCCTGCAGGCGTTCACGCAGAGCCGGCGCTGGCGGGACCATGCAGACATGCTCAAGCAGTATTCGGACTGCCTGAGCCGGCTCCTGCCGCGCTACAACATCACCCAGCCCCAGATCTACTTCGATGTCTGGGTGTCCATCAACGAGCGCTTCCAGCAGAGGTGGGACAGGAGGACAGGGGCCACGGAGGGAAAGGGGCTTTGGTGGATCTGGGGGTGGCTCCGGGGTGGGAGCTGTGGGCCCACAACTGTGCGTGCTGCTGCTGCTGGAGTTGGTGCTTTCAGCTGAGGTTAGGGAGGACACAGTTTGGGGGAACACAGGGACATGTGAGGGCAGCGGTGGCTTGTCCTCACAGGCTGTTGGATCCACAGGTGAACCTGCTGTGGTCCCCGTGGACCATGTGTGGTGTTATGGTTCCCCATCCTATGGGCACTGTCACTTCCAGCAGGGGTTTGGGGGCACACACAGGATTTGAGGGTGCTGTAGGGTCCTGACACCTTGTTCCCTCAGACTTGTGGACCCCCGGGTGGACCTGGTCCGTGCCCCATGGTCCCCATGGACCCGCACACCATGGCTGCTCCCACTGCTTGTGGATCTCTCTCCGTGGCGCCAGCGGCTGCAGGAGTTAGAGGCGCAGCTGGACGGACACACGGACGCCGTGTTCATCGCAGACTTCCCTGGTGCGGCCCAGGGGGGTCCTGGGGGTCGGGGGGTTTTGGGGATGGGGTACAGGGATTACAGGGCATGCAGAGGGGTCAATGGTGGGTACAGGGAACAAAGGGTCGCAGGGGTTCAGGAACTGGGTATAGGGCATGGGGAAATCCTGAGGTTGAGGGGGCGTTTTGGGGTACAGGGGTGTCTCTGCAGTCAGTAGGAGGGGTGGAGTAGAGGACATGGGGGTTACCTGAGGGCTTGGAGGGATGGGCTACAGGGCACAGGAGGGTCCCAGGGCTTCGGGGTGGGGGTACAGAGCCAGCTGTGTTCCAGGCCTGCACCTGGAGAACTTTGTGAGCGAAGACCTGGGGAACACCAGCCTGCGGGTGCTGCGGGGGAAGGTGGTGGTGGAGCTGGTGGAGCAGCAGCAGAACTACTCGCTGCAGGAGGATGAGGGGATGCAGGTGAGGCTTGGAGGGACCCTGGGGGGCTTGAGGGTACCTGGGGGTGCTGACACTCCTGTTCCCCTAGCTGCCGGCGGGGCAGTACCACAAGGTGCACACGGTGTCCCCGGAGCCCTCGTGCTACATGTACCTGTATGTGAACACCACTGCCCTGGAGCTGGAGCGGAACCTGACACGGCTGAAGGAGCTGCGGGAGCGCGTGCGCAACGGCACTGGTGAGGGCAGGGGGGACCCCCAAATGCCAACCACCTCATCCCTAGAGACCCCTGACACCTCACACCTGGGAATCTCAAAATCCTTGACACCTTGCTTCCTGGGACCCCAAAATTCCCATCACCTCACCCCCTGGGTAGCACTGAGGGACCCCAAAAGCTCAATCGCCTCAGCCCCTGGTGAGCTGAGGTGATCATGGAACACTCAAGTCACTGTTACTGGGTGGGGGGGACAGCAGGGGACCCAAATTCCAGTCACTTCATTCTCCAATGAGCAACAGGATGGGAGGATGACAGGTGACAGGGACACCCAGTCCCTGTCACTCGGGTGGGGAGATCACGGCAACATCCCCCAGTTCCCATCACCAGACGGGGGGGAATCATGGGGACCCCAAAAACCCCCATCACCTTCACCCTACCAGAACAGTCCCCGCTGCCCCCCGAGCTGCGTCCCATCCTGGGTGAGCCCCCACCCGCGGGGGTCCCACTGGATCCGGTGGTGTCGCTGTTCCTTCGGCGGGAGCAGCGGGAGCAGCGGCGCGAGCGGGAATCCAGCCTGGCCCAGCGTCTCCGGCGCTTCCTCCACAGGAAGTTCTTCATCTTCCGCCGCAGGTCAGTCCCAAAGCCCCTTTGTCCCCTCACCCCCCACTGCCCCCTGTGCCCCTGTTGCCCACCGTTGTCCCCGCAGTGCCCTGATGACGCTGATTGCACTGCGGAACCTGGCGCTGGGCCGCCCGTCCCCAGAGCGCCTGGCACAGGAGGTGACTTTCGCCAACTGGCGCGGGGAGGAGGAGGCTTGGCCCGAGACCACTGGGGGGGCCCAGAGGGGCCCTGAGCTCTGAACACACCAAATAAATGCTGTTTTAAAGCCAGAAATCCTCCCGTGCCTCAGTTTCCCCATGTGCCCCAGAGTCTCCCAGTAAATGGCCCTCCCCACCCTGTGCGTTCCACACCCACTGTACTCATTTTCCTCCATCCCACATCCCCTCAGATCCCTCAGCTCCCCATGCCCCAGCTCCCCAGCCACATTCTCTTCCTGGTTTATCCATCCCAGTCTCCCCTGTATCCATTCCCCCTCACATCCCACTTTCTCCCATACCCCAATTTCCCATATCTGTTTCCTCCTTCCTCAGGATTTCCCCAAACCCCAACCTCCCCCATACCCGTTGCCCCAGTACTCACTCCTGCCTTGTACTCCAGTTCCCCCACCCCTATTTCCCCCTATCTCAGGACCCTGTGCCTTAGTTTCCCCAGTACCTGTTCCCCCCCACACACTTTCTTCCCTATCTACTTCCCCATATCCCACTTTCCCTTGTAACACACTTTTTCCATCTCTTGGTGCCTCAGTTTCCAAAATGCTTCAGCTACCCCCTGCACCCGTTTCCCCCACACACACTTGAGGTGGCTCCATCTAACCCATCACTTTTATTGAGATTCTTTTCTTTTTGAACTCATTTTTGGATTCAGTGGATCAAAACATTTGGACAAAACCTCCCGGAAATAGTAAAACCAAGAAAAAAAACCCGGGCCTCAAGGGCAGGAGAAAGCCCCGCCTGCCCCTCCCCAAGGCACTCTGGGGGCCGGAGCCTGGGTGGGCAGTAAACAAGCCGGCTTCTCTGTACCACACCGGCCACCAGCGCCACACCCAGGGCACCCCCGGCGCTCCAACAAACCCAGTCCCCCTTTTCACCCCAAACTGGTGGGGGGTGGGGAGAGGGCAGGGGGTGGGGAAGGGGGGGCTTTCAGGGATCAGGAGCTGCCGGCTGAGTGCGGGGACTTCTCTGTACTCACGCCCCCGCCTCGGCGCACAATAAATACACCAAACCTTCAAGTATCAAGCGCCAAATGCCCCCCCTTTTCCCCCAAAATCTGGACAAAGTTGGGGGGTGGAGGGGTTGTGCAGTTGGGGAGCCACTTCAGCTTTTGGATTAAAACCCCAAAAAAAAAAAAA
>VZDJ01000200.1:268012-283052 GCA_008694505.1 Cyanoderma ruficeps | reverse complement strand
TTGGTTTTAGCGTGTCCCCCCCCAGATGTGCATTTTTGGAAAAAAAAGAGGTTAAAAATGAGGGTTAAGAACCAAACCCAGCACCAGCAAGGTCCCAAGGGTGTGGGGAGGTGGAATGGGAAGTGTCTTCCCCACCAGTGGGACTGGGGGAGCCAAAATGAGTATCCTCCTTGTGGAATGGGGACTGTGGGGGGGGGACACACAGGGAGCCAGAATGAGGGGTTTGTGTGTCCCCTCTCTGGAGCAGGATGGTGGGGACAGTGGGAGCCAAAATGGGGGGTCCCCTTGATGTAGTGGAATTTGGGGTCAAGGAGCATGGGAAGTAATGAAATAGGGTATCCCCCCACAGAGCAGGACTGCTGAGACCCAAAACAGGGTGGCCCTTGCCACAGTGGGACTGTGGGGGCATGGAGGAGGGTGACAGAGGGCACTTGGGCCTTTTTCTCCCTTTCATAGCTTGGAGTAAAGATAAATTTGTTAATAACCATCCAGAGGGTTTTGGGGGAGACACGGGTGGGGGGGTGGCTCCAGGAGAGGCACGTGGTCCCCACACAACCAAAAAGATGGTGAGAGACAATGGCGCAGCCAGGGAGCCTGGGGGAGGGGGGGAGCTCTTTCCCCCAGAGCCCACGGGCTTCTCTGTAATCTACGCCCGCAGGAGTGGGGGGAAAAGCCCTAACAATGCTCTTTTTTCCTCAGTATTTTAGTTTTTTAGGCACTTCCCAAGGGAAACTGTCCCTACCAAAGTGGCCATAGGCTGCAGTCCTCTGATAGAGGGGCTTCTTCAGATCCAGATCCCTGGAATATACAATTCCTGACTCAGTGAGGTGGCCCCGGGGTCCTGCCTTCGCCCCTTCCCTGCCTGGCTGGGGGTTCCACAGTGGCGCCTCCGCCTCCTCCCCACCCCACGGGGCAGTTGGAGCTTCCCCGGCTGCTCCCAAAAAACACCCGGCACGCTCCCAGCGCCGGGGAAGCTCCAAGCGCTCGGCTCCAGCGGATACTTACCCCATCCGCGCCCCGAGCGCGCCTTCTCCGTTCGGCCGAGCGGCTCCGCGCCGGGTCCAGGCACCAGGCGGTCCCCAGGCTGCTCTGGGAGGGACCCCCACCCGCCCCCACCCCTGGCACAGACCCCCACGCCCATTACCTGACAATGACCCCAGGCCGCAGGTCAAAGTTCTTCTTGACAATCTCCAACAGCTCCCGTTCGCTCTTCTGGGAGGTGCCATAGTGGAAGATGGAGATGGACAAGGGATGCGAGACCCCAATGGCGTAGGAGACCTGCAGGGGGGAGGCAGGGCTGTGGGTGAGGCTGGACCCCCAAGAGCCTGGGGAGGGGCCCCAGCACCCACCTGGACCAGCCTCAAGCCAGAGCAGCACCCACCTGGACGAGCACCCTGCGGCACAGCCCAGCCTTCACCAGGGNGCGGCCGAACGGTCCACCTTGGTGTAGTCCTTGCCCGAGAAGGCGCCGCCGCCATGCGCACCCCAGCCCCCATACGTGTCCACGATGATCTTGCGGCCTGTCAGCCCTGCGTCACCCTGTTGGGGACAGCAGCGTCACAATCCTGTCTACATTGTCACCAGTGTCATCATTACCAAGCCATCACCATGCTCTCACCACCACCACACCACGCTGTGACCACTGTTGTGTTATCACTACCACCATTACCACACCGTCTCTGCCACCTCTGTGCCATTCTCACCACCACACTGCCACCACAAACCATTATAGCTGCCACCACTGTGCCACTGTCAATGCCATCATCACCCTGTCAGCATCGTCACCACGTTGTCACTAGCCCTTAGGACTGCTGCCATCACCGTGACATCACTGCCAACATGATGGTGTCACTGCCACCACCATCATGCCATCACAACTGTCACCACCACCACCACTGTCACTGCTGCAACCACCATGCTGCCCCCACGATGCCCTCCACTGCACCTGGGGCCCGCCGATGACAAAGCGGCCACTGGGCTGCAGGTGGTAGATGGTGTCATCATCCAGGTACTTGGGGGGCACCACAGCCTTGATGACCTTCTCCTTGAGTGCATCACGCATCTCATCCAGACACACGTCCTCGTCATGCTGCACTGAGATCACGATGGTGTGCACCCGGATTGGGATCACCGCCCCGCGGTCCTGCATGTACTGCACTGTCACCTGCCAGGGGACACCAGTCAGAGGCCAGGCAGGGGAACCAGGGGCTCCTGAGGGCTTTGTGGACACACTGGTATCTCACCTGGGTCTTGGAGTCAGGGCGCAGCCAGGGCAGGGCTCCGCTGCGGCGCAGCTCGGCCAGCTTGGCATTAAGCTTGTGAGCCAGGACGATAGTGAGGGGCATGCACTCCTCCGTCTCATCTGTGGCGTAGCCAAACATCAGCCCCTGTGGCACAGAGACAAGTGGGTCACGCCCAACCCTTGGTCACACCACAGGGGCCCCACGGCCCCAGGACACACCTGGTCACCAGCACCAATGTCCTCCTCGCTGCGGTCCAGGTGCACACCCTGGGCAATGTCGGGGGACTGCTGCTCCAGGGCCACCAGCACATTGCACGTCTTGTAGTCAAAACCTGGGGAGACAGAGAGGGCTCTAGTGAGCCCAGTGCCAGCCCTCTGCTGTCACTGAGGCAGCGGCAGCCCGGGACACACCTTTGGAGGAGTCGTCGTAGCCAATGTGGCGGATGGTGTCCCGGACCACCCTCTGGTAGTCCACGTTGGCCCGGGAGGTGATCTCCCCCGCCAGCAGGATCATTCCAGTTTTGGCGACGGTCTCTGCAGAGACAAGGGTGACGTCAGCACGGTGTCACTTCCACCTCACCCACCTGCTGCCCCCTGGTGCCCTTACTCACCACACGCCACCTTGGCATCGGGGTCCTGCTTGAGGTGGGCATCCAGGACAGCATCACTGATCTGGTCACAAATTTTATCTGGGGACATGGAGAGCAGGAGGCGTCATGGTGGCGTGGGACAGCCCAACACGGCACAGCCCTTCCTTCCGGAGCCTCCAGCACAGGGACTGGAGCCCCATAATCCAGGAGCCCCCTAGGGTGCACACAGCCCTTGTCTTGCTCCCAGTCAGGAATTCCAGGCATGTCCCAGTTAAGCTCCAGCTCCAGCTAAGGCTGAGCCTTGTGGCACCACTGAGGGGATCAATCCCATATCCCAGCTTCCCGAATTCACAGCATGCCAGCTTCCAGCAGCTCTGCCACGAGCTAAAGCTGCTCCAGCCATACCTCACTAGACACTCAGCTCCCTCCTGCTCCCAGGACGTGTTTTGTGGGGGTGGGGGGTGTCTGGGGCACCCAAAGGGCCACCCGTGTTTCTAGGACTGCGGGTGTCCTTGGCAGCGACCTTCTGGGCAGGATCTGGGCAAGGACAAGGCAGTGCCCAGCTGGGGTGAGGGGAGGAGGATTCTCCGGATCCTTTTTGGTAGGAAAGAGTGAGGAAATAGACTTCGTAGCCTCCGCCCTCAGGCAGAGTCGGGGGAGCCCCAGAGCAGCCGCAGGTTGTGCCATCGGGATGTGGGTGCTTGAGCCAGAAGGAGCAGAGCTGTGGGGTACTGTGGGACCCAAG
Organism: Cyanoderma ruficeps; assembly: GCA_008694505.1. Classification (NCBI taxonomy): domain Eukaryota; kingdom Metazoa; phylum Chordata; class Aves; order Passeriformes; family Timaliidae; genus Cyanoderma; species Cyanoderma ruficeps. The sequence goes on along the minus strand of VZDJ01000200.1, from coordinate 279,475 downwards.
GGGGATCCAGAGCTGATGGGAACTCGGGAGGTGCTGGCTGTGCCCTGAGAGTGGGTGCTGGAGTGGCCAGAACTGAGAGGGTTCGGGGTACTGGGTGTGCCCAGGCAGCGGGCACTGGGTGTTGGCAGCTGCCTCCGCAGATTAACGGTCATGTGCCCCAAACCGCCGAGGACAAAGACCAGGAGAGACCGGCACCGGCAGGTATCGAGCTAGGGGGGGCTCCAACCACCGCCCGGGAGAAGTGTAACCCCCCAGCTGAGGCGGGAGGACATATCTGGGGAGACCCACGAGCCTTCATCACCGGCCTGGTCACATCGGCGGCACCGCCGGGGGGGCGTGGGGTAGGCTGAGAGAGACACTTCGGCCCGGCGGGTGTGTGTGGGGATCGCCAGGCCGGTCTTACCCCCGACATCCACGCGGGGAGGGAGCCCACGGCGGGGGTCCCGTGGGGTGCGGAGGCACCGGGAGCTGCTTAGTCACGGCTGAGTCACGGCGGCACCGGCCCCCCCCCGCCTGCCCCATCGTCACCCCCGTGTCCCGCCCCACGCGGGCAGCACGTGCGCGACGGGCCCGCAATGCGGCGAGCGCGCGCCCCCCTCACACTGCGCGCGCGCCCGCGCGCGTCACGGCCCCCTCCCCACGCCCCCGGCCCATCTTCATTGCTTCCATCCTCATCCTCACTCCCTTCATCTTCATCCTCACCATCCTCCTCCTCCGCCCCGGCCGCGCCTGCGCGATCGCCGCCCCGCCCAGCCCCGCTCGGCCCGCACCTGGGTGCCCCTCGCCAACAGATTCGGAGGTGAAGAGGAAGGTGCCCTCCTCGATGAACACCTCGTGGAAACCGTTCAGTTGCCCGTTCATGGCGACGCGATGGGCGGCGACAAGCGGAAGGGGAAAGCACAAGACGAACAAAACCCAAACACCGCAGCGATGGACTGAACGCGGCGCCTACCTCACCGCCTCTAGTTATAGCCTTCTCGCCCCGCCCCGCTGCTGCGTCCAGCCAATGGTGAGCGCAATACGCGCCACGGGGGCGGGAGACGAGAACCACTGCGGTCGGGCAGGGGGCACACGTTACGTAACGCGGAGCTTGGGCTCAACCTCCTGAACAGCCCATAGCACCTCGCTGCCAGCCAAGCACACAACGGAGTTAAACAGCCGGTCAGGCCGTTTCCTCTGCGCCACATGGCTCAGTGTTGCGGACGGGCACTGATGCCCATGCCGTACTCCCCCGTGGTTGCCGCATGGTTCCTTCCGCGCGGCCCGGTAGCTCGAGGCGCGCAGCAGCGCACGCATGCGCCCGGCGACGGCACGAAGTGCGCATGCGCAATGCACGGCCGGCGGGCAGCGAGGACGGCCCCGCCCCCCCGCCGCCATCTTGCGCAGCTCGGCGTCGCCATTGTGCGACTTGGGGCCCGCCGGGACCGACCCCAGCACGGCCGCACCCTGGTTCCTGCCCCTGTTCGCACGCGGTCCCGCTGCTACTCCAGACACTGCGGCCCGGCGGGCCGGGTCTGAGCCCAGGCACGGCCCTAATGGTGCCCTAGGCCGTTGCAGCCACTTGACGCCTGATGCAACCGGCATCCGGTGTTGCTCTGGCTCCCCCTCGCCACCGGGTCCGGCTCAGAGCACCCTCATATCCAGCTGTTACATACAGGGCTCGGAGGGAGCTTCGGCAGGACCTCTGTGCCCAGGACAATGACACCTAGGACTGACAGACCCTGACAACCTGACAGACATCTGACAGACAGATGGCTCGGAGAAATAGGAGATCTGATACCCACAAAGCCAGATCTGACAAACACCCTAGACTCCCAGCACCCATTTGCTGCAGGCTGCCTGGCCACTGGCACCCCCAGCCCTCGGACAGACACACAAAAACGCTCCAGTGTCCAGGCCAGGCCAGATAGACACCTCCATGTCTGGGCCAGACCCCACCATGTGCTCCCTGGAATCGGGGGCCTTGGAACAAGCCCCACCCCGGCGAATATTTGCATAGTGGGCGGTGCTTGCTCATCACCGTGTCTTTGCATAGGGGCTCATTTGCATGGGGCAGCCCAGGCCCCTCTACCCGGTACCGGGGAGTCCTGGCGGCCCCCCCAACCCATCTCTCCCACCACCACTGGAGACGGTTTGGATTTTTGTAAAAAATGGTTTATGGGTTCCATTTTTGTATAAAACATGGGGGCAGCCGAGCCACTCACCCACCCCCGGCTTCCACCCCACAGCCCGCAGTGTGTCCTACTCAGAATCTAAACCCATCCCAATGTTTCGTCTACAGTCAATCCTCTATGCTCTTCCTTTGAACTATTCCTTAAAAAAAATTCCTCGTATCCCCGAGATGTTCCTGTGCCCAGGTACAGTACAATGACAGGGGGATCCGGTGCCACACTCCTCTACGCTGTTTTCTGCTGTCCCTTCTTTCCAATCAGGGACTTGTGGATGTGGGGAATGACACCTGCAGAGAGGAGAGGAGAAATCCCATCAAGTCACTTGCAGAATTCCCAAGAAACTCCAAAAATCCTGAATTCCCCATTTTGTGAAAATCCAGTGTGACTGTCGAGTGGATACCCCTCAGTGTGAATCCAGGGAAGCAGGAAGCCCACGCATTTACGCCAACTGCCAAATTCCTATTTGGTTTCCCACGTTTCCCCTTGCTAAATTAAAATTCCCACTCAAGGATGGGAACATGGGAACGACACTTACCTCCACCAGCGATGGTGGCTTTAATCAGGGAGTCCAACTCCTCATCACCGCGGATTGCCAGCTGCAGGTGCCGGGGCGTGATCCGCTTGACTTTGAGATCCTTGGAAGCGTTCCCGGCCAGCTCCAGCACCTGCAGGACACCGGGAAGAGGTGGGAATGCCGAGGGCAGGGGTGCTGGGGCTGGGGAAGGGGGGGGCCCTACCTCAGCAGTCAGGTATTCGAGAATGGCTGCGCTGTACACGGCCGCCGTGGCTCCCACACGCCCGTGGCTGGTGGTCCGAGTCTTCAGGTGCCTGTGGATGCGGCCAACTGGGAACTGGGGGGCAATTAACAACCTCGTTAACACCTCCAGCCCCCCCCCTCCCCCTGTGAATATTTACACCCTACACTGCTGATTTGGGCTGCTGCTTCCAGGAACAACCCTCCAAACAGAGGACTTAATTATCACTATTCAATTTACTCAGTACTAATTAATATATAATATTAACATATGTTATAATAACGCATTATATTGTTATACCTATTGTATATCGCTATCATAATTTAGCAAAATGTAGTTATAGCATAAAATAATTGTATTTTAATTATTACAATTATTAATTGGAAAATATAACTAATTAATTCTCCCAATTATTTCTCCCATCCTCTCTGTCCCACCTGACAGCAAATGCCCTCTGCAAGCCCAGGTCTCCTCATCACTCCATAAGCCTCCAAATGCCAAAATAATATGTTTTGACACCAAAGAAGAGGGTTTGGGGCCCCTCAGCTGCCCAGCATTCTGTTTCCTGGTGATTCCCTGTGTCATACCTGCAGCCCGGCTCTCTGGGAGCGTGACACTGCCTTGGCCTTGGCCTTGCCGCTGTCCTTGCCCGCCTTGCCACCAGCCTGGGGGAGAAAGGGGCCTGGTAATTAATCTAATTAATCCCTGAATCCAAACAATCTCGTTAATTCTAAGTCAGAGGGACCTGCTGCAGGATAATCTGGCAGCTCCCTGGCAACTCAGGACCTCTCAAACCACGTGGATTCAAGAGGATAAACAAGGGAAGTTTTCAGGGTGCAGCAGCTGCTCCTTCACCCACGTGTCTTATTCCTGTTGCCATTATTCCCAGTATTTTCCAGAAAATGCCAAACAGGGTAAAAACAGCCCAAAATCCCATTGTTGGGTATTATTTTTCCAGCAGTTATGAGCCCAGTTTGTTTTCACATTCAATTTCTCCACACACTGACACAGGGAAGTAGGTAGAACACTGTTCCTGTATATGGGAATGTGAATCCTGTGGGATTCGGGGCTAATTCCCCTCCTACTCCAGAGTGGGAAATCACCCAGGAGCCCCAGAAATCGTGGATTTAATGAAACTCATGTTAGAAGATATAGAAATGCCAAAGCCAAGAGTTTGGGAGTTGCTGAGTAACAAGGAAGAGCTGAGCATGGGTCTGCAGGGCTCTCCCATCTGCTGTCAGGAAATCCATGGATTCCAGGGATATGGGAAGACCCCATGATTTCATTAATCACTAATAAGAGCTGTTCTTAATGAAGGTGAGAGCTGTGGGTGATGCAGGAAGGCAGAGAGAGCTGCACCCTTCCCATGGGAAAGACGTCAGCAACCCAAAATCTGCTTCAGGCAAAAACCCCCAGGAATAACAATCCCCAAAGACAAGTTTTCCAACCCACAGAGAGACAAGAAACAACAGCAGAGGGAGACGGGAGCCTGAAAACACCCTGGATACTCACAATCCATGTTTTTATAGCATATATTGATCCCAGAATCCCCATCCCCTCTAAAAAGGAGGGATTTTGGCTCATGGTGAGGAAGCTGAAAGGATTCAGAAACACGAGGGAAAGCAAGTGGAGCATGTTAATCCTTAAAACAAGATCCTGGTTAACCTGGGAATGTCCAAGATCTGGTCCTGTCCCAGCCAGGTGGGAAGTAACACAAGGTTCATTTCAAACATTGAAAAAAAAACTAGTCACGAGGGGGCATTTATTAATCCCAAAGTGATTAAAACAAGCAGAGGGCACCAGGTGAGGCCATGGAGGACCCAGTAAACCCACTCTGTGTTCTGGCAGTTGCAACAGGAAGGTCTTCAGGGATGACTTGGAGAAACAGTGAAGCACCAGGAGTTAACTTTCATCAGGAGAAAACATCACTCCATAAAACTACAAAACTCAAGGGGGGCCTTTTGGGGGGAAGGAGTGAGGATCTGAGGGGTGGAAAGGGAGATTTATGGGAAAGAAACAGGGAGGTAAGCGGGATTTGTGGATATTTCCTTGCTCTAAGAATAAAAAGCAGCGTTAAGAAAAGCACTGGCTGTTCCCGCTGAGGGCTTTTATCAGCCAGCTGTGAACTTTCCCACTGCCCCATCATGTTTTCCAGCTTGGAGCTGCCTGCTTGATAAATCTTCATGGAGGGTTTGAATAAGAAGAGCAAGAAAGGTGTCGCCGTGGAAATCCTGAGGTTTGTCCTGATTTTCACCAATCTTCCACAGGGTTTACAGAGGGAACACATGAAGTTCCCCCAGCCCAGTTGCCTCCAGTTCCCTATGGGAGATCATCCCACTCCGTGCTGGGAGTGAGGGCTCCTGGACTCCTCCCTCCTGAGGAGGCAATCCCGAGGAATTCTCTCCTTACCCTCCAGGTTGGGACTCCCAGGGACTCAGACAATCCTTGTGACATCTCCATCCCTTCTCTCCGCCAAAGCCCCTCACTGGGAGCACATTCCTGTGCTAAATCCTCCCTGGGCCAGACCAGCTGGATCCTTCACAGCAGGCAAACTTCTTTTTATTCCTTATTGCTTCAAACAGTATAAAACCCCTCCAAGCAGCAACTTCTTATCTCCTGCCGCATGTTCCCAGACATCCCTGAGCACAAGTTCTTGGCGGCAGCAGGAGTTGCATAATCCAACGGTGTTTCCATTAATGTTGAGGGATCGGGGCCTTACCACCAGCTCCGGAACCTGCGCGAATCCCAAAGCCCTCCACGGAACCCCCTCGAGCCCACCTGTGGATCGACAGAACCCCCCAAGGATCCCCTCCCCCGCCGATACCACAGGACCGCCTAAGCCCCCTGCAAATCCANATCCCCTCCCCCGCCGATACCACAGGACTGCCTAAGCCCCCTGCAAATCCACAGAACCTCTCCTGTAGATACACAGGATATCTTCAGATAGAACGACAGAACCCCTCACGGCTCCACAGAATCACCCGAATCTCCCTACAAATCCATAGAAATCCCCTGTGTAACCACAGAACCCTCCCGCGGTTCCATGGAGACCCCAGAGCCCCCTGCGAATCCACGGAAGCTCCCCAACGAACCACCCTAAGCATCCTGCAGATCCACGGAGCCTCTCACAGGTCCACAGAACCCCCGTAATCCACATCCCCCTGCCCGCCTTCGCTGACAGCTCCAGACCCGGCTCCCCTCATTGCCCCTACGCAGCCACAGGAACGGGGCACCAGGGAGAATGAATGCCCCTTTTCCTCCCCCACGGACCAGGCCATTTCCCCGGGAAGCGGGCTGAGATGTATCCCGCGTAACGCCGTAGGAGGCGCCGGACGGTTGACAGACCCCACTCGGGCCCCTCGACTGACGTTTCCACCACGACAGCCGCTTCTTCCCTGCCAACCGATCCGGAACCGGCACAAACTGAGACCGAGGAGACACTAGCCGACACGGCACCGCTCTGACAGCACTGGAGGGTACTGGCGGAGCCGGATTTGGAGGGTAGGACAAACTCCCTCCCCAGAGCCAGGCGGCAGCGACTACGGGGCACCAGGGGAGCACCGGGCCGGACTCAAGGTCACGGACCGGGGCCCGTCCCCCTTCCCTTGCCCGGCCTGGGCTGACAGCGGCGCCCGTTGGCAGCCCCACGGGGCCCGGCTCGGCCCGGCTCGGCCCAGCTCAGCCCGGCCACGCTATCCTGGCCGGCCCTCTGAGTCCCAAGCCCCACTGCGGCCCCTGCCCTCACCATGATACCGCCGCTGCCGTCCGAACCCCAAAGCCACCGCCGCGCCCGACCCGCCTCAGGAGCCGCCAGACAATGACCCGCCCGGGCGGGGGCGGTGGGCCGTGCCGCGTCGCCACCAATCACCGCCTCCCATACTAGTTTGAACATCCCGTGGTGCCCAATAGACGAGCCACTTCTTTCCCTGTCCGCCACTGGCTCCGCCCCGCGGCTCGTTTAACGGCTCTGTTGCCTTTGCACACGGCACGCAGCGGAGTGGGGGTGGGACGTGCTCGCGTCGGTGACGTCACCTCCCGGCGAATAGCAATAACGAACACCACGACGCGAGGCGGGGTTATAATGATGGACAGCTGATTAAACCAATAGAAAGGTAATACTGTTTCCCGCCCATTTCATCGCTCCGCCCCGGGTCGTGTTTGTGTGAGGGAGCCAGAGGGGCGGGGGGGGGGCGGACTGTGCGGGGTGTGCGGGGACTGGGGTTTGGCGGGTCCGGGAAAGCCTCAGGGCCCGCCATGGGGTCCCACTGCGCCCTGAGCCTGCTAAAGGGCTCCGCGGGGCCGGGGGCTTCGCTCCTGACGTGGCCGGCGCTGCTCGGGGTTGAGAGAGGCCCCTGCTTGCGGGGAGCCTGTCCGGGGACGCCGGACTCGCCGGTGCCTTTGATCCTCCTTGTGTTTCTTTGGGGCAGTATAGAAATAACCCGGAGCTGCCCCGTAGGGTGAGTGAGAAGGGCACCGTAGTGAGGTAACGTGGACCCTGCAGTCCCCGGACCGGACTGGGGGCTGGGGCGGACCCCGAGAGGCCGAAGGAATCGTCAGTGGTGACGGCAGGGGTCAAGTGTGGCCAAAAAGCCCAAAAATCCACGGGACTGTTGGGGGGAAAAGGCCCCTTTTCCGAACAAACGCGTCACAGTAAATAAAAACTCAGTTTCTCATGACGGGCCCCTTTCAGTGTCAAATGAAATCTGTGTGACTAGCTGAGTTTAAAAACGGAATTGGGGATACCCGAGCGAGGGTCGCTGACAGGGCAGTGGTTTCAGAAGTGGTGGGCCCTGCACAGCGCAGTCCTGCCCGGGCCCCTCAGCCCGGTTGCACCCGGCGCGGTCGCCATCGGTTGTCCGGACTGCTGGGCCTCAGTTTCCCTCCAGCAGCGGGCGGGATGGAGGGCACCGCACAGTCCCCGCCCCTCGCCGCACTGCTGGGGCGCCCAGGGTGTCGCAGACCCACGCCTACCCTGCTCCAGGCTGAGGCTGGGGAAGGGAGGCCTCTGTTTCGGGTTCCCCCGGCTGTCGCGGCCTCCGTGCCAGCTTTCCTGCACTGGGCAGGGCCGAGGTGCACCACGCAGCCCGCGCCCCTCGCTGCAGCTGCCGGGGGGTTCAAGGCGGCCCGCAGTTCTCCTCCCTGCCCCGGCTGCACCATAGCCGAGGTACGGGCTAGGAGGAGCTGGAGAGCAAGGAGGAGGATGACGACGAAGGCATCTATCATTGACACTGTCCTCCCCGGGGTGTCTGCCTTGCCCCGTCAGTTTCCTCCCAGCACCGGGCAGGGCCTGGGGCGAAGCGCACATCCCCCACCCCTCGCTGCAGCTGTCGGGGAGGCTCAGGGTGCCCCCAGCCCCTCATCCCGCAGCTGCTCCCGGCACCCCGAGCAGCAACTGCCGCGGGCTGGGGCCCCCGGGCTCCATCCAGGGGCCCCCCGGCTGTCCCCGGGGCCTCTCCAGCTGTCCCTAGCTCCCCCGACCCCCCGGGTCCAGACGTGGGGGGAGCGGAGCAGCTGCGGGGTGGGATGGGACCAGAGGAGTCGCTCCCCCCGGCCCCGGGGATATGCGGGCCGGGGGCTCGGGGGTCGCAGCCGGCCCCGGTGGCGATAACAGTAATGACAGTGACGGCGGCGGCTCATGCGCAGCCGGGTCCCCGTGTGTCCTCAGATGAGCCCGAGCCCGCAGGGAGCCGCAGCGTGGGAGGCGGGGGCTGCGGCACCGCCGGTGAGGACACAGCACGGGCATAGGGGGGACACGGCACGCAGTGCTGGGCACGGCACCGTGCTTGTGCACACGCCCAATACACACACCTGCACGTGTGGCACAGCCATGTGATGGCACACACGCCTGATACACACCACGCAGTCGTGTGTGTGGCACACAACCCTTTCACATCTGTGCACACACACCTGTGCCCACACCTGCCATGGCACACACACCACGCATGTGCCACGCCAAACCCTCCCAGCCTTACACCCACACACAGCAGGCAGCCATGTGATGGAACACACGCCTTACACACACTTTACACACACACCCACAACAGGCAGCCATGTGATGGCACAAGTGCCTTATACTCACTTCACACACACCTTACAGAAACCCACCAGGCAGCAGTGTGATGGCATACACACCTCACACACACTTTACGCACACCCACACACGCATTATACCCATGCACACACCAGCCTAAACTGTGAGACAACATGCCTAAGCCACGCCAGACCTTCTCCCTCCCCACCGTGCTGGTACCTCATACCCCCAACTCCTCTGAGTCAGGCGATCCCCCGAGGACAAGGTAAGGGACCCCACATTTCCTGTTTGTCCTGGACGCCTTCACGACATCCTGCATGTTCCTGTAATGCCAGAGTGACCACCCCACTCCTCTTCGCAACAGTGGCACCAGCTCCAGCCTCCAGGGCCCCCCATAGCACCCCCAAGAAACAAGTCAGGCCCAGGCTTGTTTTCATTCACTTTTCCGCATACTTTATTTGTTACAAACATACAATTCTTTAAATATAGACTGTAAAACTCCATTTGCAAAAATCTGCTACGTCAGGAGTGCTCGGAGCAGGAGGAGTTCGTCGCATTGGCCTCATCTGCGCTAGTGGTAACACCCAGGACCTGCCTCCGGCCCCTGGAGCCGCCCCGCCGGCCGCAGGGAAGGGACACGGGGGCCCCGGCCCCCCCGGCTGCCTAAAGTGCAGGTTTGCTTTAGTTTCTGTTTTTCTTTCATTAAAAAAATAACAGGAATAAAACTTTATTTTTTTTTTTTCTCTTTTCAGCAAAGGGACATCATGGCAAGCGCTCAGGGAGGGAGGTGGCGCTCCCGGGATCTGCTGCTCTGAGGAGGATCCGGTGCATGGAGGAGGATCCAACATTCATAGGATCCGGTTCTCAGAGGATCCAACTCTCTGAGGAGGATCTGCTGCTTGGAGAAGAACTCAGCTCAAAGAGGAGGGTCCAGTGTTTGGAGGATCCAGCTCTCAAGACGATCCAACTTGGAGGAGGATCTGGTTCCTGGAGGAGGATCTAGCACTCAGAGAAGGATCTGGTGCTCAGAGGATCCAGCTCTTGGAGGATCCACTTCTTGAAGGATCCAACTCTTGAAGGAGGATCGGGCACTCAGAGGACCCAACTTTTGGAAGATACAATTCCTGGAGGACCCAGCTGTCAGAGAATCCATCTCTGGGAGCGACTGGCTCTTGGAGAAGGATCCAGTGCTCTCCCCACTGATGCTGTCCCAGCCTCCTGGCTGGCCTGACCCGTGTGCTGGGGCCCCATGAGTCACCCACGCTGAACCCACTCTCAGCCACTGCTCTGAGGCCAGAACCCTCTGGAGTTCTGTTGTGGGACTGGACCCCAGGGGCTCCAGGCCATGTCGTGCTCCTTCCCCGGTGCCCCAACCGGATCTGGGTTCTCCCACCAACACCTAATCCTGGTTACGTGTGGCTTGGCTCCAGTGCCACTGGCTCTACCGGCTCCACGAGGATGAGGAGGGTGATGCCACCCGTGGTCAGGCCCCACCCTGCAGGAACATCTGGGAGCATCCACAGACCCAGCTTGGATTTCCCACTGGGAATACCTGCTGAGCTTCATGGTGCACCACCCTGCATACCCCCAGTGCTCCCTCAGCTACTTTTTTTAAAATTTTTTCCAGGTTTTTGTGATTTTTTTTCCACTTTTTGCTTTTTTATGAGAGACCAGCGAGGGGTTGGCTTGGTTTTGTCACCAACACGAGGAACCACCACTGGCACAGCCCCCTCAAACCATCCTGCACTGCCCCCAAATCGCCTGGAAACAAGCCAGGAGAATCTGAATTATCTTCCATATTTTTTAGGGCAAAAATAATTGAAGCTGTTTGAACTTGCCCTGGAAGCACCACCCACTTCAGACCCAGCCATTTGGGGTATTTTCCACTGGGTTTTGGGGCATTGTACAGGACTTCCAATATTCTCTCTGTAGAGCCATCATTGCATTCTCCATCAGCCCCTCTGGGGCAGCAAAGCTGGAAGTACCAGGAATTTGGGATATTTTTCCCCCTATTTGTGGTTTAAAAATAATAAAACAAAAGCAATTTGCCCATTTTCTACAGAATTCAACCCAAAACTCAACCAAATCTGAGCTATGTACACACAGCCATGTCTATACACACAGAGATGGGAAGGGGGTTCAGGGGAGATGCCGGCGTTGTCTCGCTTTCCTGGGAAACACCCAATGGCTCCTGGGGAGCTCCAAGAGAAAAAAACCCCAAAACTACCCCCCAAGATCCCCTCTCCCATGGCAGCCCCCACGGCTGCTCCCCTTGCTCCAGCTGGCACCTCAAATCCCCTTTTCTCCCTATTTTAACTCATTTTGGCTGCTTTTTCTGCTGTCTTCCCCCGACGTGCTCTGCTCTTCCCACCCAAATGGAGCTGTGGGAGATTGTGTCCATGGATCCAGCACTTCTCTGGCCAGGAAAGACTCCCTGAGCCAATGCTGGGAGCTTTTTTGGATTTATTACTGGATTTTGGTGGTTTTGCCTTTTTTTTTTTTTTTT
>VZDJ01000200.1:242031-267898 GCA_008694505.1 Cyanoderma ruficeps | reverse complement strand
TATATATATATATATATATATATCATCCTCTTCAAAAATAAAAGGAGAGGTCCCGCGGCTGGACGCCGGTGAGTCCCGCGGGGCTGGGAGCACTTTTCCCCCCCAAATCCGTCGTTGCCGTCGTGGTTTATGGTTTTTCTCCGTGGCAAAGAACACAGGACCAGGAGGATGGGTGGATACAGCAGGAATTCACCGGAAAGAGCTGCCTGAGGGTACAAAATACAGTACAGACACATCGGCCATCGAGGAAAGACTATTGCTCCCATGTGAGTGAGTGAGGGATCCGGGTCCTTTGCGACGGAGAAGGCTTAAAAATGGGATAAATGGAAGAAATTCACTTTAAAAATCCCTTTAAAAAGAGCGACAGCAGCGGGAGCAGCGGGAGCAGCGGGATGGGGCCGGGGGCTGGACGGATGGATGGACAGCAGCGTCCCTGCAGCGTGGGGGACTCCCCAGGGGTCTGCGGCTGTTCCTCACTTCCCAATAAATATGGAGAGAGGGAGATGCCAGATCCATGGTAATAAATTAAGGAGGCAGCTGATTGGGCTCCCAAAAATGGATTAAAAGGAAAAAAAAAAAAAAAGAAAAGTCCTAGAAGTGGTGAAACTGTAGGAGAAAAAGAGGCAAAACTTTGGAATGAAAGCGATGGAGTTCAGAGTCATGGGAAAACAGGGTGAAAAACCGGAATTCTGGAAAGGGCAGGACTGAGCTGAGGGAGTGAAAAAGAATTAAAAAAAAAAGACTATTTGTGAGTGGAAAAATTTGTTTAATACGAGGTTGCTGCAGGGACCAGGCGGCGCCAGAGCCAGGCCCAGGGGGGTAAAAAAAGACAAAAGGAGGCAAAAAAATAACAATAAACCTCCAAAATCCACCCCCAAGGTGCCGGGGCCGGGCGTGGCCACGGATTTGGGGCCGGAAAATCCAATTTGGGTGAAGCCAAGGGGCGGATTCCGGCGGGTCCTGGTGAAACGGGGCCGGAGGCGCCTTATTTGGAGAGAAGGGGAAGATGGTTCGCCCCGTCCAGTTTTTCCTTGTGCTTTGTGCCGGCGCCTCCCCCTTCCCGGCGGGAAACGGGGAGGGGGGGAAAAACGGTCAGAAATCGGCAAAACCGAGGAAATCTTCCCCAACTGTCAGGGACCCGCCAGCTCGGGACTGGTTCCAGTTCGGGCACCCGGAGTTTGCATCCCAAAAATAACCCCAAAAAACCAAAAAAAAACCAACAAACGTGGAAAGATGAGAAAAGGAAAAAAAAAAAAAGAAGGAAAAATCACAAGCCGAGGGAACGGCCGTTGGTCCAAGGTGCCTCTGCTGCCCCCCACCCCCGGCGCTGCCGCTCGGCTCCGGGGCCCTCGGGTCCTGGTTTTGATGGGGGGCGGCACTGGGAGGGGTCTGCGGGTGAGCCCCCATCCCCCCCCAAAACAGCGAGTCCTGGGGGCTGGGGGTTCCATGGTAGGAGCCGGGGAGGGGGCAGGGGGCCCGCGGGTGGCGGCACGGTTGGGGCGGTTTCTCTCTCTCCGGTGGCAGCAGGAGGAGGGGGCTTGGGGACCCCCGTGCCCCACCGCTGCTGTGGGAGGCTCGGGGACACCTTTGTCCCGTTGCTGGGAGCGGGGACGTGAGGGGTTTGGGGTCCCCTTCACCCTGTTGCTGGGAGGGGTGTAGGGGGGCTCAGGGGCCCCTTCGCCCCATCGTTGTTGGGGGTTTCGGGGACCCCTTTGCCCCGTCACTGGGAAGGGGGATTGGGGACCCCTTCGCCCCGGGGCCGGGGGGGGTGGTGGGGGGCCGGCGTAGGGGTCAAGGGCTGGGGGGATCGGCTCAGTCGTCGTCCACGTCGTCGCCGTCGGAGTCGTCACCGGCGCCGCTGCCACTGCCGGGTCCCGGCGGGCCGGCGCGCCGGTCGTAGAGCTTGTCCCGCTGGCGCTCCTGGATGTCGCGCATCTCCTCGGCGTAGCGGCAGAAGGCGCCGCCGAACTTGGCCCAGGCCTTATAGGGGACGGTGATGGCATTGCGGTAGGACGGCTTCACCTCGCTGACCCGCAGAAACACCCCGTACTTGTTGCAGCCCACGTCGAAGAAGAAGCGCTTGGAGTCCACGGTGATGGACGTGCCCTCGGGCAGCTCCCCGTAGAGCCCCCCGCCGCCCGGGCCGCCGCCGCCGGGGCCGCCCAGCTCGTCCTCCTCGCCCCCGTAGTCGTCGATGAGCTTGGCCAGGGCGTCGCGGAACTCGATGAGGCCCTGGGCGGGCAATGCGATGGTCTGGCCGCTCTGCAGCCCGGGGGGGCCTCCCGCGAACCCCCCCGGGCCGCCAGGGCCGCGGTTCACGGTCTGGCGGATGCGCAGGAAGCGCCCGCGCTGGTTTTCCTTCAGGTCCAGGTAGTACTTGCGGTTCTCTCGCACCAGGAACTCGCTCTTGAGGGCGCGGCGGGGCCCGGCGCCGTCCTCGCCCGGCGGCCCCGCGGCCTGGGCCAGTTGCTCGGGGCTGGACGGGCCCAGCTGCGCGTAGTGCTCGATGAAGTCGCCCAGGTAGTCGCGGAACTCGGCGGCCACGGCCATAGAGAGCGTGAGGCGGCTCTTGGAGCCGCCCGCGCCCACCTCGGCGATCTTGAGGAAGCGGCCCTTGGCGTTCTGCTTCACGTCCAGGTAGAAGCGCTTGTTCTGGATGTCCAGCCGCTTAGACGCCAGCTCCTGCGTCTCCTGCTCGGGGCCGGCCGCGCCGCCGCCGCCGGGCCCCGCGGCCGGGCCGGCCCCCCCCGCCCCGCCGCGGGCGGTCCCGAACCCGCCGCCGCCGCCGCGCTCGCTGCCGCTGTCCCCGTCCGCCATCTTGTCCGCCCGCCCCGCGCGCCGCCCGCTTCCGGCCCCGCTGCGACACCGCTGACGTCACCGCCGCACCGCCGCCGTCACGTGCGCCGGGGCCCCGCCCGCCGCGTCCCCGCGCGCCCCCGGCGAAGCTCCGCCCCCATCAGGCCCTGCCCCGCAGCCCCCTCCGCTCCAATTCCATCGATCCGAGTCCAGCCCCCAGGTGTCAGTCACCATGGCCTCGCCTCCCATTGGTGGCTGGGTCTAGGCCCCTCCCCGCAACCCCCTCCCCTCTCGGCGCGCCGCTCGATTGGGTGCAGTTCTGCTGCCTGTCAGTCACGACCACAGCTGGCTCCTATTGGTCAATGAGTCCCAGTGCTCCGCCCCCTCCCCCGCAGCCCCCTCCCCGCGCAACTCCTCTACCGCAGCAGAGCCTCGCCCCCTGGCTGTCAGTCTCGGGCGCTGGCAGCTCCTATCCCGGAAGCCACGCCCCCAGCTCCTCCCTTCCCGGCTCTCCATTGAGTTGCGATTCCCGCCCTTCCTTGCTGTCATTCACAGCCTCCCGCAGGCTCCATTGGTCCGTGAGGGCCAAAGCCCCACCCCCCCAGCTGTCACTCACCGTTATCACAGCCCCCATTGGCCAGTGAGGCTCACAGCTCCACCCCTTCCAGCCAATGATGCATGACATCATGGCCAGTCACCACGACATCATCGATGACATCATGGCTAGTCAGTAGCACTGGGGCCACCCTTTGGATGGGCAACCTCCAGGTGCTCCCGGGGCCCACCCAGACTCCTAAGCAGGGCCTGGAGGGCAGAACCCACACTCCTCCCACAATCCTCCCCCCACCCCCCAATACGGATGACCTGCCTGAGGGGAATCCTTGTGTCAGAGATGTGTCAGCCTCTAAGGGATACCCTGGGACCATGCAGGGTCTCTGGGAATCTTAAGGGAACCAACCAGGTCCTCCCAGGATCTGCTTGGAACCTTCAGCCAGCTCCTGAGCTCCCATGTGGATCTCTTGGCACCTAGTGGGGCCTTCCAAGTCCCCTCAGAGGAAGATGGAGCCGCAGATGCCCAGCAGAATCGGTGCCCTCCAGGAGAAGGCTCCTGCCCACAGAGGCGTCACCCACGGGACAGGTAAGCACACGTCCAAGGGGACAAACAGGTCCCCAGGGGGAGCTCTGGGGGGTAACCTTGTGTGTCTGGGGGGCTGTGATCTGTCTAGAACGTTGTGGGACCAACCCAACCCCCCTCAGTGCTCAAGGGCTTCTTTTGGAGTGGGGCATCCCACAGGCTGGGCAAGAAAGCTCAAAGGGGACAAAGCAGCAACAGGACCCACTAGGCTTTCCCCCCCCGAGCAGAGCTGCACCCAGGACGCCCCTAATCCCAGGACAGAGGGACAATGAAATGTCCCCCCACCCCAAATACTGCTCCTAGGCCATGGCAGCCCCCTCAGACCCCCATGTCCCCTCCCCACTCATGGTGACACCCCCATGGCCTGATCCCCCCCACCCCGCTTCCCCCTCAGCACAGACATAGTCAGGCTCTCCACACAACCTCTTTATCTGGGGTGATTCAGGGGGGTTCAACAGGGCCCCGGGATCCCGGGGAGGTGATGATGGAGGGTCCCACAGCCCCCCTCAGTGGGGCAGCTCATGGGGGATCAGTTTGTAGTGGGCACCGCAGGAGGGGCAGCGCTGGGCCTCGCCCTTGTGCAGCCAGAACCAAACCACGTAGCTGTTGTCCTCCTCACCTGGGGGGACAGGGACAGCATGGGACAGGGATACCACAGGACAGGGAGGGACAGGCATGGGGGAGAGGAACAGGGGACATGGACAGTGTGGGAAGGGCATGGATGGGGGGACGGACAAATTGACAAGGGACAAGAATGGACACATGAACACCACGAACAGGCATGGATGCAAGGATGGACACATGGACAGGACAGACACAGACATGGCGATGGACACACGGACAGGAACAGGACAGACACATGGACATGGGGATGGACATAAGGACACAGGGGCAGGACAGACACACAGACAGGGATGTGAGGCACTCACAGACGCAGCCCACGATGCGCTTGTTGGTGATGGAGGGGACAAGGTTTGGGTCCTCCTTGGTGCCCGCGTAGCGCTTGGGCCGGAACATGTTGTACGGATCCTATGGGCAAGGGGTGAGCGGGGACACCCCCAGACTGTGAGCGCCCCAGAACTCCCACCTGCCCCTCCATCCCTCAGACCCACAACGGCCCCTAAGGGCAGCCTGTACCAGAGAACCTCAAACTGACCACCCCACCCTGGCAGCCCCCAGTTCCACCCCCGAGACACCCTATGCCTGAGACTCCCCCAACTCTGAGACCCCCAGATCCTCCCAAGAACTCCCCAACCCTAGACCCTGCAACCCTCCAAGGACACCAAAATTCTGAAACACCCTGTCCAGACAACCCCGCCATCACCCGAGCACTCCCCAAACCTTCTGGGATCCTCAGATCTTCTCACCCCTAACCCCTCAGACCCTCCCGAGGTTCCCCAACCCCCGGCACTCACCAGACCCTTGTTCATGGCCTCCATCACCTTCCGCTCCATCCCGGTCGCCTGTTCCTCATCGCTGGCCAGGTTCCCTGCGGGGCGCCGTCACACCGGGGGTGCAAACACCCCGCCCCTGTCCCCCTCCCTGTCCCGCTCGTTCCTGCCCCGCTCCCCCCCCGTTTCCCCGCTTCCCCGGTCCTCGCTCACCAGGCACGCCGAGGTGGCGGGCGGGCACGGCGCGAGCAGAAGCCGCGGGCAGGAGCCGCAGGGCCGCGCTCACCCGCAGTAACCTTGAGGCCATGGCGGCGAGAGCGGCGGCACCTCCGGCACAGGCGGAAGCGGAAATGACGTTCGGCGGGGCGGTGGAGCCGAGGGATGGAGCCGCGCGCCACTGGCCGGAGCTCCGCCCTTGGCCACGCCCACAAACTGCAGAGCCACGCCCCCACTGCGGGCCCGCGGGTCACGGGGGGCGGGGCTGAGATTTTGGCTGGGCGATGGGACCCCCACGGGAACAGAGACACCCCCGATGGGACAGGGACAGGCCTGGGGGGAGGGATGGGGACAGTGTCCCCGGGCCCTGGGTATGGGACACCCCTGGGGGACAGGGACGCTCTGGGGGGAATAGGGGAACCCTGGGGGCAGTAGGGCACTCCTGGGGGAACAGGGACAATATCCCAGGGGCGATGGGAACAGCGCAGCCCCCGGGGCAACAGGGACAACCCCCAGGGGGACAGGGACAATGTCCCTAGGGGCCGTGGGGATGAGACACCTTGGGGATTGGGGAGGAGCTGGGGATACCCTGGAGGTGACAGCGACACCCCATGGGGGACAGGGATGATGGCCCTGGGATCATGAGGATGGGACACCCCTGGAAGAATGGGGACGATGAAACCTCCTGAGGGATGGAGACAGATGCATTTGGGGCCTTGGGAACAGGGATGGTGTCCTCTGGGCCATGGGGCTGGGACACCCCCAGCATGACAGGGCTGGTGTCCCTGCAGACTCTGGGACAAGGCCAGCCCAGGACACTGCCAAGGGACATCCCTGCGACAATGGGTACAGATGGCCATGGGGGGAGATGACACTTAGCGGCACAATGACAGCCCTGGGGAGACAGGGACAGTCCTCAGAGAACAGGGCCAATGTCCCCAGGACTATGGGACACCCNCAGCGCCGCACCCCCGCAGGCTTTGGGGGAGGGGAGCCCCCCAAACCCCCCCAGGGGCCATGGGCATCCAAGGCATGGAGCTGTGTGCCGTGGCCGTTGTCATCCTCCTCTTCATCGCTGTCCTCAAGCAGTTCGGCATCCTGGAGCCCATCTCTGTAGAAGGTACCCCTTCCTTAACCTTAATTAATCCTAATTATTTAATTAAATTAATTCTCACCCACCCATCCTGGGGTGTTCCTGTCCCTCCTCCCAGGACTAAATGACCTGTTGGCCTCTAATTGGTCCCTGTGGAGTTGAACCAGCTGGTTTTGGGGTTCCCCTTCAGGAGGGTTTGGGGTGAAGGCTGAGGATTTGAGACTCCGGGGTGGGGGGGGGAGAGGGGAGCGGGCAGGGTCCCCAACCCCACCCCCCAGCAGTGTCGTGGCCAAGCCATGCTCCAACCTTCCCTGAAGGGCCGTGCTGCTGCCAGTGGCACCCCAAACACCTGGGAGGGTGGGGACCCTCACTCCAGAGAACTCCCTCTCCTCCCAGGGCTCCTGTGCCCTGTTAACTCCCAGGAGCAGATAACGGGGAACCCCAATAACCCCAAAACCTTCCCAAGGTGGGCCAAGAGGGCTTGGAGCTGGTGCTGACCCCCAATAAGCCCCCCGAGGTGGGGTGCTGGGGGGCCTCGACTCCACAGTGACCCCCAAAACCTCCTGAGGAGGGACAGAGGGAGACCCAAGTCCTGCATCAGCCCTTGAACCTCCCCTCAGAGGTCCCCCACTCCCCCCCAAAACCCCCTGTGTTGGGACATCAAGGATCCCAAGTCCCCTGAGGCCCCTCACAGCAGGAGCTGGGGGATTGCCCCCCTCTGACAGCGCCTGGGAATTTTACAGGCTCCCAACTCCATCCCAAAATTGCTGACGCCCTCCTGTGCTGAGTGGCTCTACAGGGGCTTCCCAGGCTGAAATTATTAATGAACCATCATTTATTAATTACCTTCTGCTGGGCCAGGCTGGAGCAGCAGTGGCTAAGAGGCGGCTCGGGAATATTCTGCACCTTGGGAATGTAGGAAGCCCCTCGGGATGCAACACCCACGGTGTTCCAGGGTCCCAAAGGAGATTGGGGGTCCGCTGAAGTGCTGAGCAGTAGTTTTAGGGGGGTGGGTTTAGGAGTGGAAGGGGTGTTTCTAAGGGGGATCTTTGGCTGGGCTCTCTCCTGGCAGACAGCGGCGATGCCGACGTGGAGCTCCCGACGATCCGGCACCAACCCGAGGGGCTGGAGCAGCTGCTGGCTCGGACCAAGTTCACCAAGACGGAGCTTCAGTCCCTCTACCGTGGCTTCAAGAATGTGAGTATGGGGGTCCGTTGCCCCGACCCCCCAAATCCAAGGGTCCCCACTTTCCTTGGGGTCACCGGCGTCGCTCCTCTTCCCAGGAATGTCCCAGTGGCCTCGTGGATGAGGAAACCTTCACACTCATCTACTCGCGGTTCTTCCCTCAAGGTGGTGAGTCAGGAGTGCCCAAACCCAGCAGGAGGGTCTGGGGGGGGCCCATCCAGGAAAACCCCTGATCCCAGTCCTGAGGGAGTCACTGTCCCTCTTCCCTGCAGATGCCAGCTCCTATGCCCACTTCTTGTTCGACGCCTTTGACGCTGACCGCAACGGGGCTCTCTGCTTCCAGGTGGGAATTCCTGGTGGGAACGGCTGTGCCAGCACCGTGATTCATCACATCTTCCCCCTCCTCCTCCTCCTCCTCCTCTTCCCCCTCCCAGGCTGTGGCCAAACTCTCCCTCTCGGGTGCCGGGCGCACAGCAGTGGGGGGTAAAAATAACAGGATCAATAGGGAATGAAATCCCTCAGGCGCCCCGGCATCGATGTGGCAGCGGGAGGGAGGGGCAGGGGTGAGGGTCCCTCCCTGCTCATGGCCACGAGCCTTCCGGCAGGATTTCGCGGTGGGACTCTCAGTGCTGCTGCGGGGGACGGAGCAGCAGAAGCTGAAGTGGACGTTTGACCTCTACGACGTGAATAAGGACGGCTGCGTCACCAAGGAGGTGACAGTGGGGAACACTGGGGGGCTGGTGGGGTGGGGACACCCAGACGGGGTCCTGCCAGCGCCCTGTGTCTCCTAGGACATGCTGGAGATCATGAAATCCATCTATGCCATGATGGGTCGCTGCACCGAGCCCACCCTGGGGGCCAGCGCGCCAGCCCAGCACGTGGAGCTGTTCTTCCAGGTGAGACTGTCCCCACTGTCACCTCCTGGGGGCGCTCTGCGGCCAGGGGTGGCCCCGCTGAGCCCTGGCCACTCCCTTGCAGAAGATGGACAGGAACAGGGACGGCGTGGTGACCTTCGAAGAGTTCCTGGCCACGTGCCAGGAGGTGAGGGGCTCTGGGGGACACCATCCTCCTCCTCCTCCTCCTCCTTCTGTCCCAAAATTATGTGTTGTGGACATCAGGAGAGAGAAGGACACAGGGGTCACCCCGGGAGGGATGGGAGTGGGACAGGAGAGGCACAGGAGTCAGAGCTGGGAGAGGGATGTGGGGCAGACAGCAGGATTGTGATGGGAACTGCGGGATGCAGGGAACAGGGGGTGGGGACAGGAGACTGGAACAGGATGAGGGGAAGACAAGGGAGGTGGCGAAAGGGTGAGAAGGGAGCTGGGAGGTGGGGACACGGGGTCTCTGATCTCTCCTTCCCAGGACAAGGACATCATGAGCTCCATGCAGATCTTCCACAACGTGCTCTAGACCCTGTCCTGCCCCGGAGATTTACTACTATTTCAGACAAACAAGAAGTTCAAAGTCAGGAGAAATCCAGCATGTGGCTCCCGGAGATAGGATAGGACAAGGACGACGTGTCCACCAGAGCCCCCTGGGCTAAGCTCGGTGCTGCCACCTGCCAGACAGACCCATTTTGGGGGGGCTGAGCTCCCCTCGACACCGACTCCCCCCCTTGGCGGTGCAGGGACCTGACACAGCACAAACCTGACCCCGGAGCTCCCTGGGGTGGGTGCCCCTAGGACATGGGGACTGCCTGGGGTGTAAGGATCCTCCGAGATGGGACCCCCCAGGGCAGGGACCCCCCGGGATGTGGGGGCCCCTCTGGGTGGGGGTCTCCATATCACAACCATGAAATGGAGCCCTCAAACACCAACCAAAAGCACAGAGTCCCTCCTCCCCCCAACACTCAGGAGACCCACCATGAAACGCCCTCTCCCAAGAGCGTGGAGAGGGGCGGATTTTATAAATAAACCAAATAGTGACGATTTAGGGGTGAAATGGAGTCAAAAGGGACATGAGAGACGCGCAGTGTGTCGGTCCCTGTCCTGCTCTCTGTCCCTGCCTGCGTCCCAGTCCCCCCTCCCGGTTCTTGTTCCGTTCCTAGTCCTTTTCCCTGTACCTCTTCCAGTCCCTGTCCTTGTCCGGCTAACAATCCCAACTCCCGTACCTCTCCTATTCCCAGTCCCAGTCCCACTCCCATCGCTCAGTCCCGTTCCCAGTAAGGTTCCCAGTCCCGTTCCCACTCCCATGGCCACGCCCCTCAGCCCTCTCCTCTCATTGGCTCTCGTTGGATGTTTGGTCCCCCCTCTGCGCTCCCATTGGGCGGCCTGAAGGGGGCGGGGTCTCGGCGCGGCGACCTTCAGGCGGGCGGGGTGACACGTGACGTGGGTGGTGCTGGGGCCCGCAGCGCTCCCTAGCGGAGGGGAGGAGCAGCCGAGTGTGAGACCCCCGGGACCCCGGGACGGTGGGGGGGGTCCCTGAGGAGGGGGGAATCCCCTGGGTCGGGGCTGGGGGGGAAAATATCCCTTGGTTCGGGGGCATTCCCAGGATCGGGGCTGTGTGGGATAAATGTGGGGATCCCTGGGATCGGAGCTATGCGGAACTCGGGGTGAGGGGAATGTGGGGTCGGTGGAGAATCCCACGGGATTACTTGGGACTGAGTAGGCGAAAAATGGGGGGGGGTGGGGGGCATCTCCCGGGTCTGGGTTTGTGCAGGATATGGGGAATCCCTATGATTGCGCTGAGCGGAATCGGGGTGGGGAAATGTCCTCAGGGATCGCAGCGGTGCGGGTTCAGGACGGCATCCCCTGAGACTGGGGCGATTCTGGGGATCGCGACCCTATGGGCTTGGGGGAACGACCCTCGAGCACTAGGGTTGCGTGGGATCCGCCGGGGTCGGGACTAGGAGAGATCGGGTGGAGGGATCCCTCCGGGTGCCGGGATTCATCCCAAGCCGAGGCGGATCTGCTGTCCCGGGCCCCTCCGGCGGCTTCCGAACTCCGCTGCCGCAGGGGATGCGCACGGCGCTGCGGCTGGTGCGGTTCCGGGGGGCCGCGGGCGGGAGGCCCCGGCTCGGGCTGGAGGAGGCGCCTGGGGGGGACCTGGTGGATCTGAACGCGGCGGAGCCGGAGCTGCCCCGATCGATGCGGGAATTCCTGGAGATCGGCCCCCGCGGGCTGGCGCTCGCCCAGAGGTGGGTGAGGCCAAGGATGGGTCCCAAAGGTGGGTGATACCCAAGGGTGGGTGCTGCAAAAGCTGGCTTTCCCCCAGCGGTGGGTCCTCCAAAAGGAGAGGGAACCCCGAAAGGGGGTGTCCTGATGGATCCCCACAGGCGTGTCCACCCAAATCTGCATGCTGCTTTGGATGGCTCCGAAGTGGGTTATGGTTACTCCCAACAGCTCGCCCCCCAAAAAGGTGGGCACCCCAAATCATGGGTAACCCCCAAAGACGCGTGACTTCCAAGAGTGGCTGACCCCAACAAGTGGGTCCCGTCAACTGTGGCGATCGCCAAAAGGACAGTCCCTAAAATATAGCTGACCCTTCTGAATGACCCCCGAAAGTGTGTCCCCTGAGAAATGGGTGCCCCAAAATGTGGGTGATCCCGAGGGTGGATCTGTCCCCACAGAGCACTGGAGTCAGGGCAACACCGAGTGCTCCGGGAGAATGCGCAGCTGCTGGCCCCTGTGGGGGACCCCGAGAAGGTGATCTGTGTGGGACTCAACTACCACGACCACTGTCAGGAGCAGGGCGTGAAGGTCCCCAAGGAGCCCCTCATCTTCAGCAAGTTCCCCAGCAGCATCACCGGGCCCTTCGATAACATCGTGCACCCCCAGGACACCAGCGTGGGTACCCTGTTACCCACCTCCCCAGCTCCCCAGGGGAATGGCCCTCCCAGCTTCCCTTCTGTCCCCACAGGAGCTGGACTGGGAGGTGGAGTTGGCTGCCATCATTGGGAAGAGGGGGCGACACATTGAGGTACCCCCTGCCCTGGCCCCTGCCTCACTTTGGGGTGTCTGTGGGAGTGTCCCCCTGTAAGCAGGTTCCTGCTGTCCCCAGGAAGTGGCAGCACTGGAGCACGTGCTGGGCTTCACGGTGGCCAACGACGTGAGCGCCCGGGACTGGCAGATGCGGCGAAATGGGCGGCAGTGGCTGCTGGGGAAAACCTTTGACACCTTCTGTCCCCTGGGGCCAGCCATTGTCACCAGGGAGGCGGTGGCAGGTGGGACAGGGATGGAATGAGCACAGAATAGGGATGGAGACAGGACACAGATAGGATGAGAACATGACAGGGAGAAGACAGGGATGGGATGGCAATTTTCTCAGCTGCCACTGGTGCCATCACAGCCCCATGTTCTCCATTACCCCATGATTTTCCCCAAGGTGGGGTCACGGTGGCACTGTACCCATGGCCCCCCATGTCACCTCCCACAGATGTCCACAACCTGTGGATCCGCTGTAGTGTCAACGGGCACCTGATGCAGGACAGCAACACCCGCCACCTCATCTTTGGAGTGCCCACCCTTGTTGCCTGGGTGTCCCGGTAGGAAAGGGGTGGGGGGGCTGGGGACCCCCAAAGCCCATGGGGCCATGGCTAACACTTCATGTGCCCCCAGGTTCGTGACACTGGTCCCTGGGGACATCCTGCTGACAGGGACCCCTGCAGGAGTGGGTGTCTTTCGGAAACCACCCATATTCCTTAAGGTGAGGGGAAATGGGGGCTCAGGTGGGGCTGGGGTGTGAGCGGGGACACAGTGGACTCCACTGGGGACAGATGCCACCATGTCCCCCCTTGCAGCGCGGTGATGAGGTGCAGTGTGAGATTGAGGAGCTGGGCACCATTTGCAACCGGGTGGTCTGATGGTGGAGAGACATCCCAGATCCCACCTCCCCCCAACAGGAGTCAATAAATCCATGAGCCATTGGGTCACTGTGCCCCGTTTATTGGGTCTGGGGGACTACAGCTGGGTGAACTGGTGGATAAAGGCTCCCAGCTTCTCCCGGTTGGAAGCAGACTGGAAAGGCTGGGAGAGCTGCAGAAGGAGTCCAGTGGGAGTCTGCAGCTCCTCCAGCACCTGGGGGGAACAGGGAGGTCAGGAGGGGAGAGAGGGGGCAGCAAAATGTTGGGAGGGTGGGGGAGCTGTTCTTACCCCCATGTCCTTGAAACTCTGCAGGGAGCTCAGGGCCAGGCTCCTGTCGGGATACCCTGTGGGGAGAGAGAACCTGAGGGAACCCCCAAATGCCACCTCTCAAGAGCCCTTAGCCTGTCTCGGGGGGGTCACTGACCCCTCAAAGCAAGACCCTCCCCACCCTGACTCACCATACTCATCCTCGGCCAGGAATTCCAGCAGTGCCTCCACATAGTCTGCCTCTGCAATGGGGAGGGGCGTCACATCCCACTTTCTGGGGGCTGTAGCCATGCCTCAGTGGCCGCAGGGAGTCCAAAGGGGGACTGCTTTGGGGGGGTCCTACCAGGCTGGGGCCAGGGGGGTCGCTCCAGGAATTGCACAGCCCGGCCGTAGGTGTGCAGGATGGGGCTCAGGAGGCGGCAGAGGAAGAGAAGGAATCCAGGGAAGCCCTGCGGCTCACTGAGCTGTGGGGGATACACAGCCAGATTTGGGGGAGACCATCCTCCCCCCAGCCCTGGGGGCAAGTGGGGGAACCCCCCAGTACCTTGTAGCATTGCTTGGCGGCCCCACGCTCGCTGTCACTGTCGCTGTCATCAGTGAAGGACCCCAAGGAACATCCCCGCAAGAAGTGCCAGGGGGCAACGTCACAACCCCCACGCTCACTCTCTGGCTATGGGGACAACAGGGTGTCACCTCACCTCAAAGTCACTCTGTCCCTGTGCCCCAGAAGAGGTCTTGGGGTTTCACCCACCTCCTCCTCCTCCAGCAGCCCCCCAAGGATGAGCTTGTCCAAGATGTCCAGGCTGTGGCAGTCACTAGGCTGGCAGGGCTGGGGACACAGGAAAAAGGGTGACAGGCCACCCATGTCCCCACCTGGAGCCCCAGAATTGTTGGGGATGACAGGCCACCCCATGTCCCCACCTGGAGCCCCAGCAGGGTTGGGGGCAGCAGCTGCAGCAGCTGCAGGATCTTGTGGAGCAGCTCGTCCCGGCTCAGCACAATCCTGGTGAGGCTGGAGGGTGGCCCCAGGATTGGCAGCACCTCCAGCAGCAGGGCACGGATGGCACAGGCTGATGGGACAGGGGTGTCACCAGTCCTAAAGTCACCAAATACCCCAGCATCCCCAATCCCTAGTGTCCCCAACTTCCCCAGTGCCCCTGACCTCTGCCATCCCCAACTCCCCCCATCCCCACTCCCCAGTGTGAATAATCCCCTGCATCAACTTCCCCAGTGCCGCTTAACCTGGTGACACTGAATCCCCCGATATCACCAATCTCCCTGGCATCACCGATTCCTGGTGTCCCAAATCCCAATGTCATTGACACCCACAATATAAACAATACTCCTGGTGTTCTCCGAACTGCAGCCATCATCCATTCCTGGTGTCACCAATTCTTCCAGTGCCTCTAAGCACTTAAGCCTGGTGTCACTGATTCCCACGGTACCCCTGGTGCCACCACTGTCACCCTGTCCCCGCTCCCTGGTGACCCCACTCACCGCCCACGGCCTCCGCGGCCAGGTGGTGCCGGACAGCCCCTGCCAGCCGCCCCAGCCGTGCCCGGACCGAGGGCTCAGGGGACCCCAGAGCAGCCCTGGGGGGCCGCAGTGGGTGCAGGGACAGGGGTGGGCACAGCTGCCGCAGGCTGTGCCCCACCAGCGCCCGCAGCTGCCCTGAGAAGCCCACAGCCCGGCCCCGCAGCAGGAGCTGCTCCAGCAGCGCTGAGAAATCCCACATCAGCTGGGGCAGCAGCACGACCTGAGGGAACACAGGGGGATTCTGCTGGGAGTGCTGCTCTGAGGGAAAGAGGGGGTGATTCCCACAGGGAATGCTGCTCTCAGAAGGAGTGAGTCCCATTAGGACTACTACTCCCTGTTAAAGAAGAGTGATTCCCGCTGGGCATTGCTGCTTTATGGGGAGGGGGGAGTCCTGCTGGGAATGCTGTTCTGAGGAAAGGGGAAGATGGAAAACAGCCCACCTCCTGGTGCCTGTGGAGCAGCAGTGCCGCAGTGATTCCCACAGCCGTGATGGCAGAGCAAGCACTGGAATCTGCAGTGGGAGAGAGGGATTTGTTATCTAGGGGGGGATTAACCTCCACACCATTCCTGAGCAGGGAATGCCATCCTCCAAGGGATGCAGGGAACCCGCCAGCTCCCTCACCACTCAGTGCGTGCAGCCCCAGCGCTGTCACCAAAATCTCCTCTTCAGTCCCCAAACTGGGACTCAAAGTCCCCACACTCCCAACATCCAGCGGGCTGGGAAGTCAGGATGAGAGGGGTGAGGACAGAAGCCAGGGGCAGAGATCCAAGGGGAAACACTGCCCGGGACTTGGCTCCTCACCGCCTGCCCAGGATGGCGGGAAGCAGCAACTGCTCTGGACGATTCCCGGTGAGGACTGGCCCGACGAGGTTGTTGTCCACAAATTCCTGGGAATGAGGATGAAGGATCCTGTGGGTGCCCACAGCCTTCAGCACCATGAGCTCATTTGATCCCTGGATCCCCAGGGCTGAGAGCACAGATTTCCCCAGGATGGATTCACTCAATCTGCCCAGACACCTCAAACTGCACCAACATCCCAGGAATAGTCTCCCAGTGCCGGGATGGATCCAGGGGGATCCGCAGCTGCCGTACCCGCAAGGAGAAAGGCTGAGAGAAATCCACCTGGGCACATCCACGGTGCCAGCACAGGGCCTGGAAGGCTGCCCAAAGACACGTGCCGATCCCGAGGGGCTGAGGGAGCTGACAAGAGATGGCATTGAGAGACTAATGGTAGATTTGGGGGGACGCCACTCCCCAGGGATGCTCCCAGAGATCTGGGGTGATGCTTCTCCCTAGGGATCTTCCCAGACATTTAGGGGAACAGTGCTTCCTAGAGGTTTTGGGGAACACTGATCCCCAGGGACAGTGCCAGTGATTTGGGGGAGCAGCAGTGATCCCCCCAGCCCTCTCTCACCGCTCCATCATGTTCCACTCTGCCAGGAGCAACATCATAGGCGATTCCCACTGGGACCACAAGGATGTCAGGCACAGCTCCATCCTGCAGCGCCCGAAGCACACGGAGCAGCCAGCACCGGGCAGGGTCTGCCAGCCGCAGGGAGGCAAGGGGCTCCTCCAGGAAGAGGATGAGGGGCTGGTGGCTCTGCAGCACCTCCTGGATGTACTGGGGAAAGACTGGGAGTACTGAGAGCTGCCAGCACCTCCCC
The DNA here is from genome assembly GCA_008694505.1 of Cyanoderma ruficeps. NCBI lineage: Eukaryota > Metazoa > Chordata > Aves > Passeriformes > Timaliidae > Cyanoderma > Cyanoderma ruficeps. Next base: position 251,812 of record VZDJ01000200.1, on the reverse strand, counting down.
AAGCGCTCCAGAGAGATTTTTCAGCCCAAACTGCACCTACCGCATCCAGCACAGCCCCTGGGAGCCCCTCATCCCTGTCACTCAATGTCTGTGCCATTCCCGAAGGCAGGAAAATCCCTCCCAGACGTTGGAGCAGGGATCTGGAAGGGGAAGAACATCGTGGGCAACTATTGCATCCCCCTGGATCCTCTGGGAACATCCCACAGCGCTGCCTTACCGGAGGCAAGGGCTGGGCCAGGCGCCCACCGTCACCCTGGGCAGCCCAATCCCCTGGGAGAGGAGGACAAAGGACAGGAGCAGCCCATCCACCTGGGACTGGTGTCTGCACAGGAACACCAGCGGCACCTCGGGCTGCAAGCAAGGGATCCTGGGGTGAATTCCCAGCGTTCCAGGGGCTGAGAGTGCCCGGCCAGGCTTTGGCTGGGCTCCGTACCGTCCTGGCAGCTTGCAGCACCATCTCCAGCTGCCCCCAGTGCAGCTGCACGCTCAGGAATAGACGGGTCAGGAGCTTGGGGAGCAGCCAGTGGCACAGCCTGTGGGAAAACTGGGAATGAGAAACTCTGCCATGTACGGGGCTCCCTTAAACTCCCAAAACTCTCCCTGCCTCAGTTTCATCAGCCCACACCTGCTCAAAATTCTCACTTTTATCACATGGGAAAGGTTGTGTGTGATGAGACATCCTCCCTTCCATTGGCAACCAGAGCTGCCATCGGGAATCTTGCATTCCCTCTATCTTCCTGTCCTGCCTTGGGATCCCCAAATGCTCTTATTCCATGGAGAATTTCTTATTCCCAGGGGAATACCTTCCCTTTAACGGCTCAAAAGTACCCTTTATTCGCACTGGATCAGACAAGCAATGCAGCCCTGGATTCCCAGTTGTAGGTGCTGGGATGGGAAATGAAAAAGGAAAGGGAAAGTTTTCTCTGCCTCCCTGCTTCCTGCAAGGTTTGGATTTTGCCTCTCCAGCTCCTCAAAAGGAACTGGGGAAATGGCCCAGGAGCTACAGAGGACCCCAGGGGCAGCCAGCCAAACGATCTGTGTGCAGCTCCCAGAGGATCCCAAAATATCCCCCAAAGTATGCCAGCACATCTCCCAAAAGGACCCCAGAAAACCACCCAAGGGATCCATGTGCATTCCCCCAAAATCCCAGAATACTACCAAAAGTATCTGTATCCATCCCTCAGAGAATCCCAGAATATTTCCCCAAAAGATCTGCACCTCAGCAGCAGAGGGGAGAGCGGGGCCTGGATTTCCCCCAGGATCCGGCAGATCTCCTCCTTCCAGCACCACTGGGATCCCTCATCCCCTCCAGATCCAGGGTCCTGGCCGGAGGCAGCATCCTGCACCCTGGGGAGAGGACAGTAACGAGGAGCATCCCAGCATCCACATGTTGGGGTCCAGAGAGCCTCGGTGAGTTCCTGGATCACACCAACCTGGGATCCAAGGACCAAACAGGATCCCCAGGATTGGGGGCTGGTCCCTCCTGGGTGAGTGCGATCCTAGGATGGCCCCAGCAGCTCCCACCTACCTCCTGCTGCTGCAAACCCGCACCAGGAGCTCCCCGGGGCTCTCTGCTGGAATTTTCCATTCCCAGGCTGCAAGGAATCCACAGACCCTCCGGACCAGCCAGCCCCGGAACCTGGAGGGGACACACAGTGACATCCTGGTGGGATGTCTGGGCGGGCTTTCCACCAGGATCAGAGCTGCCCAGACTGCCTCTTTGCCAGATTCAGGACATTTCCCCCCACTTCACAGCTGAAAATGTTGAGGCACCAGTAAATGATGCTTCAGGCTGCCCAGCAGGAAGGAAACCTGGGATTCAAACTTGGGATTCCCACATCACAGAAACTTCCCAATCTGTCTCTAAATCTGCACTGAGGGCAGGGTGGGAGGGAACTTTGGGACATCCTAGAGTGTGCTGAAACGGCTGGAGTGGGATAGGGGAACTGCATACCCTGTGATCCCAATGGATTCTTCCAAGCGTTTCAAAGCTGAAGCTGGGAACATTTGGAACTGAATGAAAGATAATGATCTGATTTGGGAAGGAAAAAAAGCAAAAAAATGGATAATCCAGGGATTGCTCCCTAAAGGGGAATGGAGCTAAACCAATCTGGCACCTCAAAAATGAAAATATCTGGAAATGGCTCTGCGGTAGCTCCTGCCCAGAGAAAAAGGGAGGATAACCACAATTTTGCCTTTCCCAGTATTTTTCCTTCTAGGAGGAAGTGGCTGTTTTCCCTTTTCCCTGTGAGCCAGAGAAAAGAACAACAGTCCACTTCCACATTCTTCTCACCAAGATTTCATTTGTTTTTGCTCAAACAAATGAAGGCATGACCCCCAATCCTCAATTCCATGACTGAAGCACAGCCCAAGCCCTTGGAGACACCACTTCCAGCCTCCCAAGATTGATTAATGAGCTTGGTTTGCAATAATGAGGAACCGGGGAGGATGGAGAGGGATTCCCATGCACATTTTGGTGAAATATGGGGGGGAAAGTGGTTTTCCAGGTGTTTTCTGCACAGAACTCATCCATCCTCACCGCGTGTCTGTCTCCCTCACACGGCTGACATCGCGGAACCCGAGAGCGGCAAGATCCTCAGGATAGAATCCATCCTGGCAGGAGAAACAGGATCAATCCCTGCTAGTCCAGATCCTCAGCATCCCAGGATCCCAGACTCTCCTACCCAGCTCCTGGGGGTGCAGGTCTGGCAGCAGCGCCCTGAAACTGGGCGGTGGTATTTGCCCAGGAATGGGATGAAAACTTCCAGCTTTGGCCCCGAGTGGCTGATCCATGTTTGAATCTGAGGGACAAAAAAAAAAAAAATGGGAAGGGGCATCTGGGAATCCCATTCCTGGCCAAATGTGGGTGGATACACCCCAAAACCCACTTGTGATGTGGGGGTTTTCAATAATGGCAAGAAATAAATGCATTTTAGCTGCGACAAGATGGTGGCACATTTTGGTGCCTGTGTGGACCTGGATCAACCTGGATGCAGGGGAATCAGCCTGGTTCTGGGGGATCAGCACCCTGGCAGGATTGGGCACTGGGTTTTCTCTCTCTCAGACACACAGATTCAGTGGGATTAACCCAGATCCAGTGGGATAAACTGGGAAATATAGGCCTGAGGGGGGTCAGTGGGATCTGGGGAGACTCATCAGCCCTTTCCACCCCACCCCCAGACTCAGGGGGTACCCTGAGACACTGGGATTCCAATTCTTTGGCCCCCAAATTGGGATCTCCCGTCTCTTTCTGAGAGGTGGGGGTTAACAGATTTTATTTCCTAAAAAAAGAAGGGGTGAAAAATGCAAATTAGTTTTAAAATGACGCTGAGGGAGAGGAAAAGAAAGGGGAAAATTAGGGGATTTGGAGGGGATTCACGAGGGGCAGGCTGGTGGCACAGAGAGTTCCTGTGGTGTCACATACCCTGGGGGGTGTCATGGCTGAGGGGACACCCTCAAACTGGGGAGAACTGGTGCTCGAGGTTCCTGGGAAAAATCCTGGAGACACAAACAGGTGAAAAGAGGAATTTCGGGAGATTTAGGACACAGACAACAGGGGCAGGAAAAAGGACCCCTTGGAGCCTGGAGGGATCTGGGGAGAGAGAGTAACACCCCACAGGGGATTTGGGCGAAGTGGGGGTGGGGGCAGCCCACACTGGCCCCTCACACTCTGCATCCCCTACAGGGTTTGAGGGCGGGGAACACACCCCACACGGGCCCGCCAGCCCGCCAGGCCCGAGGGATGAGGGCAGCATCCGCCGCACAGGCCCCACAGCCCTCATGGACCCTTTGGGTCACCCCCAGACCGGCCCACACCCCCCTCGGCCCGGGGGGGCTCAGCCATACCGTCCCTGCGGAGTTTCGGGGGTCACAGGCCCCCGGCCCCCAAACCCCCGGCCCCACTCACCGTAGACCTGGCGTTCCGGTCCGGCCCGGCTCCGCCCCCGGGCAGCCCGGCCGGAACCGGCCCCGCCGCTCCTGCCCGGCCCGGGACGGAGCCCGGCTCCACAGGCACCGGGGGCATCCCCATCACCCTGTGGCTCTGGTCCCTAACACCGCTGGGTACATCAGCCCCAGCCCCGCCGTGGGCTCCCGGCCCTTGCCCTGGGGCCTGTCCCCGCCAGGGTCAGCAGCCCCCCAGCCCCTGTGCCCGGCCCAAGCCGCCACTCCCCGCGGTGCCATCAGCCCCATGGCCATCCCAGCTCTATCCCTCCCACACCTCCGAACCCAGCTGGCTGCAGTGGCCTGGAAACACCAAAAAGGCCCTGATTCACCTGCGGAGGGGCAGGGGGCCTTGCTCCTCAGGGGCCACAACTGGGAGTGGTACTCGGGGGCATAAGGAAGGGCATGGGAATGCCCGGGGAAAAGGAAGAAAAGAAGACAAAANAAAAAAAAAACCACCAAAAAACCCAAAACCAATCCCTCGAAAATCATCATCTCCTCCAAAAAAACCCCAAACCAACAACCAACAACCACCCCCTAAAAAAAACCAAAAACAAAACAAAAAAAAATCCCCCCAAAAATAAACCCAAACAACCCACACACCAAAAACAAAGGAAAAGAAAAAGGGACTCACTTCCTCCAAACAAACTAGGAAAAGTGTGCCTCTTTCTCTTCTTTTTCTTCCTCCTTTTTTTCCTTGTCCTTCCTATTTTTCTTGTTTTTTCCCCTCCTTTTTTCTTGTCTTTTTGCTTTTGTTCTCCTTTTATACCATCCTTTCTTTTTCCCTTTTTCCTTGTCTTTTCTATTCTCCCCTTATCCCAGATCTCAGATACCACTCCCAAATGTGTTCCCACAGGTGCAAGACTCCCCTAGCCTCCACAACAGGTGACACCTCCACCTCTTCCCCTCATTCCTCCCTGGTCCCTGCATCCCACCTGCACTTCCCTCCTCTTCCTGGCATTCCCATCCCTCTGCGTCCCCCCACCACCCCCATCCCCAACCCACATCTTTGTTCCACCAAAACACCTGGTAATACACCTGAAAAGGATTCTCCCTTCAATTTCCACAATAATTCAACATCAGGAGAGCAAACCCCCAACTCCAGGCTCTTTTTTCGCCATTTATTTCATTTTTTCCATCCAGGAGCATTACTAGCCCCCAGGAATCATTTCCCTCTCAGGGGGGCTGCAGCCAAAACACTCCATTCTCCCCCCAACTCCCAATTCTCTCCTCCAAACCCCTCATTTCTCTCCAGATTTGGGCTTTGGGGGCTGCTTTCCCCCATTTTTAGAGGACATTCCCAAGCACTGGCCCCGAGCTGCTCCCAGAGGGAATAACCCTTCCTCTCCTCCTTGGAGCTCTCAACCCTCATTTCTCTCTCCCACAGCACCTTTTTAACCCCAAAGTGGACTCTGGGCACTCCCAGTTCACCTTTCTTTCTGCCAGACACAAAGTCCAGTGGCAAATCCAAAACTCTCTTTTTCCACCAGACCCCTCATTTCCCCCCTTTAATAACTTTGGGGGCTGACACCCCCCAGTGACCCGCTGGTCTGCCACAGCCCAAAGTGGGGGGTTACCCATTCCAGGCGGGGCTGGGACGGAATCCAGGAACCCAGCAGCTCCACCTGGGGAGGACCCAGGGGGGACCCTGGATTTGGGATGAAGAGAGGGACTATCCCAGTGCCAGGCTGGGTGGCTCATGGAATCCCCTGCTCCACCACCTCTTCTCCTTCACTTCCAGAGAGTTCTACCTGGAGCAGGCAAAATCCCATCTCCGTGACTTCTCCCAGCCCTTCCTGAGCCCCCAAACCAGGGGGGACACCAGCGTGTCTCCCTCCAAGTGCTGATCCACCAACAGAATTCCCTATGCAGCATCCCACTCCATGTCAGATAGGTCAGGAATCTCCCTCCAGCTCCACTTCAGGGTCACAAATGCTGATGAAGTGGATCTGGGAGGAACGAGAAGAGGGAGGGGAGGGAGGCCGAAGGCCACGGCTCAGGTAGGCTTCCAGGGACTTCAGCAGCTGCCTCGGCTTCTTTTTGGTGGATAATTCCAGCTCTGAAAAGGTCAGAGGGGGAAAAGGCTGAGGGGAGCAGGGCCTGGATGGTGTCAAGGGTCCAACACATCCAGTGTCCCAACATTTTCACTTGGGAAGGGGCATGGTCATGGTTTTCCCTGGGATGAGGAAGCACAGGAAGCTCAATGCCAGCCTGAGCACCCTTGAGACTGGAATGCAGGGAAGATGAGGCGAAGCTAGAGCCCAGCAGTGCCAGCTGGATCCTGATTTCTGAGGGGTACATTAGTCCCACTGACAGCAATCCTCTCTGGAGTAATTCATGGACAGGGGCTAAGCTATGGCTCCCTGTAAGCCTGGGGAGCAGGGAATGCCCCCACATGTCACCCACCCCGTCACACCATCCATCTGGGGTGGTAAATGTGAGGAAAAACACCCCTTGAAGCACTGGGATAAGGAAAAACTGTGGAAAAACCTCAGTGTGAGGACTGAACTGGGTATGCTTGGATTTCTTGGGCATTACAGCCCTTGGCATTGGGCTGGGATGTGCTGAGAACACAGTGAGGAGTGCTTTGAGGTTGTTGTCCTGAGGATGTCCCCCCAAGGAAAGCTGGGAAAGGAAAACCAGGGAAGACAAACCCTTGAGGAAGAAGCCAGCGTCAGCAACGGTCCCGTGCTGCTGTTTCCAGAGGCAGGAGAGCCGCAGGAAGGCAGCGGCATACAGGTCATTCAGCACCCCGATCACCTGCTGCCGCCGGTTGCACTCCCTGGAAAAGGGGAGAGGGCTCAGCCACATTCCGGGAAGGGGAAGGAGCCGGGATGCAGCTTGAGACTCCAAATCCAATCCCCCTCACCGGGAGAGCCGCTCCTCCTGCAGTGCCTGGATGACAATCCGGGTGATGTTCACGGACATGATGCAGAAGGGAAAATTCTGGAAAACAACCAGAACTCCAGCATCATGGAAGCTCAGTTGGAAAACCCTCCTCCCCTCTGCCACCTCCAGCCCTTTGACACCACATCCATACATCCACAAATCCATGGGATGGATCCATGGGATCCATGCACTGGGATAACAGCCCTACAAATCCAGGCTTGGGTGGATGCTAAGGGTTGAGCCGATCTTGTACCCATGCTTAAACCCAGACTCAAATGTGGAATTTAGGAAGACAGGCTCTAGTCACTCCCATTTGCCTGTTGCCCAAGTCTCCAGCCTGTTTATCCCACTCCAAGCCAGTATCAAATCTCTAAAATGCTGTTCCCAGCATAAATACAGCACTTCGAGCTCTGCTCCAGCCTGGATCGGGGCTCTTGGGCACCATCTTCTTCCCCTCACAAGCACGAGGTGGTGCAGCATCCCAAAAAAAAAAACCTCAGAAGAGAAGGTTTTTGTTCTTCCCTTTCCCAGAGCATTGGGAATTCCATGCGAGACCCCCTGGCAGGGAGGAGGGGGAAGATCATGCCTGCGTTTCATGCTGGGAAAGCCGGAAAATCTCCCGTGCCAGCGGCAGCGTCCGAGAATCCAGGACAAAGAACAGGATCTGCATCAGTCCCAGCATTCCAGTCCCACGCAGGTCAGTCCCGGGATCCACACCTAAGAAGGCGAGTGGCAGCATGGAGTCACTCCCTGTCACCTTCTCACTTCTATGGGCTATTTATTCTCTGTATTCCCTGTCACTGCACTTCCAGAGTCCAAGAGTCCTGGGGATTCCCTTTCCTGAGGGAAAGCTTTCAGGCAAGTTTCCTAATGGGGCCATCGCCGTGCTCAACCAGCCCCCGCTCCACCCCACCACTCCCATTCCCACACTTTTCCAGGAATTACCAGCTTTTTTATGAATATGGTACTGGGATGACACAGCCAACCAGTTCAGATGTTGTACTGGGGTAAGTTTGGTTTAATCCTTCTACGGATAAAGGGATTGAGAGTTGCCTTTTAGAATTTTGTAGGGATATGGAGAGGAATGGGAGGACTGGGGTGATCAAAACCTGGAATCAGTTTTGGGGTCCAAGAAGGACATTCAGGTGCTGGAGCATGTCCAAGGAAGGCCAGTGGAGCTGGGTCTGGAGCACAGGGAGTGCCTCAGGGAGCTCAGATAGAACAGAGTTGCTCCAGGGAAGGTTTGCATGGATTTTGGGAATGGGCCTGGGGATCTCCCCAGAAAAAGGGTTGTGCCCTCTCCTACCCTGGAAGCCCAGCTCCTCCCAGTGTGCTCCGTAGCGCGGGCAGCCCAGCCTGGAGCATGTCAGCTGCTGGTAGATGGTCTGCAGGATCCGCATGTGCACCCACTCTGAGTCATCCAGGGCACCTGCAGGGAGGGAGCCAACACCCAGCTGGCTGAAAACACTCTTGGGGTCTAAAAAACATCCCTCAGTGCCACAGCTACACCCCTTGGTCCCCAAAAACATTCCTTGGCACCTAAAAAAACAACCTCACATCCTCCAAAAAAACCCCCTCTGTTACAAAAAATGCCCCTTGGCACCAAAAACGCTCAGCAGCCAAACTCATGCCCCACAGCATCCTAAAAATCCCCCCGGTTTCTCAAAAACACCCCTCAGCAACCAAAAGATGCCTCTTGGTGGTCAAAAGACCCCAAAATCACCCCTCAACACTCTAAAAAACCCACAGTGCCCAAAAAATGTCCCTCAGTGCCCAAAACCAAACCCACACCCTCCAAAAATGCCCTCACAGCACCTAAAAACCACACCTTGGAGCCTTAAAAACCCCCTCGGTGCCCAGAAAAGGCCATTCAGCCCCAAACCCACAGGCCCAGGGTTTTCATGTGTCTGTGACCCCCTCGTGCCAAGGGACTGGGTGATTCACATCCGTTTTGTCCCTGGACTGAGGGGCAGAGGGGCCGTGGAGCCAGAAGGCTCCCACCTGTAGCTGTGTCCACAGGGAGCAGGGATGAGATCCAGCAGGACACACAGGGGACCCCGGGACCACTCACACTGTGCCATGGCCAGCGCCAGCTCCTGCTCTCCCCGGAGCTGCGGCCGAAGGCGGGGAGGCCCACAGAGGCGGCGGAGCAGGGCAGCCAGGATCCCCCGGCGCCCCGAGGCCCGGACCTTCCCCTGCAGGAGAAACAGCCCAAACCCATCAGGGAACGCGGCCAGAGGCAGGGGGAGAGGGCTGGTGCCCCCCACTCCTACTTCCTACACTCCCAGCAAGGAGCGGGAGCCGGAGCCCAGCCGTACCCGGCTCTCGGAGAGCTCCGCCCTCTGGAAGTGCTGCAGTGCCTCAGTGAAGGAAATCGGAGGGAGGGGCGCGCCTGAAGTGCCCCCCAACCCTGCAGGGAGGCAGGGAATGGGTCAGACCCCCACTGACCCCTGACTCCCCCCCTGAATCATCCCTGATTCCAGGAGAATAAAGCTGTGAGGAACAAGGGGAAAATGGAACCTCCCACGCCCTCTCTCCCCTCCACTGCAAATAACGCCCCCAGCTTCTCCCCAACCCGTCCTGCCCTCCAGGATGCAGTTCCTTTCCCCCTTCCTGGACATTTCCAGCTACCAGGCCCATTAGTCCCAGTACCTGACTGGATCTGTTCCAGAGCCTCCCATTCCTCCCGGGCCTGGCGCTGCTCCTCACTGATCCCTGCACAAGGGAAGGGGTACAGGAGTCAGATCTGGATGGCAGACATGGAGTGGGGGCTTTCCTCCCTCCCCCCAACACTGCTCAGTACACCCTAGCGCTGTATTTCCTCTTTTGCAAGAAAAATCCCAGCCAGAGCCACCCGGGGCATCACAGGGTTTATCTCACGAGGTTTATCTTGGGGGAATTTGGGGAATAATCTGGGACCAGACAGATTTGACACGCCCCCCCCCCCCCC
>VZDJ01000200.1:198309-242000 GCA_008694505.1 Cyanoderma ruficeps | reverse complement strand
AGTCCCACAGGTGACTTTCGCACCAGGAACCACAACTGATCCAAGGGAAGCAGGAAAAGCTCACCAGGGTCTGCTCTGAGCACCAAGTCCTGCAGGACATCTTCCTGCCCGAGAGCTGGAATCTTCAGGGGACAGAGGGAACACAGTGTCACTCCCTGCGACAGACCCCAAACACCAACCGACCCCGAATTCCAAGCTTTTCCCCCCAGGGAACAGCCCCTGTGCCCCGCGGGAAGGCGGCTCAGGCCCCTTCAGAGGGATCTGTACCCTCAACATGATTTTATGTGGTTGTAACGGTAGAAAAGGAGCAACGAGGAGAAGTGGGGGGCTGGGACTCCTGAGGTGAGGATCCTCGTGGGTGTCGGCTGGGGGGCGGTCCGGCCGGACACGCACGGGCGGGGACTTGCCGGGAGGACAACGCGCTGCCGCTCCTCCGGCTGCTCCGAGCTCCCGACGCCGCTCATGGCCTGCGGGACAGGAGGGGATCAGGTGGTGGGAATGGGGATGTCCCAGCGACTGACACCCCCAGAACCACCCCAGGCCCTCAGGAACCCCTCTGGGTCACTTAAGGTCCCCTATCCCTGAAGAGCGTCCGGCAGCCCTCAGCACCCCACCCCTCAGGAGCCCTTCCCAGGCCCCCTTCAACCCCTCGGGAATCCCCCAACCCGCTCAGGGTCCCCGTAGTCCCTCAGCAGCCCCCCAACCCCTCAGGAGCCTTCTGCTGCCCTCAGCGCCCCCCAGCCTCTCAGTGCCCCCCAACCCCTCAGGAGCCCGTTGCAGCCGCCGCTCAGCCCCTCAGACCTCTCTGACTCTTCAGGTTGCCCCAACCGGACCCCGCAGCACTGCCCAGGCTCGGCCGCGCTGCACGCCGGGAGCTGTAGTCCGCGGCACTGCCCACTATGGAGGGACGCCGGGACTACAATTCCCGGCGTACACCGCGCGATGAGGAGTCGGAGGCGCGCGAGGGTCAGTACGGGGAGCGAAGGCGGGGGACGGGGCTAAGGTCGGGTGGGGCGGGGCCCGGCCCAAGCGGTGGAGCTGAACCGGCGGCGGTGCCCGGAGCGGGACTCGGGGTTTCCGGGGTCTGCACCAGGGCGATCAGTCCCAGCCCCCAGTGCCAGCGCCCAGTGCCAGCTGCCAGTGCCCAGTGTCAGTTCCCAGTCCCACTACCAGTTGTCAGTGCCAGCTCCCAGTATGCCAGTACCAGCTCCTATTATGCCAGTGCCAACTCCCGGCGTTGCCAGCTCCCAGTGCCAGCTCCTAGTGCCCAGAGTCAGCTCTCACTGCACAGTCTCAATTCCCACTGTCCAGGACCAGCTCTTGGTGCCCAGTGCCACTTCCAGTCCCAGCTCCCAGTGCTCAGTCCCAGCTCCCAGTATGCCACTACCAGCTTCCACTATAGCAGCGCCAGGTCCCAGTCCCAGCTCCCCCTACCCAGTGCCTAGTTCTTGTTTCCTGTTTCCAGCTCCCAGAATCGCAGTGCCCGCCCCCAGTGGCCAGTCCCAGCTCCCAGTGCCCGGTGCCAGACACCTCTCCCCCGCCCCTCCCCGCGGCCCCCCCGCCAGTGCCGGAGCCACCCCCCGTCCCCTCTGTTCCCGTTCTTGCTGTCCTCGCCGACGGCTGTTCTCGGCTCCGCGGGGCAGAGCGGGACTCCCGCAGCCGGACGGTGCAGCACCATGTGGCTGCAGGCGCTGCTCTTCCTCGCCCCCCTTCTCCTCCTGCTCGTCGTCCTCCTCCCGCTCCTTGCCCTCCTGCTCCCGCGGGTCCCCGGCAGCCGCAACCCCTTTGCCACCGACAGCCGCCGCCCGCCCGCTCCGCTCGTCACCGACAAGGCCGTGCGCAGGACAGTCGTCAAGACAGGTACGGGACCCCCGGGGCATCAACCCCCTCGGCGGGATTAAACCCCAGGGTGGCACCAGCAGCCCAGGGTGTCACGGCACCCCAGGACAGCACTGGCCCCAGGGTGGGATGAATCCACCGGCGTAGCACCACCCCCGGGGTGTCATTAATTCCCCCGGGCTGGCAGCGCCCCCAGAGCGGCATTCCCGCAGGGTGGCATCACCCACGGGGTGCCGTGGACCGCCCGGGCAGTATGGACCCCCACCCCCACCCCGAGAGTGGCATCAGCCAGGATGGACCCCCAGGGCAGCATCTCCACCTGCAGCAGCATTCATTTACCCCCCGGGGTGGCATTGTCCTCCCCGGTGCCACCCGCTCACTGTGGTTTCGGGGGTCTGCGATGCTGTGGGGTGTCCTCCCAGTGACACCTCCCTTTCCCCACAGTATTCTCGGCAGAGAAGGTGCCTCAAGGGCTTGATGCCATCGTGGTGGGCAGCGGCATCGGTGGCCTGGCGGCTGCAGCACTGCTGGCCAAGGCTGGCTGGCGCGTGCTGGTGCTGGAGCAGCACGGGAAGTTGGGGGGCTGCTGCCATACCTTCACCGAGAAGGGCTTTGAGTTTGACACTGGTATGATTTGGGGCCCCACATTCCCCCGGGATCCAAGGGAGCGGCATGGGATACCATCAGGGTGGGAATTGCACCCATTGGTGTGAGGACCATGGCTCCCCAGCACGCACCTTGTGGCAGATAAACCATTTTCTTGCTGTTCATCCCAAAATCCTCTGAGTTTAGGATACCAAACCCCTCAGATTCCCCATATCCTCCCGCTATGTATTCCCAGGATGGGGGATGTCACCTCAGGACACATCGTTCTGGTAAATTTCTTGTGGCAAGACAAAGTCCATCTCTGCGTGTCCCCAGATCTCAGGAATTAATTATTTACAGCAGAGATGAATAGCAAAGTGTAACAAAAGTCCAAAATTACCAGCTAAAAACACTATGGCCAGTGCCATTCACCCCAGCTGGGAGGTGGGTATATCTCAAATTTTCCCTTTTCGTTCCACATGGAGCTGATGGGGTGGGGATGGATAAATAAGAGGTGAGTTTGGTGCGTCCTGGGGTGGGGGAAAAAAAAAGAAAAATAAAGTGAAAATAAATGAAAAAAGAGGAAAATAAAGAAAAAAATATCTATTTTAGGGATCCACTATGTGGGACAGATGCAGGAGGGCTCCCTGATGCGGTTCCTGGTGGACCAGCTGACAGATGGGCAGCTGGAGTGGGCCCCACTCCCGGCCACCTACGATGCTGTGGTTTTGGGGGACCCCCAGGGTGCTGGCAAGACCTTCCACATCCATTCTGGGAAGAGGGAATATTACCGGAGGCTGAAGGAACAGTTCCCTGGGGAGGCGGCGGCCATTGATGAGTTCCAGCGTTTAGTGAAGGTAGAGGCGGATTTGGGTGGGATCAAATCAGGGGAATTTGGATCTGGGAAGTCACACAAAGAGGGGAACCCCACTGGCACCTGGATCCTGGGCACTCCCAGGGAATAATGGCATCACTCCAAAAGCATTGGGAAACACATGCAAAATCGCCCCTTTCTGCCTCAAAAATGCAGCATCACATATGTTTTAGGGGAGATTTCTTTAAGGAAGAAGTTCTTTAAGGAGTTGGGGCAGATTTCTTTAAGGAAGTTTTTTTAAAGAACCGGTTTTTTTAGGGAGCTTTTTGGGGGAGTGTTTTGGGAGGACCTTTTTGGAGGAGTTTCAGTGGGGAAGCTTTTTTTGGGGAAGCTTTTCTTAAGAGAGGTTTTTGAGGGAAACTTTTTGAGGCAGCCAGTACCCTGCTTGCCCACAGCTCCCCAGGATTCCTAGCAGTGAATTTAAGGGGAAAAAATCCTTTGGGGTGTGTCTGAGCCCCCGGGTCTGTGCAGTGAGCCCCAGGCTGTCCCTGCAGAGTTCCAGCCGTGGGATTGTGCTGCTGGGGATACTGAAGATGCTCCCACGGTTCCTGGCCATGCTCCTGATCCGCTCCAGGCTGCTCCCACGCCTCTGCTCCTTCTCCTACCTGGCCTCACGCAGCCTCAAGGAGGTGGTGGATGGTCTTACCCCCAACCTGGAGCTCCGGGCTGTCCTCAGCTACCTCTTCCCCACTTATGGTAGGTGAGCGGGAAGCCCTGGGATGATGTTAAACCCTTTAGAAACAGAAAAAAGGTAAGAACCCCCTTTTTTACATGCTTTTGGAAGGTTTGCAGGAATGCTGTGGTGGATGCTTTGTCAGCATCCTTGTCCCCAAGGTGACGTGTCCCTGTTGCTCACCTCCATCTTTTTCTCTCTGCTTTCTTCATCTTCTCCATGGGGCGACATCGTTCCTGTACAAGTGAATGTTCTTGAGCTTCCTCCTTCCCTCCATCCCATCACCCGGGCTTTGCTCACAGCCCCCCATGACTTGGTCAGTTTGGTGACTGTGGGCTTTGCCATGGGAACACCCACACCCAACATCCTCCCTACGTCCTCCAGGTTCCTCACCTTCCTCTCAATGTTGTGTCCAGGGCGTTCCTCATCCTAAAATATTTAGGATAAGCTCCGAAGCCATGATTTGCCCAAACCCACTTTGGCTGCCCCTTTTCCCAGGTGTGATCCCCTCCAAGGCCAGCTTCTCCATGCACAGCATCCTGGTGAGCCACTTCCTCCATGGTGCGTGGTACCCGAAGGGTGGGGCCGGGGAAATCGCCTTCCACACCATTCCCGTGATCCGGAAGACTGGAGGCAACGTGTTTGGGAAAGCACCGGTGCAGAGGATCCTGCTGGACTCTCAGGGCAGAGCGTGCGGTGAGCCCCAGCCTGGGACGGGGCATGGGGCTGCTCCCCAAAGTGGGGTTCCTTTCACCAGCACCTCATTCTTCCCCGTTTGGATTTTCCCTCCCAGGTGTGAGTGTCAAAAAAGGCCAAGATTCAGTGGATATCTTCGCTCCTGTGATCATTTCGGATGCCGGGATCTTCAACACCTATGAGAGGCTGCTGCCAGCAGAGGCGCGGGCTCTGCCGGGTACTGCGTCAGTGCTGGGCTCCGGCAGGGTTACGGTGTTAATCCCATCCTGAGCCTCATCGGAAAGTGGATTTATCAATTAACATCGGCAAAACCCCTGTCACTCCTGTGCCACAGCCCTCAAAACCCCAGCCCTGGCCGCTCATTTCTTCACAGGGGTTTTGTTAAGCTTAAATTAATTGGCCCATAATTGGCTGTAGTTTGCAAAGTCCTGGTTTGGTGTGAGGATTCCTTAAAAAAATACAGTGCAGGGCCCTGAAATTTGTGAAAGTTGATGGAATGTCCCCTTAAAGTTGGATTGCCAGAAAATCTTCTGGAAGGGGCAAGGACGGGGGGAAGGGGAATTGTTGGGTGGAAGGGGACAGCAGTACTTGGGAAGGGGCACAATTAGGTGGAAGGGTCACAGTTGGGTGGAAGGGGGATGGTTGTGTAGGTGGGAAGCGTCAGGGTTTGGTGGGAAAGGACCACAATTGGAGAAACCACTTCTTTGTAGCTGAGGATCCTAGAAAAGCCTGATTTTCCCCAGAACAGACTAATTCCCCTTTTTTCCCTCCACGCTGCAGAGATCCAGTCCCAGCTCCGCATGGTAACCCACGGTGAAGGGGGTTTCACCGTCTTCGTCGGCCTCAGCGGCTCAAGGGAAGAGTTGGGGCTGCTACCCATCAACTACTTCATGTTCCCAGGGAACGACCTGGATGGAATGTAGGTTTGGCTTCACCTTGGATGTGCTTCGTTGAGCATAAGGAGATGAATTCCTGGGCAGTGACTCAGAAAATGGGGATTTGTCTGTGAGGAGAATTCAGGGGAAGGTGTATACTGAACCCCAGCTCAGCCCTTCTCTCTCATGCAGGATGAAGCGCTACCTGGCTTCATCCAGAGAAGAGGCTGCCAACAACATCCCTCTCATCTTTGTCACCTCACCATCAGCCAAGGACCCCACCTGGGAAATGAGGCACCCAGGTAAGGCTGACATCCAACCACAAATGCTTGTGAGGGGCTTCAAAACTCTTGTTGAGGTTTGGTGATCCCAAAGAAGGAGTTTCTACTCAGCTATCCATGGTCAAAGCTGCTGAGCACAGGGCTCATGGAATTCAGTCTTTGCGATACCCGGATGGAGGACACGGAAAACCAAAGGTCTGGGGACATCTCCCTGTTTGGATGGCGAGGATTTGGGGCAGCAACGGGGTGGGATGAGGATGGGCAGAGGAACAAGAACCCCAGCCTTCTCCTTTTGCAGGTAAATCCACTCTGGCCATCGTCACCTTCGCCAGGTACGAGTGGTTCGAGGAGTGGAAGGACAAGCAGGTCCACAAGCGGGGGGATGACTATGAGGACCTGAAGAAGACTTTTGTGGATGCCATCATGCAGACTGTCTTGAAGCTCTATCCTCGCATTGAGGGCCGGGTGAGGAAACACAGGGTTCAGGGGTCCTCCAGCTCCTCCCTGGGTTGCCTCTACCTACCCAGTGACCATGGAGTCATGGAATGGTTTGGCTTGGAAAAGACCTTAAAGCTCATCCAGTTCCACCCCATCATGAGCAGGGACACCTTCCACTAGATCAGCTTGTTCCAATCCCCATCCAACCTGGGCAACCTGAATGACCATCCCAGGATGATTGTCCAGAACCATCCTGGGATGAAACCTGGCCAGAACCACCACCCTAGGATCTGCGAGGAAACTCACCCCTGCCCATACCTCCCACACCCAGGTTCCTGCAGTAGCCCCTACATCCTGCTGCCCCAGCAGACCACCCTGTCCCTATCCCCCTGCAGATCGAGTACCTCTCGGGTGGGACTCCCCTCACCAACCAGCACTACATCGCCAGTCCCCACGGGGAGTTCTATGGCGCCGACCACGACATCCCCCGCCTGCAGGCTGAAGCCATCGCTGCCATGCGGGCAGAGACAGCTGTGCCCAACCTCTACCTGACAGGTGACAGGACCACCGGTGTCCTCAGATGAGGACAGCTCTGGGGGAGTGGGATGTGGGGAGAGAAAATCTTCAATCCTGAAATGGAATAAAGGGAAGAGCCACTGTGGGGCAATGGAATAATGCCTGGAAAAGCAAAGTTCCATGGTCCTAAGGGGAGGAGGAAAGGGCTGTGCTCCTCCAGCTCTGGGAGATTGTCTCCTTGCCCAATGCATGATGGAGCAGGATGAGGCCCTTTTCCTGATGGAGACAAGGAAATGTCAGACAGGGTGAGGGTTGTGGGTTCAGACCCCAAGGATGGTCTGGGGGCAGCTGGAAGGTGGGGAAGGTGATTCCCAAATCACCACTAATGGTTGGCTGGGATGGAATGGGGAGTGAGGGCTGCTCACAGAGGGACCACATCTGCTGCTCCCTCCTTTCAGGGCAGGATTTGTGCCTGGGGGGTTTCATGGGAGCCCTGCAAGGAGCCATCATCTGCGCCAGCACCATCCTCAAGCGCAACCTCTACGTGGATGTGGCGTGGCTGAAGATGCACTTGCAGGCCACCAACTCAAAGAAGGGAGTCTAAAGCCTGCCATCCCACCACAAGGGACCCCTGCTCCCCACCACATCACCTGCACCTCACTCTCAGCTGTCACACGCCTGTAGCAGATCCGTCTCTATGCGAAGCCAAGGTATTTCAATCCAGGAAGATGCCATTTCCATTCCCAGACAGATCGTGTTGGACCTCACTCCCACCAAAAATATGCATCCCCTTCCACCATCATGTGCAGTGCTGGTCCCTGGGCATGAAGGGAGGCCCCAAGAGCCGTCATGGCCAAGAGAGAAGTCAAGATAACCCCAAAACAGGTGGCATCAGCAGGTACCAGCATGACCCAGCAGCTCCCACAGTACCAGCAGCACCCATGGCTGCTTGATCCCATGAGGTTCACTGACCTCCACCTGCATCTCCTAGCAAAAGCCCACCTCCACCTGCAGCCCAAGAGCAGCAGCATTCACAGG
Organism: Cyanoderma ruficeps; assembly: GCA_008694505.1. Classification (NCBI taxonomy): domain Eukaryota; kingdom Metazoa; phylum Chordata; class Aves; order Passeriformes; family Timaliidae; genus Cyanoderma; species Cyanoderma ruficeps. The sequence goes on along the minus strand of VZDJ01000200.1, from coordinate 234,185 downwards.
CTGTCCAGTGCTTCCAGAGTCATTCCTGGGAGCAGCAGGATCCCAGCCCCGCAGTATTCCCAATGTTTGGGTACTGCTCTCCCCCCATTGCCCCAAGGCATCAGTGGCACCAGCACACATTCCTTTAGCAGCAACAAAGTTCTTCTGTCTGCTGGTAAAAGCTTAGGAACAGGATCAAAGTCGTCTCCAGATGGGAAGGGAAGCATGTGAGACTGGAAGTAATAAAATAGTGATAATGATCTTGGGATTTGTGCCTCATGATTGGTCAGTGGGCCCAGGGTTTTGAGGGAGAAAAGAAGGGGAAGGGAAAGCAGAATGGAAAGTGGAAAAGAAAGGGAAAGGGGAAGGGACAGCCCCATCATTGTGAACACGTTGCTGGGGTTTTCTCCTGCACCAGCCAAGTTTTGGGAAGGAATAATGGCAGAACAGCCATAAAAACTCAAGTGAGGAAAACCAGCTGGCCAATGTGGATTTACCTCCCACCTTCCTGGAGCTGAGATCCATGGGAAGAAGGAATTCCCTGGTACTGGGGGGTACTGCTGTGAGCATGGTGAGTTCTTCGTGAGCACTGGGGCACCTTGGGCTGTGGCTCAAAGCCCATTAAACTGACACAGATTTTCCAGGTTTGGTCACAGGAGAAGTGCCCAGTGCTCACCAAAATCCCCTGAAACATCTTTGTCCAGGTAAAGCAGCTGCTGGATGAGAATTTCCCACTTTTTTCTAGGCTTGGGCAGAATTGGACTGGCACAGCATGAGGTTTTGAACTGCTGCCAGTATAAATCTGATGTAATTATGGGGTTTGGTCCCTCCTTGATCCCTTCCTCACTCCCCAGCTTCCCATCACAGACCTCCATCCCAATTCTTTTATGCTTCATGCCTCTTTTTTTGATGCTTTCACCGATCTTGAAGTCTCCTTGCTCACTGCAGCCCCCCTCGCAGCCTCCCACCATCTCTACGGGTGTCTCTCCTCCGGGGTACAGCCTCAGTTATCTGCAGTGTCCCCATTTCTCCCAGTGGTTTGTACCTTTTGGACTGCTGGGGCTGAAATCACACTGTGTGCCATGACACAGGACATCACTGGGAGCAAATACTCCTCCCAGGCACCAACTGGATGTAGATGAATTCATGAAAGTTGAGTTGAAATCCCATCACATTTGGGGACCACAACTTCCAGGGCAGGACTGGGAGAAGCTCAGCTACGAGCTGCTGATGGAGTAGGAGAAAAATAAACCCCAGAGCTAGTTCCTAAGCAGGGAGCAGTGTGAGCGAGCAGGGAATAGTGTGACCATGCTGGAAAGGAGCCCTGGAAAGAGGCTTGAAGGCTGATCTGGCAAAGAGGATTAGAACACTGAGCAAAGAGATAATTCAGCGATGGGATGGAATTTGGAGAGAAGGTGAGCTCTGCAAAGAGAGATCACCCAGAGTCAATCCCTTGGGGAATCCAGGCTGGAGTGCCCTGGGAACAGCAGTGAGCTGGGGAGACTGCTCTGGGCACCTCCAGCAGCTCAGCCCTGGAGCTTCACCTGCAGAGCTTCCTCCAGCTCTGGGTCCAACACCAGAGGGATGTGAAGCTTCTGGAGTGAGTCCAGAGGAGGCCATGGAGCTGCTCCAAAGGCTGGAGCCCCTCTGCTCTGAAGGCAGGCTGGGAGAGCTGGGGGTGTTCACCTGGAGCAGAAAAAGCTCCAGGGAGACTTCAGAGCCCCTTGCAGAGCCTAAAGGGGCTCCAGGAGAGCTGGAGACGGACTTGGGACAAGGGCTGGAGGGACAGGACACAGGGAATGGCTTCCCACTGCCAGAGGGCAGGGATAGATGGGATATTGGGAAGGAATTGTTCCCTGTGAGGGTGGTGAGGCCCTGGCACAGGGTGCCCAGAGCAGCTGTGGCTGCCCCTGGATCCCTGGAAGTATCTAAGGCCAGGTTGGCTTGGAGCAGGCTGGGCTGGTGGAAGGTTTCTCTGCCCAAAGCAGGGGTGGGATTGGGTGGTCTGTAAGGTCTCTCCCATGCCATGAATTCTTGTTTGGGGTTAGAGGCCCACAGGGCCCCCAGAGAGCAGATTTAGGGGAGCTCAATGCAGCCATTCTCTCCACAGACCGCGCAGGGGGAGGATTCGACCAGGGGTGGCTGTGGAGTGTGACAGTGCAGATCTGGAGGCTGATCCAGGTGGCATCTCTGACTATCTTCCCATCCCTCCCTAGACCACAGAGATGTTCACCTGCAGCCCAGGTAAGGGAGAGCCCCTGATGCACCAATATCAGCCAGAAGAGTTTCCTTCTGCCAAAAAAACTAGGACAAAGCAGGGCCAGGGCACAGCTGATGTTCTTGTCCTTCCTTTCATCCTGAAGGCTGTGCATCCTTTCCCAGCCCCTGTGGATCCACATTCCTGCAGGGTCCTGAAGGGTGGGAACCAAGGCCCTACCTCACTTACAACCTGCTGGAGACATCTGTTCTCCTCAGGACAGAGGAGTCCTGAGGGGGAAAACCCGAGGGGTGACCAGCAGCAGCTTGTTCCCTGTCACGCATGGAGAGAAAGGGACAAGTTACAGGAAAAACAACCAAAAATTCTTCTGGGAAGGTGAGCAGCTCAACCTGGAGGCACCAGAGCTGTTGGGGGGAGGGTTTTTTTCTCAGGGACCTTTTTCCACAGACCCTCTGCAGAGCAGAAACATCTGATTTAGGCACAGAACAGTGCAGTGACACCCAACCTTCCCCTCCAGCAGCATCCCCATGCCTCCCATAGCTCTGAGGAGACGCAAACCAGCCTCTCCTCCTGCTTTTCTCATCCCAAAGAGTTCCAACCTTGCAAATGCCATCTCAGTCATTTTGGTGTTTTTTTATTCCAAACAAACCTTCCCAGGCCATGGAATTTGTCTTGCAGAGGCAAAGCTCATGTGTTTGCTTGGCTGGTGCCCTGCCCATAAGGAAAATGCCTGCTGTGGGATCAGCTCAGGTTCACCTATTTGCTCAGGAAGCCGTGCAAGATTCAAGGCTTTCAACAAAAGAAGATAAGATAAAATAAAATAAGATAAAATAAGATAAAATAAAATAACAAAATAAAATAAACCCAGGGTGGTTAACAGGGTTTGCAGGTTGGGTTCACTGGGGTCCGGAGTGGAGGTCCAGCAGTGGATGTAGCAGCATTTCACAGAACCATGGAATCATTTGGGTTGGAATAGCCCCAAGACCACGAAGTCCAACTGATCCCCCAGCACTGCCAAGGCCACCACTGACCCATGTCCCCAGGTGCCACATCCACACGGCTGCTAAATCCCCCCAGAGACTGGAACTCCACCACTGCCCTGTGCAGCTGTGCCAGGCCTGGACTGCTGTTTCCATAGAGGAATCTTCCCAATATCCAACCTGAACTTCTCCTGGCACAGCTTGAGGCCATTTCCTCTTGTCCTGTCCGTTGCTCCCTGGGAGCAGAGCCTGACCCCCAGCTGGCAGCACTCTTCAGTCAGCCTGTGCAGGAGCAGGAGGGCTGAAGGGCAAAAACCCAACCCCAGCCCCCAGCTCAGTGCCCAGTTTCGCCCAGTTTCTCATGCATGAAACCTCCAGCCTCCAGGCCTCTGCTAAACTGCCTCTATCGGAATGTCTCAGCAATCCAGCCCTGATAAGTAGAGCCCAACCCAGCTGGCAAAGCACTTCTGATTTTATTTGACATAATTTCCACTCATGGACTTTGACTCCTGGGCAGTCACCCCAAGAAAACCCTGCAGGCAACTCCCCACCCCTGGGACACTCCCACTACTTCCTCCACCCGCGGACAGGACCTGACCTGGGGCCTGTTCCTGCCCCACCAGCTCTGCCTGCAGCGTTCTGGGGCATCCTGTCAGGGTGAGAGCAGGCAAGGGGTTCAGCAAGCTCTTGGAGCACAATGCAGTGGCTTTTTGGGGGAAATCACCCTAAGGACACAGAGCAGAGCAGTGCTTTGAGCCTCTCATAGCACGGCTTGGACCTGGGGGGGTGGGGTCTCTCCCAACCCCACATCCCCATGGGCATCTTCATTTGATCCCCCATTTTCACCCTTTGTTCCTCCTGCAAGCTGCCAGTAACCCCATCCCCAGGAAAACGAGTGGCCCTCCCTGTTCCCAGCCTAGCCTATTGACCACTGCCAGGACTGGAGGAAAGTGTGGAAAGTGGGATTTCCCCCTTTTAGGGAAAAGAGGTGAGGGAAAGGAGGGAGTATCTTCCATTCTCTGCAGGAAACACTCCCCAAAAGTACCCTCATTATCTACTGAGGATCAGTCACCTTCTCTTCCCTGTTCCACAGCTGGCTGGCAGCAGCAGCCAGATCACTCTCATTTCCAGTCTCCCAGCAGCTGCTGCTTCAACAAGCTGGGATGTTCTGGGATTGCCCTCTGGGGCTCTCTGGAGGAGAAAGAAGAAATCCAAGAGGAGAGCTCATGACTAAGCTCTGTCCAGAGCAGTTTAATCTCCTCCTGGGCCCTGACCTCACATCACCCAATGCCAGCCCCCGTGAAGCTGGGCTGATATTGGGCCCTGGAAAGCAGACTGGAAACTTCAAATCCGCTCTGGCCTGGACCTGTCTGGGTTCCTTCCGGCTGCACACGGAGCTCTGAGCACAAACAGCTCCACAAATGCAGGTGTTTTTATCAAAATCAAATTGGTTTTGCATAAAGACGAGTCACCCTGCACCTTTGGTGCCAGGTGGCAACAAAAACCATGCAAAGAACATGAAAAAAACAAAACCAAGAGAGAAGTGAAAACTCAACCTTTTGGGTTTTTTTGAAATCCATTTACTGACTTCACCACACAGAAAATAAAAAAACAGTACAAAGAACTGTAAAAAATTCTGATCCTTCCAAGCAAGGTGCATTTCACTGCAGCAGAAAACAAATCAGGTGCTGGTTCAAGCCTAAAAAGTAGAAATATTTGGCAAAAACCCCTCTCTGCCATCCATGGGAAATGTGTGTCCAAAGGGAAAAGGTGCTTTGCACCTTGTATAAACACCATAAAACTCAACAAACTGGAAGCAGCAATTCCCAGAGGTTTGGGGCAGCCCAGCCTGTTGGTAGAACACACCAGCCTCGGGAAGTGCTGACGGGGAGATTTTGGGGGAAAAACCCCGCAATTGAGCCTGGTGTGAGATCTGCCTCTCCCCAGACCCAGTGCTTCCCAGAGCCGTGGGGTGCGTCCTTATTACCCTAAGGAGCTTGTGCTTGGCTCAGCCTGGGATCGAGGTGTCTGAGGTCCAAAATATTCCCTCCCCTGCTGGCAGCAGGGTGCGATTCCCACAGCCTGGAGCGAGAGAGGATTTGAAACAGCTCCCAGGATAGAAAAATAAGTAGATGCTTAAAAAAAAACTCCCCATCTTTCTAAATTATTATTCAATTAAAAAAAAAAACAAAACAAACCACAACCGAAAAACAGGACAAAGCAATCATAGAGCACTCACACTCCAGAAAGAGCACACACTCCAAAAATCCTGGCCGGAGCAGCCCAGGAGCACACAGAATTCCACACCCTGGAACAGGGCTTGTCTCCCTGCTGTCACCAGCCAAAAGGCAGTGTCCCCTTCCCTGACCCTGCCCTAAAGCAGCCCTCAGCCTGGCTAACCCCAGAGGAGCTCTGGAGCAGGGTGGTTTGGTGCAGGAGGTTCCCACCCTTTTTCCCGAGAGTTACATTCCCAGCCCTGTTTCCCTTTCCCTTTCCTCCATCCTCCTGATCTCCAAAACAACTCCTAGAAGTCCTTTTAGCATCCCGGATGTTTCCTAGGGAAACTCTGAGAACTCTTTAAAGCTAAGAGAGACTCTTACGCTTTTCTTGTGCTTGCCAAGAGCCAGTATAAAGGGAAAGGATGATTTTAGGGTTTGGAGAAGGTCAAGTCCTCTCTCCCCTCTTGGAATGAATTCCCAGGAAATCAAAACTAGAGCTGCAGCTTTCACAGTGACCAGAAAACGGCTCTGCCTTTTTACAAGGTGACCACAGAGCAGGGAGCTGACTGCTCCCAAGCCTTGGGAAGGCCACAAAAAAGTCCCCCAGGAAGGAATTTAACCATCCTGGGATTCTTCCCATGAGATCAGTCAGCAAGTGTGGGATTGGCACATGCCTGGCACCTGATGTGATGCAGCTGGGTGCCCACGTGAGGAGCTCTGGGTTCCCCAAATTCATTTTTTTCTGCCTGTACTGGAAAAAGCCAAAGCAGGAGCCAAGCAGATACTTTGTGCTCTCTCCAGAAACATCCCAGCTTCAACAAACTCTGGGGAGTAGGACCACAGGAATGAAAACCACCTCACGGGTGTAACTGGGGCACCAATGCCTTTGGCAGTCCTTGGTCTGACCAGTACCAGTCCAACACAACTGGACGGACTGGAAGCTTCACTCATCCCAATCTCCTCAGGGATTTACATTCCTTCCTTCCTACACTTGACAAGGGGGAGGAAGCAATCTTCTTATCTGAATCCCTAATCCCGACAGGACATGGAGCTTCCCCAGCCTGACACCCTCCTCCACAGCACCACACCACAACCAACACCCCCAGCGCACACAGCTGGACTGGGAGGACTGGGAGGGAAAAGACCTGCACAGAGCATGAAAGATTTGAGCTACACCAAAAAAACTGCTTCAGCATGGCCAAAGTTGTGTGTGAAAAACGGAATCTGGGTGTGAAACTGGAAAACTCATCGGGGAGACCAAACCCAAATCCAAGTCTGTGGTGGGTCAATTCCAAACAAGCACAAGGGAACTCACATGCTCCCAACTTGAGCATCCAAACCTAACAGATGGAGGAGACAGAGGGGGAGGAGGAGACCAAGGCAGCTTCATTCCCAGGCAAGGGACAGTCCCATGGCTCATTGTGCAGCAGATCCTTAATTTCCCCCCCAAAAGGAGGGGTCAGTCCAGCAGATGGCAAATTCCATTGCATTGGGACACAGAAGTTCTGGGTGCGCAGTTCTGGGACTGGCTTTTCCAGCAGCCAGATGCCCAGAGGAAAAACAAGGCAGCTGGGAAAGGAGCAATTTAGGGAAGTGAGAGGTTTTATCAAGGTGCAGGTGCAAAACAAAAAGCATTATCCCTCCTTCCTGTAGACTGAAATCCAACTGCAGTAGCACTGCGTTCCCATCGGCGGCTGCCATCATCTGAGGAAAAATCTAGATCTGGAAAGGCAAAAGGAAAGGTTGGAACTACCTGAAAGCTCAGAACTACCTGAAAGCTCAGAATTACTCTGCTTCTCTGTCATGTGAGTGGGCTGAGAAGCTCCCAAAGCAAACATGAGCTCTTGCCTTTGTTTTTCCACCCTCCCTCTTCCTATGGCAGAAAATAATCGCAGGCACAACTGTCCTGAAGGGCAAGAGGTGGAAAAAGGTTTCAAGGGTGAGAAGAAAGGGATTTCTCCACAAATCCTACCCTTCTCCCACTAAAACCCTCTCTGACGAGTAATTTGGTTAAGTGACAAAGTCATTCAGCACAGCCCAGCTCGAAACTGTTCCAGCTGTGCCCTGGGTCAGCTCTGCTAGCATTTCTCAGTCTTACTTTTTTCGTTTCCTGGCAAAACCCTGTTTCTACACCAAACTGTGCTTTCCCAAACTGACTGAGTTGGGGTTTCCGGACTCTTTCTAATGGAAAGGGCCAATATTTTGTATTTCCAACACACACCAGGCACGCCAACCCCCACTTTGGGCTGGGTCTCACCTTTTGATCCAGTCTCTGATAATCCCCAGATTTGGGCCGTCTCCCAGTTTTCATTCTTTTTCCTTCCAGAGCAAAAGCAATGATCTTTGGAGAGAGAAAAATGGAGATAGGGTGAGTGAAACAGCAGCTTCCAACACAGGCTCACCTGTGGTATTTCATTCACCTGCTCCTACAACCCTCTTCCTGTGACCAAGCACCTGAAATATGTAAATACCAGTACTCAACCCCAGCTAAAATGGATTATGAGGTTTGTTTAACAACCAGAAAACAGTAAGAATTTGTAGCCTTTCTCTTTCCTCAAAACCAGCCTTATGTGAGGAAAAACAACCCCAATATTGTGTAACCTGCTACAAAAAACTGTCAGTAGGAAACTGTCAGAGAAAGATGCAAGGATTTCACAACCCCTCCATGTTTTCACCTCTCAGCTGGAAATCAGCAGCAGATCTGAGAACACCCAGTTTCCATCACATTTGACCCCTTTTCTGGTCACAACCCTCCTGCTCCACCCACTGCTGTTGGAGCCACGTGAATACGAACCAACCCAGGAGATAGTGCAGTCAGAATGAGGGGAAAGGGCTGAGTGGGTCTCAATCCCAACCCTCAGGGCTGGAGCAGGGCTGCTCACCTTCCGTTTGTTGTGGTAGGCCACGTACAGGGCCGCAACAATGACGGCCGTGGTCACCAGGTAGGCAAAGAAGTGGCTGCTCTCTGAGCGGGCCCTGGGCAGGGAAGGAACACTCTTCTCTCTGTCCTGATCCAAGGAGGCATCACTGCCCTCTTCAGCCTCGGATGCGTCCTCTGGGGCATTTTCTTCGTTTTCCAAAAAGCCCTCCACAGTGGAGTGAGCCAAGTGCGACAAAGGGCTTTGGTCCTCCTGGGAGTTCTTTGGATTTTCCTGGCTGTGAGGCTGCTCATCACCAGCACTGCCCTGGCTCTCACCAGCATTGCCCTGGCTCTCAGTCTGGGCCTGCTGCCCACCACTGCTGCCTTGGCTGGTGCCCCCATTTGTGTGCCCATTACTGGTCTCGCTGCCCTGGGTGCCAGCCCTGTTTCTGTCACCACTGTCCTGGTCGGTGCCCTGGACCTTGTTGTTACTGTCCTGGGTGTTGTTATCATTTGTGTTCCTGCTGCTCTCGTCGTTGCTATTTTTGCCAGTGCCGTCCTTGTTCTCACTGCCATCCTCCTTGGTGCCCTCATCCTTGGGGCTGCCTGGCTGGTTGCCATCCTGGCTGTTCTTGTCAGCACTGTTGTCCTGGTCTTTGCCCTGCTCATTGTTGTTGTTGCTCTGGCTGCCAGTCTGGCCACCAGTGTTGGTCCCTGTGCTGCCTTGGCCACCAGTGCCACTGCTTAGGTTGCCCTGGCTACCAGTACTGGTGTCTGTACTGCCCTGGCCACTGCTGCCACTGCTTGGCTTGCCCTGGCCACCAGTACTGCTGTCTGTACTGCCCTGGTCACCACCATCACTGCTTGGCTTGCCCTGGCCACCAGTATTGGTGTCTGTACTGCCCTGGTCACTAGTGCCACTGCTTGGGTTGCCCTGGCCACCAGTACTGGTGTCTGTACTGCTTTGGCCACCAGTGTCACTGCCTGGCTTGCCCTGGCCACCAGTATTGGTGTTTGTACTGCCCTGGTCACCAGTGCCACTGCTTGGGTTGGCCTGGCCACCAGTATTGGTGTCTGTACTGCCCTGGTCACTAGTGCCACTGCTTGGGTTGCCAGTCTGGCCACCAGTGCTGGTGTCTGTACTGCCCTGGCCACCACCATCACTGCTTGGGTTGCCCTGGCCACCAGTGCTGGTGTCTGTACTGCCCTGGCCATCAGTGCCACTGCTTGGGTTGCCCTGGCCACCACTGCTGCTGTTATGGTTTTCATCTCCTTGTCCCCCACCTCCTGCATTGCTGCTTTCACCAGCCCCATTTGAACCTTGGCCATCCTGAGCAGGCCCTGTGTCGCTGCCTTTTTGTGACTCATTTTTCTTCTCGTCCTCCTTCTCTTTGCCGCCATTTCCAGTCAGACTGCTGTCCTTCTGGTCCTCGTTTGTCTTCTGCTTCCCAACAGTTCTCGTCCTCCTACTCAGTTCTGTTTTGAGGTCGCCATTGCTGGATTTATCCTTCTGCTCGTTTTTGTTCTCTGGGGGCATGCTCTTGTGTTTCTGGTTGTCACCTGCTCCAGGTGGCTGGGCTGCCTCAAGCACTGTGGAAGATCCGCTGGCATTTGGTTGCAGAGTCTCTGCCGTGGGCAAACATGGAGAACACAGTCAGTCGGAAATGCCGGGCGGGGGGGGAGCGGGGGTGAGAACCGGAGACCAGGAGAGCAGAGGGGAAATCCCCCGAAAGGAACGCTGGAAGCAGAGGGGGGAAGTAACCTCAAGGGAGAGGAAGGACCTCGGGGGGGATGGAACGGGGGTTACCAAGGAGGGAGGGGAGCCCCCGGGTGACCGAACGCGGCGGATCACAAGGAACCTCTCCCGCAAAAGGGGCCCAAGGGCAGAGGAGGCTCTACAAACCAAGTGCAATGCCTGACCCATCCCTGGGCCCAAGGGCTTCGCTGCCCTCTCCTACCCCTGCCATAGTCCCCCCGTCCGCTGCCCCTCCGCAAGCCCTCCCCGGGCCCGCCCGGGTTCCCCGCCGGGTGTGCCGGCAGCCCCTCACCCGCGGCGCGGGCGGCGCAGAGCCCCAGGAGCAGCAGCAGCTGCAGCAGCAGCAGCCGGCGCGGGCCCTCCATGGCGGGCTGAGCCCTCACGGCCGGCTGGGCCTGGAGGTGCCGCTTCCGGGCACAGATCTCTCGAGAGCGGGGAGGGAGCGAGAGCGGCGGCGAGGGGGCGGAGACTGAGCTGGATGGAGGCGGGTTGAAGCCTTTGGGCGGGGCCTCGGTGAGTGGGGCGTGAGTTGGGACGCGCAGGGGGCGGTTTACTGGGGGCGGGGTTATGGGCGTGGTCGTGTCGACGGGGCGGGGCTTGTTCCGGCTGGGGGCGGGGCTTGGGGAGGCCCATTGGGAGGCGGTTGGCGCCCCCTGCAGCGGTCACGATCACATTTTGGGATAAAACCTCCCGGTTTGGGGTCCGCTTCCTGAGAGTCCGGGGCGGGGAGTTAGCGAGAAAGTTAGTGACTGTAGCCCCAGACGGGAGCTAGGAGTGCACTCTGGCGTGGGCGAGGTTATTTTTCAGATACTGTTTAATTTTTTTGATAACCTGTTTTTCTGTTTTGGCCCAAGCAGGCATGTCCTGTTCAAGAGCAGCGATTCTCAGCGGCAGCAGGAAATTAGTTGTGCCTGTCAGTGAGCACCCAGGACTGTTCACTTTTTTTCCGTGTATCTGGTTTAGACTGTTAAATCTCCCTTCTCTGGACTAAATATCCAGGTTTTCATATAATCATGGAATCCCAGAGTGATTTGGCTTGGAAGGAGCCTTACAGACCGTCCAGTCCCACCTCCTTACCATGGGCAGGGACACCTTCCACTATCCCAAGTTGCTCCAAGTCCCATCCAGCCTGGCCTTGGACACTTCCTATAAGATCAACGGGTCAATGGGTTTGCCTCCACCTGCAGCCAGGGTGAACTTCTTGGTGTGTAACCCCCCAAGGTCGTTTGTGCTGTTCCGTGGGGTCTCATCACACGGCACCAAAGCCAAGCAGTGAAATTTCACCTGTCTCTAGCAGGAATCACAATCTTCCATGGATCTATTGCCTGCTCCAGTCACTCCATTTAACCCTAAAACAGAGGAAAAAACATCACGTGGAAACCAACTGAAACCCACACAGTGATTACGAAATAACTGGGGAATAATAATAATAATAATAATAATAATAATAATAATAATACTGCCCTGGGGTGTGGCAGAAGATATAGTTGATTTTCTTCTCTCATGGTTTTTTTTCCCAGTCTCTGAGGAATGGCAGTTCAATTCAACACATTCCAACAATCCCTGCTGCTCAGCTCTGCCTGTGCCAGCCTTTCCAAGGAGACCAGAACTGTTGGGCCTAATGCTTTTTTGGGATTTAAACAGAGAACTGAGGCTGTTTCTCATGCTCAGCTTTCACTCACCCCCTGGAAGTCAAGAGTGACTTAGCAGAGGCCAAGTTCCTCTGGATTTACAACAATGCCTCTTGAAATGGAATTCTGCCCCAAAATACCATGGATGAGACTGACATCAGCCCAGAGCCCGGTGGATTTAACCAGAATCCAACACTTTTCTTGGGATCAGATAGGATAAAGAGGACCAGTGACCTCCCCTCACCTCACATCCCTTGCAATGTGGCCCAAGCCAACGTGATGGCAGCTGCTGGTCCTGGATCATGGATTCATGGAATATCCCAGGTTGGAAGGGCCCCACAAGGACCATGGAGTCCAGCTCCTGGCCCTGCGTAGGACACCCCAAGATCTGAGCACGTTATCCCCTGAACAGCGACGCTACATTCCTCTTTCAGTTTTGGGGCATTCCTGGGCTGGTGCCATCTATTCTCATAAATTCTTGTGGATTCACTTTTTGGAGATGACTCTTTCTGAGAATAGCCACCAAGAGCAGCCTGGACACACAAATCTGGCCTTAATTAACACTAATTGGGGTGTTTTAATGTGGTGTCCCAAGGTCTGGTGTCAAGATAATAAAGTCCTCACCTCATCAGACATGTCTGCATCCCCCATCCCACCCCTTCCCCCTGAGGGCTAATCTGGTCAGGATAAAGGATCAAAAGGAGAAACAATTAGCAAATGGAAAAATTTAATGACGCTAATTAAAATGTATTAAGTGTAGCCACTGCCTCTGCACCAGCTGCTTTGGCAGGAGCCCGGAGAACATGGAGCACCACAGTCTTATCCTGGTGCAGAGAGGGATAACAGGACATCTGGTGCACCCTCCCCCACAGCCCCCGAAAAAAAGAGGTTTGAAAAAAACGCGGCGTTCGTGGTAGAACCCCTAATTAGCTCCATCTCTGCAGGAGACCCCTGGGACCTCATTAGGCTTTTCAATTAGTGCCTGGCCAGCCAGGAAGGATTGGGGAAGGGAGGGGGCTGGGGGAGGGCGGGGAGGTGGCTGCAATTAAAGCAACCGGGCGGAGGTGACAGAAGTAACCCCGTGCCCAGAAAGCAGCTGGGAAAGGTCCAAGCCGTCTCCCAGATGCTCCCAGCACTCCCAGGAGTTTACTCCCAGTGGGCCCTTTACGGGGCTCTCGCCAGCTCCTGGCAATGAACCCCAAGGGGCTGTGGCCAAGGGGAGCCCATGCCAGTTGTAGAAGGTTTTCGGCCTTTTAATGGAATCAGGGAATGATTTGGGCTGGATGGAATCTTAAAGGTCGCCTCGTTCCACCCCTCTGCTATGGGCAGGGACACCTTCCATTGTCCCAGGTTACTTCAAGCCCCGTCCAACCTGGCTTTGGGTAGTCCACGGGTGGAGCAGCCAGTTCCACCCTGAGCACAGCTGTGCAGCAACTCCTCACCTGGACCAGCTCCAGGCAGGAGACACCAGGCACTTCCCGAGCGATGTTTAACTCTGGGAAGGGCCAGCAGTGATGGTGACTGTGAGGTACCAAGGACACAGCTGCTCATTTCCGCTCTCAGCTCCATCATCCACACAGATGCTTCCAGCTCCCTGCCCGTGTCGGAGTCCAGGGCATCCCTTTGGTTGCCCTGGAAGGTCACAGACCTCGGCAGAGGGTTGTAGTAGACCCTGGCACAGAGCCCAGGAAGACATTGGCTTTGATTTCAGTCCATGAGAGAAACTTCCAACACAGAGAGGTTTTACAAGCCACAAATGTGTGACAGATAGTAGTGTAGTTTATCACCGGGAGGAATATTTTGTGGTTTTGGGATTCTTAGAATGGAGGTGAATAGGGAACAAGGTGGAGGATTTAGGGCGGTGCCCTAGGTTTTCTTGTTCTCCCTTGGCATCCATCTTCTGCAGTGACGAGGGCACAAAGTAGTTCAGGGAGATTGGGTCAGAGTAGAGATGATCCCTTTAGTATAGGTGATAGGCATTGGCACGGAATTGTAAATAATAGACACACAATTATCTGTATAAGGCAGCGACCTCCCATCGAGGGAGGAGTCATCCTGTGTCCGAGCTGCTGTTCACATTGGCCGGGCACAGAGCAAATTGTAAGATAACAATTAATAAACACGGGAGAAACTCAGGAAAAACAAGACTTTGAAGACTCCATTTCATTCTTGTGCCTGGCTCGGAGCTTTCAGAGGGCAAAAGACTCTCTCGAACCACCACCTGAATCTCGGGTGAGAAAACCAAACCCAAGATGCCCGGACGTGACTCATGGGGACCCCATCATGGGCATGCTGGCTCCTCTTCCAGCTGTTCTGTGCATCTCAGCTACAGAAGGATCCAGCTGTCCCACCTCTCTCACACCATGCTATCCCTTCCCTCTGCTGCTGACACTCCATTTCATTCCCTCCTGACCTTTTCCCCTGCTCTGGATGCAGTTGGGATACACTCTGTGAAAAGCCAATCACCTGCAAAGCAGGACCAGGGAATGGGCAGTGGCAGTGCCTCGTTTCTCAGGGGATCGTGCGGCCTTGGGCTGCAGAATTGTGGGGCTTTGGTGGAACTGTGAAAAATGGCATCTTGAACTGGGAAATTGTGGAATCATGGAACACTTTGGGTTGGAAGGGACCTCAAGGATCATCCGGTGCCACCTCTGCCATGGGCAGGGATATCTTCCACTACCCCAGGTTGCTCTCAGCCCCATCAAACCTGGCTTTGGGCACTTCCAGGGATCCAGGAGCAGCCACAATTTCTCTGTGAAACCTGTGCCAGAGCCTGACCACCCTCACAGGGAAGGATTTCTTCCCAATATCCCAACTAACCCTGACCTCTGGCAGTAAGAAGCCATTCCCTGTGTCCTGTCCCTCCAGGCCCTTGTCCCAAGTCCTTGTCCAGTTCTCTTTGATCCCCTTTAGGAACATCCAGAGACCCAAACACTGCTGGGGAGTACCCCAGGCCTCCCACATCCTGGACTCCCTGGCTCCATTTCACCTCCTGCCTCTGAGAACGAGTTAAGTCATGAGAAACGTCACCTAAAACTTGTCCAAAACTGAGCAGTGGAGCCACCTGACTTCCTGGTCACATCATCCCAAATGGAAATACACTGTATATCCAGGTGTTTTTCTACAGCAAAGATAAACTCCAGAGTTTTCCTCTTCTAGAATCATGGAATGGTTTAGGTTGGAAGGGACCTTAAAGCACAACTTGCTCCAGTCCTCTCCTGTGGACAGAGACACCTCCTGTAGAAGTATTCCAGAGGACAAATAAAATCCAAAAGGACCCATTTTCCATGGGCAGCCACTCTGAATCCAATATTTTTAATTTTTATCCAGCTGTATTGCTGCAGGCATGATGGATATATTGATCCCGTGATCTTTTCCACCATGACAGCTCCACTGGGTCCAGCCAGGACTGGAGCAATGCATCCCTGGTCTCACCTTCTTCCCCAGGAGCAGCAACGCCAAGAGGGTTTGGTGACCAATTGCTTCTGGCAGGGATAATCCAATCCCGTCTCAGCTCCAGAGCACCAAGAAAGCATTGGAACAGATGTTTCTTTTCCGTATGGGAAAACACTGAGTAAAACAAAGGAATATTCTCCTGCTGAAGCCCAACATCTGTTTGAAGCTGTCTGGCTCTGGTTCAGATTTAATTCTTGTGACAGGTCTCTTCATGCCTCTAATGTCCCATGAAATCCAATTCAAGGAGCTGTTTGTCCGCAGCCTGCTTCTGGTGTTGGGGAGAGCAGGGCCACATGTCGTTCAGGCATTCCTCACCAAAACTAGTTCTTGGAACAGTTTCTCTCAAAAAAGCTCAGTTTTGCCTCTTTTCAAGTGACAGCCATGCATGTTTTGGGTGACAATCAATCCCCTTCACCCCCGTGCTCACACGACTGTGCGACATGTGGCTCGTCCTCTTGGGTGCTCCTGAGGAGTAATCGTGCTCCAGTCCAGAATTTACACTTTTTTTTTTTTTTCTTTGAAAGCAAGAAATTTAAATAATTTGGAGTGTGGAATGGAAATACCTCCCAAATTTGGGGTTGTCTTGGGTGTGGCAACAGTAATGATCCTCCAGGCACTCAGAGATTTGGTGGCACCCAACAGCTGCGTGAGCTGCACTCTCTGCTCACGGCTCCCAACTTGACTCTGGGAGCGCTGGGATGCTCCAAGCTGAGAATTTCAGCTATTCACATGATGGTCCTGAGCTGGATAGAGAAGCCATGCTCCTGCTGGAGGTCCCACTGCTGCTTGCAAAGGCATCAGGAGCTTTCACAAGGTTTTGGGAGCTGGCGCTGGCCCTAGGTGTGTCCCCAGGGCTCAGCCAAGGGCTCATGTCAGTGCCTGTAGTTGGGGCCTGGTTCAGGTGTGAGTTTTTGTAGTTCTGCCCAGCTCTGATGTGAAAATCCCCAAATCCAGGTCTCATCTGCTGCAGATATGGATACCAACATCTAGCACATCTACAAAGCACAGATAGATCCTCCCTAGTCACTGTGGAGTTCCCTTTCCCCTCTAACTGCAGACAGGTGTCTGCTGCTGCTCCAGTTCCTTAAAAATACTTCCCTGATGGCTTCCCAGCAGTGGAAAGGAGAAATGTCACAACAGGAGGAAAAAGTGTCATTGATAGCCCAAATGCACCAAAGTCCCACCAGACCCAGCAGCTAAGGGATGGCCTCACCCATCACCGGTGGTCAGGATGTTGCCACTGCCACACCTGGGAACTGGGGGACACTGTGGTCCCCAAAATGCAGGAGGGGTGTGGGTAGAGAGCACCCAGGTTGGGAGATAGGAACAGGGCAGGAAATTCCAGAGGAGAATGTAACAGGACTGTGAACCCCATAAATTATCTCCAGGCAGGTGCAGCTCCAAGTCAGTCTGCAACAAACAAAATCCCAAGTTCCAGAGAAAAAAACTTGAGGTTTTTTTCCTGTTAAAGTACAAGAAGGAAGAGTTCTGATATGCCCAAGTATTGAACAGACTGAGGACTCCAAAAGGGTTGAAAATCCATTGGGGGTTGGTTTTCTGCTGGTCCTTTTTCATCCCAATCTTTTCATCCCTGGTTTGGAAGAAGCAAGCACAGAGGACCCAGTACACACCAGTAACTCCCACTCCCTGGCTTCTCAGGCACTGGTTCATCCAACCCCTCCTGTCCTGATGCCTGGATAACTCCATCAAACTGTACACTGTTGATGGACACCCCAAAATCTCCCTGTGCCCATCGACAGAGGTGTTCACGGGACGCTGGACCTCAGGAGCAGGACTGGAGTTCTGTCTAGAGGTATTTCCCAGGAAGGTGGCAATGGATAAGTATTGAGCACTTCCCACACAGACCACACTCACACAGTGAGTTGCAGCTGTAGTTTTATTTCCTTTTGTGAAAAATAACAGGATTTTGAGGTGATCAAAACAAAACCCCTCCCAGGGCTCAGCCCCAGATCCTGCCCACCCCAGCATGACTGCAAGCAAGAGCAGCACCGATGAAGCAGCATCCCCGGGGCAGGATCCGGCTCCTTGCCAGGACAGAGCTGGGGATGGGAGCAGGATGGGAGGATTTGGGAGGAGCTGGAGGCATTCCTGCTCCTGCAGCTGGGATGGAGTGCCAGTTCCAGTCAACACCTGCCGTGTTTGGTGCTGGCATCACCATGCAGGTTTCATCCCTGTGCCCCACGGCAGCAATGGGCACTCAGTTCATCCCACAGAGATTCCCATCGTTGGCAGCTTGTGGAAGATCTATTTCATTTTTTTTTTCTTTTTCTCCTTTTTTTTAATAAAAACAGTCTTTAGGTTGACTGCTGGCAGAAGCTCTGAGCAGAAAGCCCCTTCCTCCAGAGTCTGCTTCCAAAGAGTTCAGAAAAGGTCAAATATTGACCAATAATGGTTTTGGCTGTGTTTGAATCTTGATTGTGGCTTCCTGCAATGTACAGCGGGAAAGAGGGGAGGGGAATGAGGTTTCTCCCTTAGTCAGCAGGTTTGGTGACCAGGGAGAGGGGCTGCGTCTGCAGCACGGCCAGGGCAGCAGGGATGGAGCTGGAGGGGGAGGACAGGAGAGCCGTGGGGGTCACTGAAGCAAAGGGGATGGGTCTGGAGAGGAGCAAGGGTGGGCTGCCAAGGCTGGAGGAGGAGGAGGAGGAGGAGGAGGAAGAAGAGGAGGAGGAGGAGGAAGAGGAAGAAGAAGAGGAAGAGGAGGAAGAGGCTTTGCTGGTGAGGTTGGTGGAATGCACAGCGAGCTGAGCTCTCGCCTCCGGCTTGGTGGTGAGCGAGAGTGGCTGGGCCTGCTCCGAGTGGGTGGCAGCTGGCGCGGCCGGTGAGGCCAGTGCTGCTGACGGCGTGGCGGGGGAGTCCAGCATGCTGCCGTGGGACGAGGCCGGGCTGGCACACGGCTTCTCAGCCGGCAGGTACGGTACACATGGCTTCTTGCTCTTAGAGGGCAGGGAGCCTGGAGGGACAGGCACAGTGTGAGGGCCAGAGCCCAGCACAGGGGGAGGTGGAGGGAGGCAGGGCTACTCACTGTCCATGTCGTGGCTTTGCTGCTGTGCCAGCTTCTCACGCTTTCGCTTCTTTTTCTTGCCCTGGAAAAGATGATTTCAGGTCCTTCCGTGGCTTTTGGCCACCATAGTTTGCTGTGGTAGGAAACAGGGCTGGCAGCGCTCCAGAGCATCTGCAGGGACTTGGCACAGTCACCCACTGCCACCAGCATCCCGAACACTGACTCTCGAGCACAGCCAGCCCCCTCCCACCAGCCAGACCCTGGGAAGGGGCTGGAGGGGGCCTGGGGCCACACGTACGTAGTTGTCCCGCGCCGACCAGGTTGGGTAGAGCTGCGAGTGCAGCTGCCGCTCCTTCCGCGCCAGCTCGTAGTACTTGGCCTGTTCCTCCCGTGACAGCGAGTGCCACTGTGGGGGGAGAACATGCTGGAGACCCCAGAGCCACTCTCGGAACCCCAAAGCCAGGCTGGGAACCCCCAAATCCACACTGGAGACCCTAGAGCCAGGCTAGAGACCCCAAATGCACACCAAAAACACTGAATACATGCTAGGATGCCCAGAGCTATGCTGGAGACCTCAAAGCCACCCGGAATCCCCAAATCCACACTGCTGACCCCGAGGACCTGCTGTCCTGGGCTGCAGAGCTCCATCCCTCTCCATCCTAGTGCCACCTAGTTCACCACCCCCTCTCTGGCACTTCCTGGGCTGGCAGTGTCCCAGGCCTAGGGTCCAATCCATGGGGAGAAGTGAAGCCAGGGGGTCTGAAGGGTCCCTGATGAGCGGGGGGATCCCCACCGTACCCGCCGGCCCAAGATCTGGTTGATGGCAGCGCTCTCCTTCAGCGTGCACTCGGCCACCACCTTGGCCCTCATCTCCTTCATGTACAGCATGAAGGCATTGAGAGGCTTCTTGATGTGGGGTTTCTTCTCCTCCTCCTTCTTTACTGCTACAGGGGATTTCCTGGAAGGAGTGGGACAGGAGGTCAGGACCCCCAGGACAAGCCCCTGTCCCCACGGCCAGCCCGGTCCCCACTCACGAACTGCCTCCAGGGCTGGTGCCGGGCTGGGAGGGCTCCTGCTTGACGATGGGTGAGACGATGGTGGGGTGTGGAATGCCTGAGGGGTGCAGCCCATGTGTGGGTGGTGGGACCATGTGCGGGGAGAAGCGGCTGGACATCAAACTGCAGTGGGGGGAGAGGACGGGGGGGTGGTCACCTCCCCACAGGTAGCCAGAGACCCCCACAGAACCTCCTGGGTTGAGAGACCACCTGCCTCAACACAGTTGAACTGGAAACCCTGAGAACATGCTGGAACCCCAAACGCACACTGGAAACCCTGAAACAATGCTAGAACCCTGGTCTACCCTAGAAACCCCAAATCCACTTTGAAAACCCCAAATCCACGCTGCACTCCCCAAAGCCATGCTGGAGACCTTGAGACCACCCGAAAACCCCCAAATTCCACCCCAGCTTTGAGATGGTGACATTGATCCAGCCCAAGTGATGGCCTGAACCCATGGGACGTTCCATTCCTCCACCTGTGTGGACCAGCCATACCCTCTGGGGGCATTTTCAGCTGATGAGAGCGCCCTGATCTCCTGGTGGTCTGTGCCCATGCTTTGTGTGCAGTGAAGTGTCCCAAAACCCAGTGCCAGCTCCAGGGTGCCCCTGAGGGTCCCTCCCCCCGCCATAACCCACCTGGACATGGAGGCATTCATGGCAAGGGCAGGATATGGGTGCCGGAAACCACCAGCAGGAATGGAGTACATGGGCTGTCCTTGCCTACAAAAACACGAATTTCAGGGGAAAAAAAAAGATCCCTTTCCAGTTCATGGGCACCCTTGGACTGCTCTTCAGCTGATTTCCATCTGCAAGACTTCCTGATTTTCCAGCAGTAGGGAGTCCCTCCCTTCCCACCCCCCACAGGAGCCTGCAGCATCCTGCTGAGTTTGCAGGAAAAGTGGGCAAGTGGGAGGAGGAGGAGCAGGAGGAGGTCTCAGTCAGAAGGGGGACTCCCAGGATTCCCAGGGACTCTATGCCAGGGTCAGTCCATCCTTACTGTGGCACGAGCCAGCCCAGCGGGTGTGGGAGCTGCCCCACGGCTCCAGGCGACAGCGGGTAATAGGGGGGCAGCTCAGAGGGGTGCGGTGGCCGTGGGATCCCTATGAGGGGAAGAGGGAGCAAGGAGGGAGGTCAGAACAGGGGCATGGCAGCCTCAGAGCCCCCCCGTGCTCTCCAGCACCCTTCCTTTGAGCATCCCACCTCCCTTTGAGCACCCCATTTCCCTTCCAGCACCTTCCCCATCTTTCTCAGCACCCATCACCCCAGGCTGGGAAGAGCTGAAACAGCAACAGCAGAGCCCTAGGGGGATCCTCACACCCCAACCAAACCTGTCTCTGGACAAGGAATCCCCTGGTCCCTGGCTGCATCCCCAGCCCCCTCCCAGAGACTGGGTTGAGACCACCTGGGAGGCAGGGGCAGCATTCAGCAGAGAGCCCCCCATTCCCAGCACATTCCCCACAGCATCGCCTTCCCTCTGCTCCCCCAGACGTGACCCCCAGGCCCTGCTCACCTGTCTTGGGGTCGATCTCTGGGGAGAGGTGGCCGGGTGGCGATCCCGGCGGGAAGGGGTCGTTGCTGTAGGTGATGAGCGGTGTCAGCGGGTGCACATGATGGGCGTGCTGCACCACCGGGACCTTGTTGGACTGCAGGGAGAGTGTGTGGCAGGAGACCTGCAGCCACCCTCCAGAAACACCACCGTGGGCAGCAGGGCAGCATCACCACGGGTGCCTCATCCCTGCAACTGTTCCAGGCAACTTGGAGCAACCTGGTCTAGCGGAAGGTGTTCCTGCCTACGGCAGGATTGTGACACTTTGGTCTTTAAGAGTCCTTCCAGCCCAAACCACTCCGAAATTCCCTGACTGCAGGATCATGGGGGTGCTGGGAACCCACCACCCCACGGGCAGGGGCTGCTCTTACCAGGTGGGCGGGTGAGGGAGAGCGGTTGTCCTTCAGCGTGGCCCCGGCCGGCACATCCAGCAGTGGCCACTTCATCTGCAGATACTGTGGGAGGGATGAGACAATGCCCTCCAAGAACCTTGGGCACACTTGGCCCCAAAAAAAAACCCTGCCCCAATACACTGCACCAGTCCTGAAACATTCCCCCCAGCCCCAAATCACCCTACCCCTGACCTCAAACACACTCTGACCCCAAAACACCCCCTGATCCCAAAACATCCCTCAGCCCCAAAGCACCCCCAACCCTGAAACATCCCACTCAGTGCCGAAACATTCCTACGGCCCTCCAAAAAAACCCTACCCCAAAAGATTCCCAGCCCCAAAACTTCCCCCCTGATCCCAAAATATTCCCCGGTCTCGCCTGCATACCCAGCTGAGGGCACCCTAACTCATGGGCTGGTGGCAAAGAGGTTTTGGGGTTTTTTTTCTCCCTTTCTGGGTTAACATCTCGCTGTGACACTGGGATGTCTCTTTGGCACCTCCAAGGAAAGTCGCTTTGTGAAGTATTTGGGGGGGACAGAGGCATTTCCTGAAGACAGAAGGAGGGAGGGAGGGTCCCTGGAGATCCCAGGGCTCAAGAATGTGGGAATGTGGCTGGAGCAGCTGCCTGCAGGAATTTCCCAAAATACAGACCTTCCTCAGCTGAGGCAGCCAGAAGGAAAACCCAGGAGGACTTTGGGGGAGCATTAACTCTTCCAGGGCTGGGGGCTCCTCCCCCCTCGCACGGGCTCCTATCATCCCTGCAGTGTCCCATTTGCTCCCCGCAGCACCTCTGGCTGTCTCCTGTCTCCAGCATGCCCCTCCTGCACCAGCCCTGCATCCCCATCTGTATCTGCAGCGTCCTCCCTCCATCTCCAGTATCTCCACCTCCATTTCTAATACACAGGGGCCACTTCCCATCCCCATCCTGGCACAGGGGCGCTCCAACACCACGCTCCCAGTGTCTCCACGGGGAGACTTTTGGCACTGCCAGGATAATCCCACAGGTGCCACGACCAGATCCATCCCCTGGCAGCTGCTTACAGGGGCTGGGACCTGGGACACCACACATCCAGAGCACACCTGGAATGCAGATGGCCCCATGACCCCGGGCTCACCCTGACCTGCAGGCCCCACATCACCCGTGGGCTCACTGTCTCCTGTGGGCTGGCCATCACCTGGCAGCTCACTGTCCCCCCAGGTTCACTGTCACCCACGGGCTCACTGTGACCCAGTGCTCCCTGGGACGAAGGAGACGCTCCTGAAGTGGCAGCTTTGATGCACGCTCCAAAACTGGGTGATCCACAGTGCCAAGGCAGCCAAAATACCCCAGAAGCCCCACAGCCGTGCTTGCAGCCACACTGGGATGGCACTGGGGACCCCCTACCTGTCCCTAGCCAAGACCTCACATTCTGAGCGCTGTACGAGACCCTCAGTGTTCACCCACTGCGTCCCCCTGTGACCATGTCCAGAACAGGGCCAGGAGATGCCCCCCCACATCCCAAGGGGCTCCCTGACCGCCCCCAGCCGCAGCCCCCGCCCCGTTCCCGTCACAAAGGGGCTTTCTGGGCTGCTCTGTAAGTGGAGAAGGTGCAAAGGGACAGGGGCAGGCAGGGAGGCGGTGCAGAGGGGACGGCAGTGGGGGAAGGTTTGGGGGATAAAAGGCTGATTCTCATTTCGAGGCCATTTCGGGAGCCTGACGAAGGGAAAGGGGAAGGGAGGGAGAGGAAGAGGGGGGGGACTCTTTCAAAATATACAAAGCAGGGGGAGCTGGTGAATGGTTCAGTGGTGATGTGGAAAAATGACACCCCCTCCACTCTTTTTCCTCCCCATCCCTTGGCTTCAGCTGGGACACAGCCCCCACTATCCCCCCAAGTGGGATCTGAGCTGTGAAACAGCAGCAAAAAAAAAAAAAAAAGAGAGGAAAATAGCTGAAAATCAGTCACATTCCAGAGAGATTAGAGCCAGTCCTGAGTCCTCCTTACCAGCCAATTAAAACCAGGGATAACCCCTTCCCTGCTGGAGCCCATCCCCCTGGGAGCCCCCAGACCCTGGAGGAAAAGGGGGCAGGGGATCCCCTAATGTCCAATTAAGGGCACTGATGAGAGGATTTCTGCTCTTCTTCTGCACAGGGATCAATCCAGCTGTGATGATTTCCCTGGGAAAGGGGAAAAGCGGCACTGGAAAAGCCCTGCCTGAGACTAGGCTGGGGCTGTGTGTCCCGGCGTGGCGTGTGCCAACACCGTGGATTCTGGTTTGGCACGTCTGGGTGGCTGCTGTGTGTCCCAGGATTACATGTCCTAGTGTGTCACATCCCGGTGACAGTGTTGCGCTATCGCATGTCCCAGGGTTGCATATCCCAGGATCGGCACATCCTGGCATCCCACGTCCCGACATCGCCTGTCCCAGCACGGTTTGTCACGGTGTCTCAGCATTCCATCACTCAGCTCTCCATCCTCCCAGCACCTCCCGTCCTGGTGTCCTGGTCCCAGCACCATGTGTCCCAGCACTGCCGTGCAGGTGAGATGTGATTTTGGAGGGACATGGATATTCCAGGCTGGATGCAGTGTATCCAGGTGTCCCAGGATCACCCATCCCAGCACTGCCCTTCCCACTGCTCCATTTTCCAGGCTCTGCAACTCATCCCAGTGCTGCACATTCCATCACTTCTCCTGATGATCCCAGCACAGGCTACTCTCTGCTGCCTCAGGCTTGGTACTCAGTGGCCTCATTTTGGGAGAGAAAAGATCTGTTTGGGACCATTTTGCCAGAGACTCTGGGGCAGGAGCCTCTTTCCTGGCTTTTCCCTTTGCCTGCAGAGGCTCCAGCCAGAGATCATCCTGCAGGAACCACCATGGAGAAGATCCAGGTGATTCCAGCACCATCCCCATCCCCAAAACCCCCCAGGTGAGCTGGAAGGCACCTAGAAGATTCCCACAGGCATCCACGCATTTAAACATCGATCCTTTCCTCCCAGGACAGGTGGTGAGGAATGGTGACCCCCAGTCGCCCATCCTCATGACAATCCCTTTTCCAGCCCAAATTCCCAGGGCTTTGTAAAGTCCCCTGATCCCCTCCAGAGACCCCCAGATTCCCAGCCTTTTAACCCAGCTGCAGGATAACCAACAGCCCTTCCCCTTCTCACCTCTGCTCCAGCCCTTTTCCCCCCAAAATTCATCCCAAAATCATGCCAGGTGAGACAGGACCAGCCAAGCATTAGGGCAGAAAATGGGGGGTTGTAGGATGTTTAATTGAGGGCCCCAAAATCTTTGCCCAGGTGTGGCCACTGCAGCCCCGTGGCATCCCAAGATCCAGCTTTGAGCAGTGACACCCGCTTGTTCGGGAAAAAAACACCCAAATTTGGCTCTAGGAGTGACAGGGAGATGGGATTTTTGAGAGAAATAGAGGTTCTGGGCTCAGTGCATCATCCAGTTCCTTTAAACTTCGGGCAAAATAAGGTGGAAAAAACCACCAAATCTGCCCTGGCAGAAGGGTCTGAGGCTGCACTCAGAGATGTGGCAGATGGGGATCACGCCAACATGGACTGGGGGAAGCCCCAAACCTGGGAAAAAAGGGGTGGGAGAAGGGGGGGAAAGGACAGGGGACAGTAAGGACCTGGCCTCTCATCCTCCCGAGTCAGGATGGGGCGTCCTTCGCACTCCAACAAATCACCCCAATGCCAAAAATCAAGGAGAAAACCCAGAAGCATCTTGGCCCCGCAGAGCCAATCACTCATCCCACAGCCTCCCATCGTAGCTGCTGCATTCTGCTTCCCTGGGATAACTGAGAAGGGAGAAATCCCAGTTACAGCTGGATTTACAGCCCAGGGAATGAGACATAAATCTCTCCCTGACCCCTGCCATCCATCTGCTTCCCAGCCAAATAATCTCCTCCAGATGTTGCCCATGAACACCAGGATGACAAATTCCAGCCAGGAGACCCTTGGGAGGGTCTCCTGCATTCCCACATCCCAAGGAGATCCCCAAAAATTCCTGATAAGAGGTTTTTTTTCCCATCAGGATTTAGGGTTTCTAAAGGGCGATATGGGAGTGATGCAGGAGATGTCACCATGTCCCCTTTTGACATTTTTTGGCTGACAATGGGCAGGCAAAGGGTGTCCCAGGTGGGGACAAGGATTTTGGGGAATGAGGGTTTGTGACACCTTAACAACAGATGTTTGTCCAGTCCCGTAACACAGCCACAGACACCAGATAGGAAATGCCAGTGGGGCTGGGATGGGAAGATGGAAAAAGTGGCTGGGAGATGAAAAGTAAAGAAACCCCTCCATTTGGGATGAGCTTAGAGTGGTGACATTTGCGTGACCTCATCTCCACCCACAGATCCCATGTCCCCACCCCGGGGACACCAGTGGCGTCTGCTGAAGACCTCAGTCCCAGATCTACAAAGGAAGGCAGGAGAGGGAAGGCAGGACGGGAGGGATGGGAGGCAGCAGGATGAGGCTGGAGCGCTGCCAGGACACCAGTCGGGCCAGAGCCTCAGCCCAGAGCGGCCTTGGCACCAGGATGTCCAACATGTGGGTGCCCTGAGTACCCTTCCCCCAGGGAGGACCCCAACATCCCTTTCCCCTGGGTGACTCAAGCATCCCATGGACACCCCAAGCTTTCCCCACCCACAGGTGCCCCAGGTACCCTTCGCATTTGAATGCCCCCAGCACACACTGGCCCATGGGGCAGGACAGGCTCAACATCCACTGGGCTCCCTGCCCCCTCCTCCCTGTCCCCAAACCCAGTGGCCCTGAATCCTGCTGCTGCCCCAAGCTTTTGTCTGCAGCTCCCAGCCCCGGCCTCAATGGATCCATTCATCTCTCTGCATCCGCACGGGGGGATCCCAGCAGGAGCAGCAGGCTCAGCCTGCCCCAGCACCAACAATCCCGCAGCTCCGGAGCCTCCCCAGAGCATCCCTGAGGTGGGGCTGCAGCACTCACACCAGCACAGCCAGCTCCCCCTCCTGCCACCTCCCCTCTGCCAGAGGCTCAGCAGTGTCCCCAGAGCTCTGGGATCCCAAAAGCTCCAGGATTCCCAGGGTGAACACACAGGGTGAAATCATTGCCAAAAAAACACCAGAAAAAGAGGCAAACCGGGAAGGGGCACATCACTCCCTTCCTCTTCTCCTCCTCCTCCTCAACCATCCCACACTCCATCCCCTTTCCCCCCAAATTCTGAGAGGCAGAACACAACACACGATACCGGCCCCGACCCCTTCTTCCCTTATCCCTCCTCTTCCTCCATCCAGGATGCACCGGGCACTTCCCCCCGGGTTCCTCTCCCCTCCCAAGCTCCCGCCAGCGACTTCAAGGAAGGAAAACTAATGAAAAGCAGCTGCTGGGAATTCCAGAAGGATGATGAATGCGCCTCAGTCCCGGAACAATCCCAGGGCTGAGCAGAGGCGCCCCGAGCACTTACTTCATTGCTTTAATTTGGGAATCGTGTTAGAAAAGGAGGGAGGAGGGAGATTTGGGGGGTGGGGGGGAGTCGAAACCTCCTGTAGGTCTACAAACTCCACCCGAAGGGTAATTAGCCGAAGAGCATAATTAAGGAGCCGGGATAAAGGGGCTATTGTGTGCAGCAGCTCTGCAGAGCAAGGGGGACTCCGGGAGGAGGGAAACTGAGGCACGGGGAGGGTTCAGGGCCAGGAAGGACTGGATCGACCCAGCAGCTGCACAGAGCAACAAGGACAAGCCAAAAAGTGTGAAAAAAAAATAGGATTTTTCCTAAATATTTTCCAAATGGGGAAGGAAGGCGGCACTGATGGGGGACAAATCCCAAATAAACCAGAGAATCCCAAATTAGTGCAGGAGGAAGAAGGAACTGCCATGGTCTGAGGATGCCGAGCATCGAGTGAGCCCCCACGCCGGAAAAATTCCTCCATTCCAACACCTCCATCTGCATCCCAATGCCAAAACCCTCCACGTTCTGCCAGAAGCGCCAGCAAGACCCGCCCGGTTTTTGGAGCAACCCTTTTTCCTGCCAAAAATACGTATTTTAATCATTTTCCTTGGCAGCAGCGCAGTTAAGGATCTATTTTCTTTAGAAGACAGATACAGCTCTGTATCCTCGGGAATTCATTGCAGGAGTGGCGCAAAGAAAAGCCGGAATAAGCCCAGGTTATGGATTTTTCCCTCAATTATTTTGGGATCGCAGCCTGCTGAGGTGCATTAATTACATCGAGGTGCATTAATTACACTGGCATTGCATCGGGAGAGCTGTTTGGATGGAATTCCATGCCTGAGGAAGGTTTGGATTTATTTAAATCCTCGCCTCCAGACTCAAATTCCTGGGGTTAAACTGTTTTTTTTTGGGAATAATACCAATCCTGTGCATGGTCTTGGCTTCACTGCTCCGGCAGTGCCGTGCCTGGTTCCCATCCACTTCCCAAGCAGGAGAAAGATGCTGGGATGAGATTTTACCCCAGTATGGATCCGTCTCATTCTGGGTTTGGGATAAAACCCATCAACTCCACATGATCCTGATGAAATGTATCTGGCATCACGGCAACAGGGATTTGCACCAATCCAGCTCATGCATATCCAGATCATTTCCTTTCCACGCCACCTTGGAGATCTTTGTGTTGTTGGGAATGTCCCAAGGAGCCAAACACAGCCTCACAGGTCCCCAGTTCCTGATTTCCCACGAGGAAAACCAGGCTAAAACGCTGCTTGAAACAGCAACGCCATCGTTAGATTCCAACAAATTCCTTCATCATCAGAGCAGAGCCCCAAAAATACTCCCTGGACAGAAATTGCCAGGAAAGTGATACTGGGGAGCACGGACACTTCCCAAACTCCAGGATGCTCTTTGGAAATAACCCAGGAACAAAGTGAATTCACATGGATTGAAGCGCAGGAGCATCCATCCATTGGTGCTTGGTGGGTTGGCATAGGAATGGTATTTGTCCTGGTTTGGAGCGTGGGAAGGCACTGTGTAACCAGATTCCTAAATATTTCGCAGATTTCCATAGACATCCCAGATTTCTAAAGATTTTGGGGTGCTTTCCTGCCTGGTATTACAAAAAAAGTCCTCAAGTTATTTGGCCAGATCAGCCCTGGCATCCACAGATTCATCCATCTCCAGGATCCACCACTGTCCTGGCCACCTCCTCAGAGCATCTCCCAGCCATGGAGATTATTTGGGGTTTGGGTTTTGTCTCCCAAAATCTTTTTTTTTCCAGGCGGTTCAATCCACAGCACCTGGCTGGGCAATATGAGGCTGGATGCCGTGGCCACCGGGGCGGCTGCATCCTGCGGATCAGCTTATTTCCTCCAGTGCTGGGGCAAAAAAAAAGAAGGAAACAAGAAAAATATGGTTCCCAAGGCAGCCTGTGCCTCCTGCCACCCCGGTGTTCCACATGTCCAGGCTCATCCAGAGCCTCTCAGGATGAGGGTGGGAGGCGGGTTTGGCGAGCTCAGTGCCTTCGGGCGATGCTGCATGTGGGGATGCTGCACCCAGCTGGATCCAGAAGGGATTGGGAAGCTGCTTCCAGCAGAGGATTGGGAAGACTGTGCCTGGATGTATCCAGTAGGGGACCAGGGATGCTGTGTCCAGATCGATCTGGTACAGGATCAAGGATTCTGTTCCCAGATGGTTGCGGTATGGGACTGAAGAGACTGAGCCTGGATGGATCCAGTATCATCAGATCCAGGATGCTGATCCCGGATGGATTCAATATGGGATCAGGGATGCTGTGCCAGGATGTATCAGGAACAGGATCAGTGATGCTGAGCCTGGCCAGATCCAATACGAGATCAAGCATGTTGTGCCCAGCAGCATCTAGTTTGGGATTGAGGATGCTGCACCCAAATGGATCCAGTACAGGATCAAAGATGCTGTGCCTGGCTGGATCCAGACCAGGATCAAAGATGCTCTGTCCCGCTGTTTTCTCTCACGGATGTAACAGAAGGATGTTGAGCCTTACTGGATCTGGTGCAGGATCAGGGATGCTGTGCCTAGATGGATCCAATACAGGATCCCATATCCCATATGCTGTGCCCATCCAGTTCCACTAGGCATGATGACATCCGGGGATCTGGGGGATCCCTGTGCTGCCGTGACGTGGGAGCTCATGGAAGAGGGCTTGGGGACGGGCTCAGAGCTCAGCTGCTCTCTGTGCATGAGTGGCTGTGGGATCCCAGCAGGGCCTCAACAACGGCATCACAAAATTCGCCCAACCGGCCCCAAGCATCCCCAGTTACCTCCCCCCCACCCCCCTTCCTGCTCCATGCAGAGGCCCCAGTCCATTGGAATTCAGCCCAAATCCATGCTTTCCCAACCCCAGTCATCTCTCTAAAACATCCAGGAGGTGACACCTGCTCCAGCCCGCTAATGAATGCCCTTTCTGGGATTCATTAAATCATCGTTAGTGGCCGATTGTGACGGATCCCAATCCCTTCTCACTATCCCGGATTCCTTGACAGTGTTTGGCATCGCGGTCAGTCCTGCTTGGTCCCCAAAACCTCATAATCCCAAGAGTGACAAATTGGGAATACAACCTTTATCCAGCCTCTGGCAAAAACACCAGGATAATTAGCTTATCTGCCCTCCCCATCCCGGGATTTGCACTTCATGGCCACTCCAACCAGTTGCTTCCAGGAAAGCAAAAGCAGGAAAACCTGAAAATATGGAAAACTCTCCACACGAACCAGCCAGATTCTGGGATTTCAAACCATTATAAACGCCACAATATCGTTACCCCATATACATTCCATATGGGAACAGAGTTCCCTATGGATCCGAAGAAATAATATGTGGAAAAGCATCACTGGAGCGAGAAATACACCTGGACAATCAGGAGTGAGATGTGGTGCTCCAGCCCAGGATTCGGTGGGTAAGACTGCCCGGGTCAGCATCCCTCCCCGAAGGCTCAGGACCCCCTGGAGGGCTGAGAATTTCCTCCTCCCTGGGGTGGGGGCGCTTAGAATTCCTCTTAGGATAGTCCTGTAGGGCTACGTAGGGAACACCTTATGTTCCTAAAATACCTTTATATCCCTGAAATTACTTTACGATGCTGCCCAAGAAGTTGAGTGGGATGGTTTGGGGGTCGAGGGAGCCTGCTGAGGGGAGGGGGTCATGCCCCCTCTCCCCACCCCCGCGCCCTGTTCTCTCTCAATTTGCTTAATCACTTCTCCCCCCGCCCCGCCAATGTTGGCCCATTAACGGCCTTAAAACCCTTTTAAATGAGAAAAGCGGCAGCTCAGGGTCAGATTTCGGGGCGGGTCTCCCGGAGTGAAGAAGAGCACCCCCCACCCCCCAACCCCCCACCCGCAAAGGGGCAAAGTGACCCAAAAATAAAGGAAATAAATCACATTTCTTGGGGTTTCTCTTTAGCATCAGGTGGTCGCTTTCCTGCAGGACGGGCTTAGGGGGGGTTCTGAGCACACGCAAAAGGTGAGGAAAGGCTGGGGGGGTTAGAGAGGGTCTGGGAGGGCACTTACGGTGCGGGCTCCGCCGGGGGAGAGGGCTCCATTGGCGAGGTAGGGGCTGCCCAGCTCAGGGAGCATCAGGAAGGGGTAGCCGGGATAGGGGGGGGCCTTAAAAAAACTCCCATCTTGTCGTCTGACCGCTGGGGAGAGAAGGAAGTAGGGGGGTCAGGAGGAGGAGCGGTGGGGGTTGCACCCACGGAGAGGGGCAAGGCTGAGTGCATGGGGGGCCCGGGAAGCCCCTCTGGGGATGCCCAAGTCCCTTGGGGGAGGTCCCTGGTTCTTCTCGGGGTCTCCACTTGTGGGAGAGTACCCCAGTAATTTTGTGGGAGTCCTTGGTTCTCGTGGAGAGTGGTACGCACTTAAGGGGTGTGGGTGGGTTCCTCTGGGGATGCCCAAGTCGCCTGGAGGGGTCCTTGATTTTCTAGGGG
Source organism: Cyanoderma ruficeps (assembly GCA_008694505.1). NCBI lineage: Eukaryota > Metazoa > Chordata > Aves > Passeriformes > Timaliidae > Cyanoderma > Cyanoderma ruficeps. The sequence continues at coordinate 203,207 of VZDJ01000200.1, read as the reverse complement.
CTCCCACTTGGGGGGCACCTGGCTACGATCCTCTGGGGGTGCGCAAGTCCCTTAGGGGGATCCTTGGTTCTGTTGGAGGATTCCTGCTGGGGAGGGGCCCGGATAGGTCCCTCTGGGGGTGTTCAAGTCTCTTGGGGGTGGCCTTGGTTCTTCTGGGGAGTGTCCCTGCTGCTAAGGAGCGCGGTCCCAGCAGGAGGGGGATCTCGGCTGCATGGGGGGAGTCCCGGGGGGCGGCGGGTCCCGGTGCCGGCCACTCCCTGAAAGGACCCAGCCCTGGGGGTGTCCCGAGCCCGGTTGCCCCGTGGAGCCATGGGGGCCGCCGATCCATCCGTAGGGAAGCGACCGGGGCCGTTTACTGGGGCGGGACCTGGGGCCGGTGGGGTGGGAGAGGGGACACGACGGGAAGGCGGACACGGGAGCTGAATTGGGGGACACGGCGGATGGGCACACAGGGGGGCGAGGACACGAGGATGAGGACACGGAGAAGGGAATTAGGCGGGGGGGGAGGGGGGGGGGCGAGGACACCAGGGAGAGGAACACGGCGGGTGGGATACGAGGGGAGTAGGACACGGGGGGGACACACATGGGAGGGTGAGGACACGACTGTGGGGTGACACCGTGGGGAGAACTGGAGGACACCGGAGGGGAGACGGGGGGGGCACACAAGGGGTCCCGCCCGCAGCCGGGGGCGGAAACAAAGAAGTTGGGAAGTGTCGGCTGGTCCCGGGGTATGTGGCGGGGAGCAGCGGGGCGCCGGGAGGGGGGGTCCGGTACCTTCTGCCAGAGAGTCCCGCGGCTTCTGGAAACTTTCCCGGGGCGGCGGGGGCCGCTCCGCCTGCGGGGAGAGGCGGTGAGCGGAGCGGGGCCGGGCGGGGGGCGCCTCCCCCCGGTTCCCCGCCGCCCTTCGCCTCACCTCGGGGCCGGAGCCGACTACGGGGCCGGGGACCCCCCGGTTCTCGGTCTCGCTGACCAGCGAGGACTTGAGCTCGTCCAGGTCCCCGTGGGCCGAGCCGCGCCCCGCGCCCTTGTCCTGCTCCTCGCCCTCGTCCTGGAAGGCGATGAGCTCGTCGGGGGCCCCCAAGTCGTCTCCCCCCGTCGGTTCCAGCTGCGGCATCGTGGGGTCCCGCCCCGGCCCCGCCGGGCCCCGCCGCCGCCGCCGCCACCGCCCGGAGGGTCGGGAATGCGCGGGGCGGCGGGGCGGGGAGGAGCCGGGATGCAAACCGACACCGGGGGCCGGGCAGGGGCTCGCACCGCCCCGCCGGGCCCGCACCGCTCCGCACTGGTCCCGCCGCCGACTCCGCCAGCAGCCTCGTGCACGCCCCGCACCGGGTCCGCACCCGCTCCGCCATCGGCCACGCACCGGCCCCGCTGGCTGAGCGACGCCGCTGCCCACGGGGCGCCCGCTGGGCGACGGTCGGTCCCTCCGATTCCGAGGCTCCCTGCCAGTTCCGGGGGCCCCCATCCTGTCCGGGCTCTCGCCATCCCGCCCGTGCCACCTTCATCCCATCCAGGGTTCCTCCACCTTGTCCAGGATGCCCCAGCTGGGGTCGCCCTGTCTCATGCAGGGTGTCACCTCCCATCCGCCTGTTCCCATGCCATCCGTGGTTCCCCCATTCCATGCGGGGTGACACTTCTGACACATCTGAGTGTTCTCAGCTTACTCATTGTCCCCCCCTATTCCATCCGTGTGCCTCCCATCCTGTCCTAGTCTCCCCATCATGGCCTGGGTCCCCTCATGTGTCCCAGGGTGTCCCCTCCCACCTGGGTGCTCCCATCTCTGCCCCCCATCCCATTCAGTTGCCTCCACCTTTCCTGAGTGCCCCCATCCCACCCAGGGTGCCCCTCACTCCACCATTCCTGTCCTGCTGGGGTGCACGTATCCCATTTGTGTGCCTCCATGTATCAGGGGACCCCACATCTCACCAGGGAGACCCTGGCCTGCCACGGTGTCCCCATCCCACCCATGTGTTTCACCACTCCAAAGTGACCCCAGTCCACCCCAGTACCCCTGTCCCCTACCCCAGGGAATGCTCAGAGGGAGATGTTCATCCCTCTCCCCACTGGGAGCAGGGTCCTGCCATGATGGGGCCAGCCAGCCTGCAGGACAGATTAATCCAAAAAACTTTTCCCCCCCATTTTTTTACAGGGTGGGCTCGTTCCCCCATGACAGGCACTTTCAGGGCTGATGGGGTGGCACCAAATGGGGCTTAATCCAGCATCTCCAAACCATTGTCTTTGTCCCATCCCATCACCCACAGCCTGACCGTGAACCCCAATCTCCAGCCATCTTCAGTTTCCAAACCCCTGGGGCCACCACCCCCCGGCAGCCCCTCGCTCTGCGCCACAAAGGTTCTTCAGTTGCTTTTCCTGAAATACTTCATGAAAAGGCTTTTGTACCACCGAAATCACTGGTGACCCCAGTCCCCCCTGCCCAAGATTCCCAAGGAAAAGCAGGAGGCGGCTGTGGGGGGTCGTGCTGGCTGGCCCTTCCCTGCTCCCAGCCCTCCAGATGTTTTATTGCCCTGTGTTTAATTAACATGTCCAGCCACGTGCTGAATGGGGAGCTCACATCTGCCCCTTCTTCCCAGACAGCTCCTTGTTTAGGTGTACATGGAGTAGGGGTATGGATATGTCCAGGAGTCTGTGTGAGTTCCAGGAGGTCAAAAAAATATAAATAATCACCTTATGCATTATTTTTGCCCATATTTCCCATAAATAACATGGGACGAATCCTCAAGGTGTGAGGAGGTGGCTGGTTCCCAACAGGGGACATGTGGAGGGTGAACATCCCGTGCCACCCAGCGCTCCCCAGGTGCCCCCCCAACTTTGCACTCATATGACTTCCTAAATCATAAAAAAAGGCATTGGCAGCCCTGCAGTTTTGGGGCGTTTCCCAACATTTTTGTAGGTCTCACAAACACAAACACAAGAGCCTCTTAAATGGGTTTCATCCACAGGGAGGTGACATCTGGTGTTCTGGGGGTGATGACCAGATGAAGGGATGGAGGATCCATGGGATGGAGGGGATGAGAGGTGTAAGGTGGGACCATCTGACACCCCAGGATCTTCAGCCACCATGAGACCCTCAACCACCCCAGGACCTTCCACTGTTCCTTCATCCTTGGTCACCCCAGGAGGTCTGGACATCTTGGGACCCTCAGGTACCCCATGACCCAGCACACACCCCATGACCTTTGGCCACTTTGGGACCCTTGAACATCCCAGGACCTTTGCACACCCCAGGACTCTCAGCCATCCCAGAATCCTTGGACAACCTGGGACCCTCACGTACCCCAGGACCTACAGCAACTCCAGGACTTTTAGGTGCCTCCCAACCCTTGAACATCCCAGGATCCTCCCTCACTCTATTCACCATGTCCCACCCCATCCCACTCCCCTAGACACATTTTTCCCTGGGAACTGGGGGCACGAGGGTATTCCCACCCCCTTCCACCTCCTCAGCTGAAGCCTGAAGCCCCAAAGAGACAAATCCTAACAGACCAATGGAACCATTACTATCTCTGGGGACAAACTGGCGGCTTGGGGGGGCTCGTTTAACCCCACCTCACCCTCCCGGGGCAGGGAGAGCTCGGCCCCCGTTATCTTCCCCATGCTTGAAGGTGGTAGTTCGTGGGTGAGTTGCTCCCACCGTGGCCCCCGAGCCCCCAGGGGTGGGGGCGAGACGCCGCAGGAGTTTTGGGGGAGCCCCCCCCCATCTCCGCGTCCTTGCTGCTCTTCCAACTTTAAGGAGATCCCAAATGTGGAGGAAGGCTCGCGGGAGAGAAAGGGGACCCGATGAAGGGCCACCCCGAAATCTCCCGAGCGACCCTTCCCCACGCGGTGGCAGCGCGGTGCCGGCCAGATGTTGGGGGAGGGCCGGGGGAACAATGAGCTGCTAATGTCCCATTAACACATTCTGGGAACCCCGCCGGACGAGGGCCCACCCCCTGTCCCTCCCCCGCACCTACCCCTCCGCCTCAGGTCACCTCCTGTGCCCGTCCCCCAAGAACACCTCTTCGGGATCGCCGCGGGGGGGGGCGGTGAGAGGCAGATTTTGGATGATTTGGGCTAAAATTGAGACGCAATTACACCCAAAAAAGCTCCAGGCTCCGAACTGCTTCGGTACTCGCAAACATCCCTGATGTGCCTCCTGGAAATGCCGATTTTCTCCACCCAGGGGCTGCGTTTAGAGGGTACGGGGGCTGGGGAGGACTGTGTGGGATGTGGGCACTGCCAGGGCTGCACTGGCGCAGAGAACCCCAAGAACCACCCGGGAGGGGGTCTCCCAGAACAGCCCGGGATGGGGGTCCCTGAGAACTGCCCTTGGGGTGCGTAACCCCGAGAACCCCCATTGGATGGGAATCTCCGAAAATTGATCGGGCATGGGGGACGCCGGAACTGCCCGGGAACGGGGCCCTCAAGAGTCATCCTGGGATGGGGGAGCCCCAGAACGGCCCCGGGGCGAGGGTCCCCGAGAGCTGCTCTGGAATAGAGGACCCCAAAGAACAGCCGGGGTGAGGGATCCTGGAGACACACCGAGCCCGGGGAGCAGGGGCGGCGCCTACCAGCGGGGGCGCGGCCTGTCCGAAGGGGCGGTCTCCCTGTCGGGGGTGGTCTTCCTGTCACGGTCTGTTATTCGGGGGGGGTGGTCTCCCTGTCAGGGGTGATCTCTCTCCCTTATCGGGGTCTGGTATTGATGGGCGGGGTCTGGTATTTGAGTGGGTGTTCGCTCTGTCGGCGGTGGGCTCTCCCTCGGGGGCGTGGTCTAGCAGTTCGGGGGCGAGAGATGCTTCTCGTGGGCATGGCCTGGTAATGGCGGGGCTGTCCGGGGCGGGGCCGGGCGCTTCCGGGGCGGGGTCGCGGTGCCAGTACCGGCTGGGCGGCGGCGGGAGCATCGG
>VZDJ01000200.1:126513-191868 GCA_008694505.1 Cyanoderma ruficeps | reverse complement strand
TTTTGTTTTTTTAGTTAGAGTTCAATATATTAACACCAGGAAAACACCACTACCACAATCTATCCTGGCTGAATGAAATTTCACCCAAATTTTTGCACTGCCCCAGCCAAGCAGACTCTTGGGCTGTTAGAAGAGCCTGATCCAATCTCTCAGATAGAAATCAGGAAGTTTGCAAACTAGAGCTGAGAGTAGCTGAGGAAGTAGCTGTGACGAACGTGTGACACCCTCGGGTGACTGCCTGTGCCTCCTCCTCATCCTCCTCAGCCCAACCCCCTCCAAAGCACCTTTAATTTATTCAGAATAATCACTTTCACTTGGTGATAGGAGCATGAATCCCTGCTTCCTTGGGCAGGCAAGCCATGGGTGGGAGAGGAGGGAATGTCACACTGGGAAAATGTCTTTTTTTGATGGTTAGACATCATGGGGAGAGACTGACTTTGAGGTATTTTTTTAGGATTTGATGGTTTTCATGGAGGAAAGGGAGATAAATGCCCTGGAATTGATCAGACCCAGAGATAAGGGTAGGCAGGAGTCTTGGTGCTGTAGGGCATGTCTGGGAATTCTCCTCAGCTTTTGTTTGGTTTGGAGGTGGAGACCAGAGATAGCAGTGAAGTTACCTCCTGCCACAGGAAACGCACTGGCAGAAACCAGTTTGCATCATCCCCTCCCAGTTTGATGCCTGTGGAGTTCAGGGTGCTCCAAAAGTCACCATGAAGGGCCAGAGGCAGAGCCATCCAGCTTTTCCTCCTCCACAAAAATCCATTTTTTAAAAAAAACCTTTTCCTTGGCTGCTGCTGTAACCAGTTGCCAAACTTGTTTTCCGCAACCAGGATTAGAGCTGGAAACTCCCGCTTGGGAGGGTGACCCAGCAGTACCCATGGGTGCATAGTCAGGCTGGGCCTCCCCTGCCTGATCAGCTCCTGCAGCCCCTTCAATTCCTTTTCCAGGGAAGCTCCGCAGCCCATTCCTGCAGAAGGAGATGAACTCTGTGCCCAGTCTTGCCTCCTCCAGTCGGGATGTTTGGGGGTCCCCGCCGGCCTCCCCAGTACCTGCAGCAGGTATGTGCTTGGCTCCCTCCACTCTCCAAAGCTTTTCTCCTTGTCTTTCCAACTAGATCTCTCAAAATTGGGCATTTTGAGGCTGGGCTTGAAGATTCCATTCGTTTGGTTTTCCCCTGGGCTTTGTCTCCAGCCAGGGCTGAGACAATGTGAGCTGAGTGTGATGCTGAGGATGAGGATGGTTCCTGCCTGTCTTCTGCCAAAGGCTCAGTGCCTGGGGGATGAGGATATCTATCTCCTGCTGGAATTCAGGCTGGAATTTGGCTCTGCATACCCGCCACCTTCCTCCAGACCTGCCACAGGGTTTGACAATCAAGCTTGGACTTTTCCAAAATACCCCAAGGCCCAGCTGAGGTGGTTCCATCCCTGTGCGGGCGTTTCCCTGCTCCAGAGTTAGACTTGGTTGTTTCCTTGTCACAGTAAAGTGCATGGGCACGGAGTGACAGGATAAGAGGGACTGGCTTCCCACTGCCAGAGGGCAGGGTTAGATGGGATATTGGTAAGGAATCCTTCGCTGTCAGGGTGGGGAGGCCCTGGTACAGGTTGCCCAAAGAAGCTGTGGCTGCCCCAGGATCCCTGGAAGGCCAGGCTGGACTGGGGTTGGAGCAGCCTGGCACAGTGGAAGGTGTCCCTGCCCAACCAACTTCCCAGTGGCCTTGGGGGAGGAAGAGATTCCAGAGAAGGGCTGGCTGTGCCCAGAGGTCTCCCCATGTGCTGAAGGTGGCACCAAGGGCTGCCCTTGTCCCTGAATCATGGAATCACAGATTGGTTTGGTTTGGACGGGGTCTCAGAGACCATCTATTTCCACCTCCCCTGCCATGGACAGGGAACCAGGGGTGTTCTGGGGCCGGGATCCAGCTCTGCTATCCCCACACCATGTCACCACTAGATGCTGCTCTTGGCCTGGAGCTCTGCTCCAGCCCTTCCCCTCCATGGGAATTTTTTCATCTTGAGCAAGTTTATCCCTTCTTTGTCCTTATCCCTTCCGTATCAGAGATAGATCTCTCCTTTGTCCTTTCCTGTGCTCCCTAAACCCCTGCTCACTCCATCCCATGCTTCCTGCCTGCTCCATCCCATGGTCTGTGTGTGCTCCATCCCTCGACTGGACAGGAGACCCAGGCGACACCCAGCTCATAAGCAGGAATGTGGTGTCACTCCAGTCTGGGGCAGGAGTCAGATGAGGGGACAGCATGTTTTTGGCCACAGATCCCTTGTTTCTTGTCAGGACAAGACTCTGGATACAATTCTGGTGTCCCAGGGTCCCACATGGAAGACAATCTGTATGAGGAGCCTCCAGAGCCCTCGGCCATCTACGAGGAGCCACCCCAGGTGAGTCTGGGGGGCAGGGGACACCATCGGGGCTGTATCTGCGTGCGAGAGCATGGCTTGTCCCATCCCCAGGATGAGCCTGGAACACTTTTTTTGAGCTAAAATTGTAGCAAACAGCAAAACCCCAGAGCTCAGATGTACTCAGGATGCACCCGTGTGGCAAAGGGGTGCTGCTATGCCCCTTCCCAGTGCTCCTAGTGGGAGACACTGGCACCCTGACACCCATCCTGCACCCCAGGGCCGCCCCAGCTGCTATCAGTGCCACATCCCAGAACCAGTGAGGGGAGAGGATCCATCAGCCTCTTCCAAAGCCCTTTCACCTCCTTCTCCTGCTTGTGAGCACATCTGGTCCCAGTGGAGTTGGCAATCCCAGCTATTCTTGGTGCACCCTAAGATCCTCCAGTGGCTCATCGTGGGGTTGTGCTACGCTGCTGTGTTGCCCTAGGAGATATGGGGCCCCTCTGGTTTCTTCTGTGCTCACCAAACCATCAGGATTCCAAACATTTTCTCATTCTGGAATTTGTCTGGAAGCGTCCAGCAGGTTCCAAAGGATTCCAGAGGAGATGGGCTCAATGATCCCCTCAGCCTTTCCTGGGGAAAGCAGACCACAGCCAGCTCAGGCTCTGGCAGAAATGCTTCAGAAGCTGGAGTTTTATCTGTTGGGAGATGAGCCTCTGTCTGCAGCAGGGATCCCAAGGGACAGGGATTGGTGTTGAGCTAGGTGGAGACGTGGCCACCTTGGCACTTTGGCTAAGAGCTGTGTTGCTGCTGTGGCAGACACATGGCACAACTTCTCTGGAGCCCACATTTTATTCCAGAGGGCACTTGGAACCTCCAGCACACAGGTCTCCAAGCCTCAGGGGGTTGATGGACATTTCTGGGCACTGGACATGGTTGTTTTTCTTCCCTCCCACTGTTCTCCTGGTAATTCCTGCTCTTCTCTCCTTCCTAAAGGAACAAGTTGATGATGCCAAATATGACTACAGGGTGGAGTACCAGGAGCCACTGGACCTGGCGGGAAAGGGGCTCTGTGCCCGGGCACTGTATGACTACCAGGCTGGTGAGACCCACAGAGCCGCTGCCCTTGTCCCAAGTCCCTCTCCAGCTCTCTTGGAGACCCTTTAGGCACTGGAAGGGCCCCAAGGTCTCCCTGGAACTTTCTCTGCTCCAGGCTGGACATTCCCAGTTCTCCCAGTGTGTCTCCAGAGCAGAGGGGCTCCAGCCTTTGGAGCACCTCCATGACCATCTCTGGACTCATTCCAGCAGCTCCACGACCCTCTTATCTTGGGACCCCCAGAGCTGGGGTAGTTCAGGTGGTCTGACCCCCCTCCCCTCTCTCTCCCACTGCAGCTGATGACACCGAGATCTCCTTTGATCCTGAGAACATCATCACCAACATCGAGATGATCGATGAGGGCTGGTGGCGCGGCTACGGCCCCGACGGCCACTTTGGGATGTTCCCTGCCAACTACGTGGAACTGATAGAGTAGGGGAACTGGTGGGGGGCTGATGGGGGGCTCCAGACCCCTGGGACTGCTCCAGACCCCTGAGACCACTCAGGTCCTGCCTGATTCTTCCAAATGACATGTGGCTTTTTCTTCTTCTCTATTTTTTTCTCTCTCAGTGAAGTGCCATTCCCCAGTCCCTTGGCAGGGGGGCCTCCCCAGGTGCTGCCCCCCTGTCCCCCATAGCTGCCCTTGGGTGGGTGAAAGAAGGGTCCCATCCCACCCTGAGCCTGCAATGCTGGTCTTCCCCTCCTCCCTTGGCTTTGGAGTGAGAAGGAGGGTGCGACAAATCCCTCACAGGAATTTTCAGGGAATAGATTACCTCCCCTATGTCCTCCCTCCCACCCGTGACCTTGGACCTGCTGCAGCCACACTGGAGAAGCCACTTTCCCAATTTTATTTTACTTGAAAAGCTCATCAGAGTAATTTTGGAATCCCACAGGGTCTGACATGACCATGAGAGGTGAATCCTGGCTCTGTCCCCCACCACCCTGAGCACACTGAGCTCGCCACGTGATCCTGTGTTTTCCTCCCTGCCCTCCCCACTGTTCCCTTCCCTCACCCCAAACACCTCTGGGGATTTGAATTGGGAGTGAATAACCTCCCCTGCAGTGCAGATCCAGCCCGGCCAAGTGTGTGGGACCCCCCTCCCCACCCCCCCAAACTCACTGTGAACAAGGAAAAGCCCAGCCCAGCACCTCCCGCACACGGAGTTTCCCGCCCTGGTGTCACTTCAGGAATAGAAGGAGAGAGAGTTGGGGCATCAGGGGGGTCCCAGCTTACCCACCCCTCCTGCAGGTGTTGGGAGACATGGTGGCTTCTCTGAGTCCCTCCCCCGAGCTCCTTCTTCTCCTTGCTCCCCCTGGGCCCTCCCCAGCTACAATAAAAGGGCTTTTCTTTGATGATGGATGTAGCAGGATCCTGATGGGAATTGGAGAGAAATGCCAAGGGTTTGATGTCCATAATGCCAGACATCTCATCGCACCAGGTTGTCGTGAGCAGAGGCCAAGGAGGGGGTAACTGGGGACATGATTAGTCTCAACACTAATTATCTGGGTCTAATGAGGGAGGAAGGAGCCTGCAGTGGTTGGGGTCCTGGTATCTGGGTGGCCCCAGGGTGGAGAGGGGCTTTGTGGATTTGGCTGGTCGTTTGAGAACACTGGTGATTATTGGGGGTGCAGGGACTGTGGAGAGAGCAGAGGGTGGACATGGAGGTACAGTAGAGATTGGCAGACATGAGGGATATGGGGACATGGGGGACTCATGGTGGCAGCCATATGGGTGCCACAGATCATCTCCCACCCTTCCCAAACAAACAAGGTCAGGTGCTTACACAGGGACCTGGGGACATCGTGTAGCTATGGCCATTCACTCCATTGGGCAGAGAACTGGTGACACAGGTGGCCCTGCTGTGTGCCATGTGGGATGGCATCACACCAGGGTGCTGGAGACACTTCCCTGTCCTGTCTGAGTCCCCTCATGCCTCCCCATCCCCAGGGCTGGTACCACACCCAGGGCTGGTACCACACCCATCAGGACATGGCACTCTGTTCACCAGCACCTGGGCACAGGGGTAGATGTGTGGGCACAGGCAGTGTGGGCATGGGGTGGGCACAGTGTGGCACAGGCACATGAAAGAAGGTGGCGAGGGCATGTAGGTGGCAAACTGGCAGCAGTGTGGGGGGCGGTGACTTGGCATGGCTGTGGGCAAAGGAATTGGGATGATGGGATGGCACAGGGGCAAGGATGGCATGGGTTTGGGTATGGTGAGGAGATTGGGATGGTATGGGGATGGAGTTGTCACAGAAAGGACATGGCATGGGCTTGGAGATGGTATGGGCATGGGAATGGGGAAGGAAGTGCCATTGGCATGAGAATGGCAAAGGGACAGACAGGGGTGACGTGTGCATGAGGTGGACAAAGCCACAGGGATGACAGGGCATTGTTGTGCACTGGGATAGCCCTGACATAGGCTTGGGGATGGGGTGGACAGGGGCATGGCACAAGGAGGTGAATGACTGGCATGGAGAGGAAGATGGCAGGAGCTGGGGTATGGTGTTGGCATGGGAATGGCACAGGGATAAGGATGACGAGGGGGCTTGGGGATGGCATGGAGATGAGCCTGGCACATAGTGTGGGCAAAGGCACAGGGATATCACAGCAGTAGAGATGGCATGGGCTTGGTATGGGATAGCAAGGATGTGATGCAGAAGGATGTGAATGCCAGCAGCATGGGGAGGGAATGGGCAAAGGGACAGGGATGGCACAGTAACAGGGACAGCTGAACAGAGTGCAGCCATTGCTGGGAGTTGGCACAGCTGGCACAAGCCTGGTCACACTCTGGGTTAGGAACTGCCCCATGAGCACCTGCTGCTGATTTCCAGCTGGCGAAGAACTGCTTGAAGAAGGGTGTCTCGTGGCCCTGGGGCAGGATTTCCACCTGTGGAGACAGGGACAGATCGGGGACAGGGATTGAGACGGGGTGATGCCTCCCATGCCAGGCCCTGGGCACCCTTCAGCACTTGCACCCACCTGTGTCTGGGACGGGTGGCCCATGTGGGCAGTCACCTCCTCAGCCACCCTGAGAGCTGCCTGGCACTTCTGCTCGTTGGCCTTGCACCCTGCAGAGGGGGATGTCAGAGCCGCTCTGGGGACACTCCCTGTCTCCATGTCACCGTGTATCCTCACCCGTGGTCACCTTTCTAGACGAAGACCATCCCACCAGCACCATTGTCCAGCACGAAGCAGTCATCAGGGCAGAGCAGGCTCTGGCTGAAAGGGCTGCTGGCGGCCACCTGGGTCAGGTCCGTGTACCCTGTTGCATCCGACACCTGCCCATGGAGGGGACATCACTGTGGAGTCACCGGGGGCCTGTCCAGCCCATGTTCTCTCCCTCCCACCCAGCCACTCTGGCATTCCCCATCCTCGCCTGCTCCAGGGCCCCTGTGGTATCTCCTGGGGCCATTGCAGTGTCTGTCCCCTGGCCATGCTCAGCTCCGTGTGGCTTTCCTAAAGGTCACCAGAGGGTCCCTGGGCCATGTCCAACCTCATGTGCTCCTGGGGGCCATCATGGTGTCCCCTGGCTGTTCCCAGCCTCATACACCTCCTGTGCCTGCCATGGTGACACTTAGGTATGCCCAGCCCTGGTGCCATCTTGGTGTCCCACCATGTCCTTACCTTGTAGAGGACGGCTGCCCCTATGTTGCTGTGATCAGCCACCATGTCCTCCTCAGGGCTGCCCTCCTGCAAGGCAGGCTTGGGGCCCAGCACCTGCTGGGGGATGAGATGGGTGTTCATGGAGGAACCCTAGGGACACCCAGATCCCCCCTCTCTGCCCAGTGGGGACATACCTGGACCATCTCAGCTAACTCCTTGCCATCAGCCACAACCTCCAAGCGCGCTTTCCCACCCCACTCACTGCCCCAGATGGCAGCGGCCAGCTCCTGCACCCTGCTGTGCCCCAGGACATTGCTCCAGGCCCCACACCAGACAAATAGGGTCTGGGGGCAGGGAATGGAACTGCCCCCCTCAATCCACCTTGACCAGACTGCGGATGGAGCGGCCACTGGGGTTAAAGCTGGTCCAGGGAGATGCCATGACAAGAAGACGGGCACTCTAATGGACAGACAGACACCCCTATGGATAGGGAAATGTCCCAGTGGCCACTGGAAGGACAGACAGACATTCCTGTGGAGAGACAGGTGCCCCAAAGGAAAGAGACATGCCATTGAGCTGATGGATGCCCCAGAGGATAGAGGAGCACACAAGACATGTTGCACTTTGCCTCACAACTGGTGAGAAGGGTCTGGGGGCCAGGCGTGGCAGCAGGGGGGATAAGGAGTTGGACAGTGGGTACAGGTGCCCTCCGCCCACCTGTCCCAGGTCGAGGAGGAAGCAGTCGCCAGGGTTGAAGCTGGCCCAGGACGAGCCCCGCTGGCTCACCCGGATCTTCCTCTTGCCCTTCACCCGGTACAGTTTGGGTGCAGGGTTGGGGCCAGGGTGGGTGTGCTTAAAGGCCGAGGCCATGCTACCCTCGTGCCGGCACAGGGGAGGGACTCAGCACCAAATGGGGGTGACACCCACCCAGCACAGATACTGAGCAGCTGTAGGGGATGCTGAGCACCCCATGACTGTGCTGAGCCCATGATGGGGTGCCCAGCACCCAGTGGGAGTGCCGAGTGTCTGGTGGAGGTGTCCAACTTCCAAGAGGGGTGCTGAGCACCCAGTGGTGTTGACAAGCACCAACAGAGACATGAGCACCCAGCAGGGATGCTGAGCACCTTCTGGGGGTGCCCAGCACCCCGGGAGGGTCATTGTGCTCAGCAAGGACAGAGCAGAGTGCTGAGGGTGCAGAGAGCCCAGCAGTGACACTGGGCACCCATCTGGGGTGCTGGGAGCCTGGTTGGAATGCTGGGAACAACCCGAGCACCCCTGAGGACCCCTCATACCTGGCAGGTGAGGCCACAGGGGAAGTAGTCCATGAAGAGGTCAGACTCCTTGCCCTGCACCTCGCAGTGTGTGACAGGGTGCTCACCCAGCAGAGAGCTCAGCTGGGTGCAGAGGAGGGCGCAGGCGCCCTGCTCATCCTGTAAGGAGTCCTGGCCCGTGGGAGCCAGGTGAGCACCCGACCCCACCTTCCCCTGCGCCATCACACAACCCCTCCATCCCCGCCCCATGCTCACCCATCCACAGGTGGAAGTGGGCCTGCTCCTCTGTCCCGTTGTGCAGCACCAGGTATGCGTCCCCTGAGAAGAAAATGCCCAGGGTGGTCTTAGGGACCTCCACTGGCCGCAGCTGCTCTACCTGCCAGACATGCAGCCCCAGGCTGGTGGCACCAGGGTCAAAAGGGGAACCACTGTGCGGCAGAAGGTGGGGTCAGATGTGAGCAATCGAGGGCGAGTGGGGAGGGGGCACTTTTTGGGGACAGCAGTGTACATGCCGTTGGGGCTGTGGAGATGGATGGATGGATGGCCAGATGGACCTGTGGATGGGAAGACACCATGAGATGGTTGCAAAGGGTGGAGAGCCACGAGGGAGGTCAAGGACACCCCAGTAGACAGATTAATACCCAGAAGGACCGATGGATGCCCCAACAGACACCCAGAAGGACAAGTAGACACCCCGATAGACAGCCACCCAGAAGGACAGAGAGACACACCAATGCACACATGGACACCACATGAGGTAGATGGACACCCCAATGGGCAGACAGCCACCCAGAGGATAGACAGACACCCCTAGGTACAGATGGAGATCCCTATGGGTAAGGGGAGACTCCCATGGACAGACAGACAACCCAATAAATGGACACCGGGAAAATGGACATACACCCCAACAGCCAGAAGTGTCCTGACGTACAGCCAGACATCTGGAAGGACAGACGAACATCCCAGCAGACAGACGGACCCCACGGGAGTGGGATGCCCCCAGAGTAGACAGAGAACCGCGAGGAGTACATCCCACGACCGACAACCCGACAGCGCCCCCCTCCAGGGGACAGGCGAACGGATCCCCGAGAGATCCCCCGAGAGGACCCGGCTCGGTCCGAGGCTGCGATCGAGCAGGACGCCCCGACACCCGGAAGGTGCCGGGGGTGACTCAGGCGCAGGAAAGGGTGGGACAAGTGTGGCCAGTGAGGGAGGGGAGTGGGGGGACGCCAGGGCTGGGCCCCCCCCACGGGAAATTGTAGCCCCAGGTGCGGCCCCAAGCATTTGGAGGGGGGCACTGAGCCCTGGGACCCCCTCCCCTCTGGGACCCCCACCCTCCTGGGGACCCCTTCTTCATGGGGCACTCTCTCTGCCTCCACATCTTCATGGAACGCCCACCCCACGGGGATCTGTCTTCATACTGCGGGAACCCCCACCATTCTGCAGACCCTCCTGAGGAACCCCCTCCTCCTGAACTCCTCCTCAGTGCTGTTGGACCACCACACTCTCATAGGATCCCCACACCCTATTGCTGGGACGTCCGTCCTCCTGGACCCACTCTGGAATCCCCGTCCTGCCGGGACCCTCGTGGGACCCCTCCACCCTGATGATCACCTACCCCATTCTACTGGGACCCACCCCTTTCCAGGACCACCCACCCCTCCCGGGACCCCCATTCCTCCAGTGCCACCTATGGGCCATTCGCCCTGGGGTCCCAGGCCTCTGTGCCCTGCCAGGGGCTGGGGCAGCTCTGGGGGTCCGGGGGAGGTGAGGTCTGTACTGGGAAGGGGGACTTACTGGGTGTGAAGATTATATTGGGAACTGTACTGAGTGGGCTGTATGGGGGTGGAACTGAACTGGAAGGAGGCTGAAGTGGCTGGGGGACTATACTGGATGGTCTCCATGGGACTGGGATTGTGGGAGGTATACTGGGAGCTGTTACTGGTTGGGGGATTTGTACTGGGAATGGCAGAGCTGCACTGGGGGAAGACTGTAGTGGGGGGAGGGAGGGGTATTGTACTCAGGGCTGTACTGGGGGAGCCATAACAGGTTGGGGAGGCAGTAGTGAGAGTGGGAGTAGAACTGGAAGGGGGGACATTCCTGGGGGCTGCATGAGGTGGAGTAAGGGCTGCAGCAGAGGCACACCGGGAGGCACTGGGAGGTGCAGGTGGGGCCCCCCAGCTCCCTGCAGGCCCCAGCATTGCTGGACAGTGAGTCATGGTTGGGGGGGGGCCATGCGTGTGACGAGGCGGGGGCGGGGGTGTCACGCATATGACGATCGCGGGCAGCCTGAGCTGCCACGTGGCCCTGCCACCACCACCGCTGCCCAGGGAGCCTGCAGGGCCCGGGCGGGTAGGGGACGGCCAGTGCACCCCCAGCATCACCCCCTAGCGCCCCCCGGCGCCCCAGGGGGCACCCTGGCGGTGCACCCCCCAGCCTGAACCTCAACGCTGCAAGCAGGGGGGCTCGGGGGCGGTGTCACATATCAGTAATGCATGTGCAGTGTGTGCAGATGTGTCACATATGTGTAGTGCATGTGCACTGCATCCTCTGTGTGTGTTTTCTCTGTGTGCCGTGCGTGTGAGGGTAACCCAAGGCACCGCCATACGTGTGCAGGGTCTCATGTGCAGTGTGACCCGTGCATGTCCTGTGTGTCATGTCCAGTGTGTGACCCGTGTGTGTGTGTGTGTGTTCTGTGTGCCAGGTCCATGTCCAGTGTGTGTTCTGTGTGCAGTTCTGTCTCATGTGCAGTGTGTGTGTGTTCTGTGTGCTGTCATGTGCAGCGTGTGACCTGTGTGTGTGTGTTCTGCGTGCACGTGCGGTGTGTATCCATGTGCTGTGCACGTCCCACATTCAGTGTCCTAACACGTGCAGTGGGTCCATGTGCTGCTGCGGGTGATGTGGTTCCCATGCGCTGTGCCTGCAGTGTCACGGATGCAGCGGGTGTGTGCCCGGTTCCCATGCAGGTGGAGCGCTGGTGTGTGAGGCGCCGTGGCTGCATATGCAGAACCGCGGGGGTACGGGGGTACAGGCGTGTGCTGTGTGCCCGCCCGTGCTAGGAGCGCCGTGTCGCTGCTCCGGGTGCAGTTGCCAGTGCCCGGCCAGGTGCCAGCCCTGTGGCCAGGCCCTTACACACGGCATGTGGGGCTGGTGTGATGGTGCCAGGCTGGTGCCAGTGTCTTCCTGGTCCCCACGCCCTGCAAGTGCTGATGCAGTGCCAGCCCCTGCAACCCAGACCCCATAGAGCACCAGTATGGGCTCAGCACCAGTCCCAGGCAGTGCCAGTGCCAGTCCCGGTACCACTGCCGGTGCCGGTGTCAGTGCAGCGCGGGTCCGCGGCAGCGCCGGTACCAGTGCCGGTGCCAGTGAGGGTGCCAGGCAGCACCGGTGCCGCGCGGTGTCAGTGCGGGTTCAGTGCGAGTTCCCGGCAGTCCCGACCCCGGTGCAGTGCCAGTATCGGGCTGGCGACAGTGGCTGTGTCGGTGTTCGTCTCTTCAGTGCCATCCCGGTCCCGTTAAGCGCCAGTGCCACCCCGGTGCTGAGTGGATCCCGCGGGGCGCCGCCGTCGCTCGGTGCCGCCCCCGGCCGCAGCACCGCCCCCAGCCCGCCCGTCCGGGGCACTCGGGGCTTTCAGGGAGCGGGGCCGGTGCGGAGCGCGATGGTCCCGGCGGGGCCGCCCCTCTCCTGCCTCCTGCTGACGGCCGCGCTGCTGCCACTGCTGCCGGTACCGGCACCGGGGGCAGCCCCAGGCCCCCCTGCTCTCACCGACGCCGAGATCGAGGAGTTTCTGCGGGGCTTCCTTGGACCCGGGGACGGCGGGGACCGGGACGGGGACGGTAGTGAGCTGGGCTTCGGCACCGACCTCAGTATTGGCACCGGCACCGGTGAGTGATTGGCACCAGGATCCCACGGGGAACGGGGGTGGCGAGATAGGGGGGACCCCCCCAGCCGGGCCCTGCCACGCTCGCCCTGCCTCGGAATGGCTGCTCCCCCACTTCTCTCCCCTCAGGTCCTCCAGGATCGCTGACTGAGCCTGAGAAACCCAGGAAGGGGAAGAAGGAAAAACCCCCCAAGAAGCTCAAGGAGAGACCCCGGGGCCCCAAGAAGGATAAAGACAAGGTCAAGGACAAGAATCGGGGCAAGAACAAACCCCCCAAGAAATCGAAGGAGAAGCCACCGAAAGGCTCTGAAAACCCACCAAAAGGCTCTGAAAAACCTCCAAAAGGCTCCAAAAAGCCCAAGGAGAAGCCACCTAAGGCCACTAAACCCTCTGGCAAGAAGCCATCAGTGCTGCCAAGCCCCCCCACTGAACCCCCCACAAGCCTGCAGCCATCACAGGGCAAGGAGGATGAAGAGAAACCTGAGTTCCTGGAGCCTTTGCACAACAAGAAGGAGGAGGAGGAGGATGGAGGTGTCCAAGCTGAGTTTTGGGGACACCCATCTTGCCACTAGTGGGTTTGGGGTGGGAGGTCTAACTGGAGCAGAGCATCACCCCACATCGTGCTCAGCTGCCTGAGCTCAGCAGCATCCTACAGCTGGCCAGGGTTTGTCCCCTTGGGTTTCCCCTCTGTCTCCCCGCATTCCTTCCCATGGGATTTTCTTCCCACTAGAGGAAGGGGCTAGAGGAGGCCTGGACAGGGGCCTGGGGAGGCCACACCAGCCCCTCGCTCTGTCTCTGTCCCCAGAAGAGCTAGAAGAGCTGCCAAATGAGCGCTGGGGACTGGGCCGGGAGGACTGGAACCCTGAGCCCCAGCCAGGTGAGTGCCCAGTCCCCAAGGCACTGTGTCTTGGGGACACTCCTCTGCAGGCCAGGGCCACCCCTCTGCACCCTGGGGCTATCTCCTTGTGTCTTGGGACCACCTTTCTGTCCCCAAATATCACCTTCCTGCACCCCAGTGCCATGTCCCATCTCCCCAGGGTCACGCTCCTGCAATATGGGCCATCTCCTTGTTCCCAAAAGCACCCCTGTGTCAGCTTCCTGTGTCCCAGCACCATCTCCCTGCATCCCAGTGCCATCACTTTGCAGGCCAGGACCACCTCCCTCCTCCTTGGTGTATTTCCTTGCACTCTACTATACTCTGGACTAATTCCCTGCTCACATCCTATGGGCCCCAAGGCTATCACACTTACCTCAGGGCCTCTTTCCTATTCTCAAGTGCCACCTCCCTGTTCCTTGTTGTCCCCTGCCTGCACCCCAGTGCCACTCTGTGCCCCTTCTCCATGTATCCCTTCTCCGCAGAGGTCCCCGAGGAGCCGGAACCCCCGACTCTGGACTACAACGAGCAGTTGGAGCGGGAGGACTACGAGGACTGTACGGTGCAGGGGTGTAGGTGGGGGGCCACCAGGGCCCCTGGCCTGCAGGGAGGGATAGAGGGCATGTCCCCCTCCGCCTGTCACCACAAAGCCAGTGCCACCCTCTGTGTCCCCAGTTGAGTACATCCGGCGGCAGCAGAAGCACCCCAAACCCCCAAGCAGGAGGAGACCTGAGCGGGTCTGGCCCCAGCCTGAGGAGACACGTATGTGGGAGGATGGGGACGTGGGAGACTGGCGCTGCTCAGGGTGAGGTTGGGGGACAGTCTCCAGCCTTGGGAACCCAGGAAAGCAGCATTTTGGGGCAGCCTGGAGCTGGGGTGAACATGAGGACAGCATAAGGGTTGCAGGGATCCTGTAGGGGTGTGGGGATCTCTTGGTGGCATGGGGATCCTGTGGGGATATAGAGGGGTCCCGCAGGGACAGAGAAAACCATGCAGGAACGTGGGGACCCTGTGTGGGCATGGAGAACCCCGTAGGGACATGGAATTCCCATCAGAGCATGGGACACTCTTGGGGAACACTAGAGGTGTGGGAATCTCTTGGGGGCATGGGCATCCCAGTGGGATACAGAGGGGTCTGGTGGGGACATGGGGACCTCACAGTACATGGGAGTCCGAAAGGGAAATGTGGGTTCCAGAGGGGCATGCTGACTCCATAGGGACCCCATAGAGTACAGAGGGCACCCTGCAGGGACATGGGACCCTCACTGCCTCCCCATCTCCAGCACTGCCCCTTCCCCCTCTCCCCCAAGCAGAGCCAGAGGAGCACCCCCCACAACCCCCCCCGCAGCCCCTCCCGCAGCCCCCCTTGCCTGGCCCAGTGACTGAAGGGGACTATGGCGAGGGCTTCGAGCCACCTGACTACGATGACTGTGAGTGATAACCGGGAAGGATGAGGCACCCTAGCACCCCCAATCATCCCTGCCCTGCCAGCCTCCAGAAGGTTGTTCCAGCCCCCCACCCTGTGCCCCACAGGGACCTATGGGCCGCCCCTCCCGACGAAGCCCCACAAACACCCGGACAAAGAGGATGGGATGGAGACGGGCGAGGAGAAAATCAGACCCTGTGAGAGGCCGTGGAGGAGGCTGGTCAGGGTGGACAGGGCCCAGCGGGGGGATCATGTGCACGTGGTGGGCATGTGTACCCCAGGGTTGATGGCAGAGCCACAGGGAGGATGGCATGTCCCTGGGGTGGGTTGACATCCCCATGGTGGGTGTCAAATCCCCACAGTGGGTGGCACATCATCAGAGTGGGTCACATGTCCCATGGTCAGTGGCATGCCCCTAGGATTGGTGACATATCTGCACAGTGAGTGTCACCTTGCTGGAGTAGATGTCATGTCACCAAAGTGGGTGTCATTTCTTCAGGGATGGTGGCACATCCCTGGAGTGGGTGGCATGTCTCTGCGGTGAGTGCCACATCCCCAGGGAGGGGGCATGTTCCCAGGGTGGGTGTCACACCCCTAGCATCAGTGGCACACTCTTGGGGTGGGTGGCATGTTCCTGGACTGGTGTCATGTCCCTGGGGTGGGTATCACCTCACCANTCTCCCTGCTGGAAAGAGGAGGAGGAGGAGGAAGAGGAGGAGCGCTGGGCGGAGAAGGGCCAGAACCGCAAAGGTGGGTTGCAGCCTCTATTCCTGTGCCCTCACACCTGTCCCTGTCCCTGCTCCCCTCACTGTGCCTTTTCCTTTCTCAGGAAAACCCAAAAAACCAGGAGGAAAGAAGTGGGATCCAGATGAGGAGGAATGGGCCCCTCCAGCAGAGAAGAAAAGTGAGTGTCCCCATTCCTGTGGTGACAGGGACACCCTGCTGGGAGGGGGAAGCCCATCATTCCCTGCTGTCCCCAGGGTGTCCCCCAATTGGGCTGGAGTCCCACCGCATTGAGGATGACCAGATCCTGGCCTCCTCCATGCTGCGTCACGGCCTGGGTGCCCAGCGTGGCCGCCTCAACATGCAGGTGAGGGTCACCCCCAGCGCCACGGCCCATGGGTCACGGTGACACCCCCACTCACATCTCACTCACTGCTCCCCAGGCAGGCACCAATGAGGACGATTTCTTTGATGGGGCATGGTGTGCTGAGGATGACAGCCAGGCACACTGGCTCGAGGTGGACACCCGCCGCATCACCATGTTCACCGGTGTCATCACCCAGGGGCGCGACTCCCAGATCCAGTATGGGGACATGGGGATGGAGCCAGGGACGTGGGGCAAGGGAGCAGTGTGGGGACCCCTGTCCCAACCTGTCTCTGTCGTCCCACAGTGATGACTTTGTCACCAGCTTCTACGTGGGCTTCAGCAACGACAGCCAGCACTGGGTGATGTACAGCAATGGCTACGAGGAGATGGTGGGGACCTGTTCTGGGCGGGTGACATGGGAAGAATGGTGGCCCTCTTGGGTACATCTCTCCCTGCTTAGCAGATGTTTTACGGCAATGTGGACAAGGACACGCCAGTGCTGAGTGAGTTCCCTGAGCCAGTGGTGGCCCGGTATATCCGCATCTACCCCCAGCGCTGGAATGGGAGCCTCTGCCTGCGCCTTGAGGTCCTGGGGTGCCCCCTCTCTGGTAACAGTCATCCCACCCTAAAGCAGCCTGGGGGCCACAGCAGGTGGGATCTCACCAGCCACCCCCCGCTGCTGTGTCCCTGTCCCCTCCACAGCTGTCAGCAGCTACTATACCCAGCAGAACGAGGTGACTTCCACAGACAACCTAGACTTCCGACACCACTCTTACAAGGACATGAGGCAGGTGGGCACTGCTGGGGGGACAGATCCGCTGGGGGTTGGGATCCTCTGTAGGGGATGGAATACTCTGTTAACAAATCCTTTGAGTGAGATTCTCTGTGGGGTTGGAACACCCAGGGTAGTGGGATCCTTCGTGGTAGTGGGATCCTCTGTGGGCTGGGATCTGCCATGAGGAGTGGACACCTCTGTGGTGGTAGGTACATCTTTGGGGTATGGCATTCTCTGTGGTTGTGGGCACTTGCATGGTGGTGGGCATCTTCATAGAATGGGATCCTCCATGGACATGGGATTCTCTGCAGGGTGTGGGCTTGTCCCCCAAGCACTGCCCCATGTCTCCCACCCTGCAGCTGATGAAGGTGGTGAATGAGGAGTGTCCCACCATCACCCGCATCTACAACATTGGCAAGAGCTCACGGGGGTTGAAGATCTATGCCATGGAGGTCTCCGACAACCCGGGCGAGCATGAGACGGGTGAGGGAGGTGTGAGGGATTGGGGGCCCCCAGCCACGGTCCCAGGTGCTTGCTGACCCTCCTCGGCCCCTGCCTCCAGGTGAGCCCGAGTTCCGGTACACGGCGGGGCTGCACGGCAACGAGGCACTGGGCCGGGAGCTGCTGCTGCTGCTGATGCAGTTCTTGTGCAAGGAGTACCAGGACGGGAATCCCCGCGTGCGGGGCCTGGTCACCGACACCCGCATCCACCTCATCCCATCCCTCAACCCCGATGGCTACGAGCTGGCCCATGAGGCGGTGAGGGGGCAGAAGGGTGGGATGGGCCATGAGGCAATAAGATTGGACAGTGGAGCAGTGGAGTCGGATGTGGGGTGCTGGGATGGGCTGTGGGGCAGTGGGATGGGATGGCAAAGCTGTAGGATGCAGCTCCCCCCTCACAGCTCACCATTGCCCTGGGCTGGCCACAAGGCTCCAAGCTGGGCACCTGAGATGTATCAGAGAAGGGGATGGGACCTGGAGCAGTGGGATGAGACGTGGGTCGTGGGATGCAGCCCCCCAGGCTTACCAGTGTCCCGGGCTGCCCCCAGGGCTCCGAACTGGGCAACTGGGCACTGGGCCATTGGACAGAGGAAGGCTTTGACCTCTTCGAGAACTTCCCCGACCTGGCCTCAGCACTATGGGCAGCTGAGGAGAGGCAGCTGGTGCCCCACCAGTTCCCCAACCACCACATCCCCATCCCAGAGCACTACCTATCTGAGGATGCGGCGGTGAGTGCGGCACAGGGCACAGGGGGAGGTGAGAGGGTGGCAGGGGGTGACACCTCATGCCCTGTGCCTGCCTCACAGGTGGCAGTGGAGACACGGGCTGTCATAGCGTGGATGGACAAGAACCCCTTCGTTCTGGGAGCCAACCTGCAGGGTGGGGAGAAGCTCGTGTCCTTTCCCTTCGACATGGCCCGACCCAGCCCCCCAACACCAGCAGCTGCCCCTCGTCCACTGGACTATGAGGATGAGCACCCCGAGCTGCAGGAGACGCCTGACCACGCTGTGTTCCGCTGGCTCGCCATCTCCTATGCCTCGGCACACCTCACCATGACCCAGACCTTCCGTGGGGGCTGCCACGCACCGGATGTAACCAACGCCATGGGCATCGTGCAGGGTGCCAAGTGGCACCCCCAGGCTGGGAGTAAGTTGGGGCCAGTGGTGTGGCTGCCCCATAACCCGGCCACTGGCAGGTGAACAAGTGGATGGGTGGCCATGTCTATGCTCTTGCAGGTATGAATGACTTCAGCTACCTGCATACCAACTGCCTGGAACTTTCCATTTACCTGGGCTGTGACAAGTTCCCCCATGAGAGTGAGCTGCAGCAGGAGTGGGAGAATAACAAAGAGTCTCTGCTCACCTTCATGGAGCAGGTGTCTACTGGGACATGGCCATAGCTGCCCCACCTGTCCCACACAGTTCCACTCATCCCTTTTTCTCACCCAGATCCACCGGGGAATCAAGGGTGTGGTGACAGACCAGCAGGGAGAGCCCATTGCCAATGCCACCATTGTGGTGGGGGGCATCAACCACAACGTCAGGACAGGTAGGTACTGTGAGGTGCTGGCAGGGTACCGCCAGCACTGCACCATCCCCACCCCACCCTGCTGCCCCCCATATCCGCAGCGAGCGGCGGGGACTACTGGCGCATCCTGAACCCGGGTGAGTACCGCGTGTCGGCACGGGCCGAGGGCTACAACCCCAGCGTCAAGACTTGCCACGTCCTCTACGACATTGGGGCCACCCAGTGCAATTTCGTCCTGTCCCGCTCCAACTGGAAGCGCATCCGGGAGATCATGGCTATGAACGGGAACCGGCCAATCCGCCGCGTGGTGCCTGGCCGGCCCATGACGCCCCGCGAGCACATGCGCCTGCGGATGCGCCTGCGGCACCGCATGCGGCTGCGGGAGCAGATGCGGCTGCGGCGCCTCAACGCCACCATGGCCAGCAGCAGCCCCACGGCCCCACCGTCCACCACGGCCCTGCCCTTCCCCTTTAGCAGCACGGCCTACATGCCCTGGAGCCAGGAGCCACCCACTGCTAGCACCTGGGAGATGGACACTGAGACAGAGATTGTCACCGAGCTGGTGACAGAGACGGAAGGCTGGGAGTTGCACACGGGGACAGCACAGCCCCTCACCACGGCCGAAACCTATACCGTGAACTTTGGGGACTAGGGACACTTGACCTCTCACTCTGCTTCAAGCCGTGGTCGGATGCTTAGCATCCGCTTCCAACATCTTCCCTGAACCCAGGCGACTGTTCCAGGTGGGCTCCAGCCCCTCACCTTGCTGCGTCCAGGGACTGCAAGCATTGTCACCAACAGCTGGGTGCTGTCAGGGACATGCTACCCCATCCCTTGGAGCTGGGCAGTGCCAGCCCACTGTCTGCATCCCAGTGGGGTGGCAGAGGTGGTACTGCTCTCCTGGGCAGGGCCCATGGAGACAAGCATAACCTTTCTCCCCTCCATACAGTTTTTGTTACACAAATAAATCAAGTTATATTGGTATGAACATCTTGTCCCTCCAGTGTTTCCCCAGCTCTGTCACCCTCCCAGAGGACAGATAAAGGCAGTGGGTGCCAGGACCCCTCGAGAGGTGAGGGCTTGTGAAGTCTGTGCCCTCTGTGTGGTCAGTGGCAAACTTCTTTGTCCCTGTCCTCATTGTCAGCCCCAAAGCCGGAGAAGGTGATGGGCTGGCAGGTGAGGTCACGCAGGTTGACAAGGCAGGCGGTCTGTGTGGCACTGAAGTCTGGCACCGTCACCAGGAGCACCCGCTGCCCCTCTTTCCCTGCAAACACAGGTGGGTGTCAAGCAGAGGAGTCCCCTGGCAGCCCCTGGCACGGGTTCCCAGCCCCTGTGAGGATCTGGGTGTGCTGTGAGACCCACCTTGGAGCAGCTTGGACTGGAAGTGGGGTGCATTGCCACAGAAGTAGACGTGAGGGCACTCGGTGAGGATAAACGGGTCAGATTTGTAGAAGGGGTAACAGCCTGGGGAAGGTGGGAATTAGTGGGGGAGCCCCTGGCAAAGCCCCCATTCAACAACCCCCCAGCCCTCACCATACCCAGGGTGTCTGGGGCCGTGGGGCTGATGTGTCCTGCCTGTAGTGTCCACTCCAGGATCTCCAGGTAGTCGTCCATGCTGCTGTATTTGAAGATATCACTGATGTTTTGTCCTGATGTCCCCAAAAACCTACATTTTGGGGGAAAGAAGGGGAGCTTTAGATGCTGGATGTGCTGGGACATGTCCCATGGTCCCACTCCACTGACAGTCACCAGAGCTGGTAGTGCACCAGGTTTGTTTACCTGACGCCATCCAGGTTGGCCTGGTAGGGATTGGTGACGAGGCGCAGAGTGGAGTAGGCACTGGCCAGGGGCAACATGCAGCGGTGCAGGGGCTGCTGTGGCAGTGTGTAGTTGGTGGGGTCAAACTCGCCAGGCATCACATCCACAGGCACAGAAGTCTGTGGGTAGAGCAGGGATCAACTGGGTGGCCAAAGTGCCCTCCAAGGGGGCTCAGAGGAAAGCCCTGGTGCCACTGCTGCTCTCTTTTCCCAGGACACCCCGCTTGGTTTCAGCAAGGAGGCTAGATCCCAGGAGAAGGATTTGGAGCTGGGCTGTGATCAGCCTCCCCATACGGGGTGCTCAAAGGGAAGCTGAGTGCTGGGGAAGGGGGTTTTGCCACCCGGCAACCCAGACTACTACCCCTCCTCAAGAATAAGGCTCCCTCACCCAAAGAAGCCTGATTCCCCAGCCAACCCCATGCACTCACACAGAGCTGCAGCAGGATCTCATCCAGCATCTTCACAGCCTCCACACTTGCAGCCTGTGTCTTCTTGGTCAAGTACTTGGCCTAGGTGAGCAGGAAGACAGTGAGGGACAACCCTGCACCCCCTCTTCCCCCTCCCCACACCCTCCCAGCACCCCAAAAGCACTGCGAGGCTGCAGCCCCCTCTTTGCCATACCTTGTTGATGGTGTCTCGGCTCTGTGTGTTCTGGCTTAGCAGATTCCCGGCCAGAATGACACGGGTGATGTGGGCAGCACAGCTCTGCTCGCCCTCTGCACCCAGCTGCCCTGTCACCACATCCACCAGCAGCTGAGTGCTCAGCAGGGCCTCCCCACTCACACTGCCCAGCCCCAGTCCCGAGGCCAGCAGCACAAACCTGGATGGATGGAGAGGCTCAGGCAGTGAGCCACGCTCCCAAACTTAGGGGCTTCAGAGAGCTGGGGCAAGGGGCCCAGACCCCCTGCCAGCCCTCTTGGCACAAGGGACTCAGAGACACAGCACAGACACAGCGCTGCTGCCGACTCACCGGTCGGAGCTGGGACCGTTCCAGGGCAGTGGTGGTGGCAAGCTGGCGAAGCAGTGATCCTCCACCAGGAATCTGCCATCGTCCTGCTCGGAGCCGTACACAGCCAAGATGGTCCCTACAGCAGAGCAGGCAGTCAGCGCTGGCCAGCACCTGCAGGGTGGGTACCACCACAGAGGGTCCACTGTCCCTTACCTGTCACCAGCCTCTGCACATCAATGGCTCCTTCCAGCTTGATCCGCTGCAGCTCATCCTCCAGAATCAGCTCATCAGAGGGCTGGATGTACTTGGGCAGGGGTGGCTGAGGCACCAGGTTGTGCTGGTAGGGCACAGGAACACACCTCTGACGGCCTCAGCAAGGACCAGCAGCCCCCAAGGATCCTTCCCCACCCTGGCCCCCATCCTCACTGCAGCCAACACCCCAGCTGGGGGCGCCGGCAGCTGGAAACCCCCGGATGGGCTGGTTTCACTGACCACTGGAAAAGCATCACTGAGCGAGACTGGTGGCAAGCCAGGGTGGGGAAGAGATGGACAACGGGTTAGATTGGATGTGGGGAAGAAATACCCTGTGAGGGTGATGAGGCCCTGGCACAATTTGCCTAAAGAAGCTGTGGCTGCCTCTGGATCCCTGGAACTGTTCAAGGCCAGGTTGGATGGGGCTTGCAACCTGGCATAGTGGAAGGTATCCCAGCCCATTGATGAGCTTTAAGGTCTCTTCCATCCCAACCCATTCTGTGTTTCCATGGTTTTTTAATGAGTCAGAACACACCAAGAGGTGGCACCAAGGTGGCATCCAGGGACAGGCTGGGCACAGGCCATCTGCTCAAATCCCTGCCAGCTCCCTGGCTGTAACAAGCACAGGGAAGCCACGGAAACCCAGCTGAGCTCTCAGGTGTGCTGGCACAACCCCCTGAGCTGTGGGGAGGAGGCGGGGGTGAGTCCATTACCTCCTCACTGATCTCCTGCAGGATGGAGGGCTGGAGCTGCATAGCCTTGAAGAGCGTCCCCACCACGCAGCACTTCTCTCCTGCCTGCAGCTCCGAGAGCTTCCGCAGCACAATGTCATTCCCTGTGGAGACACGTGGGTCAGCGGCCTCGGGGTGATGGCGGGCACGGTGTAAGGCTGGTGGGAGCAGCTGAAGAGTCCCAGTAAGGGGAATGTTGGGAAGCCTCTTGCTTTTCCTCAAGGCACGGCGCCCGAACAGACATGTGTGGGCCAGATGGGGGTGAGGTGCATTCCAGAGCCTGCAAGCCTGCAGGCATTTCCTCTGTGCTGAGGGGAAAGCTGGGTCATGATGGTGTGTTTAGCTCCCAGTAACAGCTCTGGCTGGGAAGCGTCCAGGACCAGGACGCAGTGTTCTTGCCCTCGGGCATGGGGGGCTGCTGTTCCTGCTTGTCACCCAGGGGATGACCCAAACATCCTACTGATGGGAGCTGACAGGCAGGTGATCACCCAACACCTCCAAACCTGATCTCTGATAGGGCTAGATCCTCTACCCCAGATCCCTGATGGAATTCAGGATCCCCATCACATTCAGAGAAGATCTTGGCATGCTGACAAGTCCCTGGGGTTTAGGCAGGGATCCACAGCGGATACAGGCTGGGAGAACCTCGGGAGCTGCAAAAAGCATCACAGCCCCAGCTGCATCCACTCTGTGGCTGAGGAGCAAAAATCTCCCTCACCACAAGGTGAGTCCAAAACTTCTTACCCCATGCCTGGGGACCCAGAGGTGCTCCAGCCCCATCCAGTGTGTCCTCCCATCCAGTATGTGGCTATGGGACTGTCATTCCCTGTTTAAAACAGCCTGTGAAGTCCATCCTGAGCCTCAGGCCCTGGAGAGGAGGAAGGAACCTGGTCCTGGTCTCCTCTCCCAAAACAACATTGCCTGCGCCAGCTCCTCATCCTTTCTGGGTGACATTTCTCCTCCCAAAAATCTCACTTTGCTCATCACGTGCTGCTGAACGTGACTCTTGTCCCAGGGAGAGCACCCCGCTGCCATCCCTGGCACCCCACACTGGAAACATGGACTCCCGAGCCCAGGAATGCAAACGGTCTGAGTCAGAACAAAAACAATCCTGTCGAAATTTCTTATTTTTGGCTCAAACTCCCCAAAATGTGCGTTTGGGGGAGGGGGATGTGCTGTCCAGATTTTTGCCTGCAAGAGCTTCCTGCTGGGAAACAAACCCCAAAATCTGGTCCCACCCCAGGACTCCAGGAGGTAGAGCTTTACAAACCATTGGGTCCTGTCACACTTGGCAAAGTCCAGGGTGGCCAACCAAGAAATGACATCTGCTGTGGGAGCAGCACTGGCTTTGCTTCCACAGCCCATGGGGCTGGGTAGACCACAAGAACAGGCATCTGGCCCAAAAGCTTCCACTGAAGGGGTTTTTGCCCATAGAAGGGCAAAGCTGAATGAGATCCAATTGCAGGCTGTGCCCAGGCCGGGGAGGGCAGAGCCCCAGCAGTGCCACCATTGCTTCATCCCGCGAATGGAAACTCTGAGTGTGAGCGTCCCACCCACAGAACCACAAACCCCCTCAGCCAGGAAACAGTCCCCAGTGGCACAACTAGCACCTCTCACCCCTCTGCCCCCTCCTATACCCCACTTCCTGGCCAGGGCCCCCCAGCCCCACCCTGACAAACCTCACACTCAACTCCTGCTCCCAAAAGTGTGTGGAGCGATGTGACAAAGACAATTGTGTTCTCCCTGCCCACACCCCCTTCTATCTGTGATGGGGAATGTAGTTTGTCCCAAGGTTAGAACTCTAGGTGGGAGCTGCAGCAGGAATACCACATAATCCAACTGCAAATGGATTATCCTATCATTACTGGGCATCCCAGAGCTGGGGGGCTGAGCTCTCTGGGCTGGGCTCTGCTGCACATCCCCTGTCAAGGGTGCAAAATGCCACTGGAGACTGGCAAAACTGGTACACTGGACTTGCACAGGTTGCAGGAAGGTTGTGCATGGATCACAGCCTGGCAGGGATGGACTCCCCCAACACAGGAAGGATCTTGCCCCCAGGGATGCCTGCAGGGTACATCCAGCCTGAGGACAAGAACAGTTACTCACTTCTGGACTCCAGATATAAATCTGGTCAAACACAGAGATAAAATCCAAAGGCAGCTCCACAGATCTTTGTTGCCAAGGCCACCACTAACCTATGTTCCCAAGTGCCACATCCACACAGCTGTTATTTCCCCACAGGGATGGGGACTCCAGCACCTCCCTGGGCAGCCTGTGCCAGGACTAGACAGCCCTTTCCATGAAGGAACTTGAGGTCGTGTCCTCTTGTCCTGTCCCTTGCTTTCCTGCTGGCTGCACCCTCCTGCCAGGAAATTGTGGAGAGCAAGAAGGTCCCCCCTGAACCTCCTTTTCTCCTGCCCGAGCCCCTCCCAGCTGCTCCTGGTGCTCCAGCCCCTACCCCAGCTTTGCCCCTACCCCTGGACATGCTCCACTGTTTTTTTTCTGGGGCTGGGCCCTGACAAAGAGGGTTTCCCCCCGGGCTCACCCCATCGGCTCCGTGCGCAGCGCTCCAGGCCTGGCCGCATCCCAGCGAGGCGCACGGCGTAGATGTGGGCGTACTGCCGGGAAAAGCTGCGCTCGCCCAGCTGGAAAGGCTGCGAGCAATCCAAATAGCCCGACACGGGCACCCTGGGGAAGGTGAGGGGCTCGGCCGAGGGGGGGGCCAGCAGCCCCTGTGCCGTGAGGGCTGCCTGCTCCGAAAACATAGCACAGGACATGGGGTTCTAACGACGGGTCTGGAAAATAAATTGGTGAATTAAGGATCCTGGCTCCCACCTTACGATCGTTGTCACCCCAAGACACGATAGTTTCCCTGAAAATGATCTTCCCCACCCCTAAAATACAAACAACATCCGGCTCTGACCCTCCCTCCACACACTGCACCCCCTCAGCCCCCCTTCCTCCCCTCTCCTCCCAACCCAGGGCATCCCCAAAATCACCTTGGTGACTGGACCACCCTCTCCTAAAATCCCCCTCAGAGCAGGACACCTGAAGTCCCCACAAAATACACCTTGGCCACCGGATGTCCCCACGACCCTCCTCTCACAAATGGAGCCAGGCCCTGCCATAGCCCCCTGGACATCCCCAGGCACCACTGCCCCCCCAACGCACTCCCTCTGGCACAATCCCCGCGGCACTGGACCCTCCCAGACATCTCCTGAGCACCAGAAACCCGTCGAGGACACAACAGCCCCCCCAAACCCCCAATCCCGACGCCTCACTCCCCCTCAGGCTGCAGGACCTCCAGGATCCTCCCAGCCCCTCCAACCGGGGTCATCCCCGCTCTCAAACGGGGGCAGCCCCTCGGCCGCGGCCCGGGGTTCCCGCAGGTCACGTACGGGGTGAGGGGTTAGAGGTCGAGGGTCGCCGCCGACACCGGGATCCGCCATGGGGGTGGGGCTGCGGTGGGAAAAGGCGCGAACGCCGCAAACCCGGAAGTTGTGTGACCGCGCGGCGGAACTGACGTCAGGGTCTCCATGGCAACCACTGTGGGCCGGGGGCGACGCGACAGTCCCGTATGGGGGGATATGGAGGGGACGAGGATCGATCGCGACAGCGAGACATCGGTATCAACCTTGGGGTCCCACGGAACCCATGGGGTGAAGAGGACATCATGACCGACCCCGGAGAGGACACCAGGACTGACCCCGGGGGGTCACTTAAACTCAAGCCGTTGGACTCCCCAGAGCCCGGAGAGGTCCAAGATCTCCGCGGGATAGACCTCTCCGATCTCGGGATAGACTCTCGAGTCCTCGGGGGTCTGGCCACTCCTTTCCCGCCCCACACTTTGGGGACTTACGGACAGTTTCCCTTAGGGGACTGGGGAGGCTGCGGGCTGCTGAGTTCCCCCATGTTCCCCCCGAGGCACCCCGTATCCCCTTCCTGTGGGGGTGGAGGTGTGAGGCAGGAAGGGCCCTGGGGAGCTGCGGTGTTCTGTTTCAAGGAGTTTTGGGGTTTTGGTCCCCCACCTCCACAGCCTGTGGCTGCACTATAAAAGGTTTCAGGACGCAGGCAGTCACCCGCTGTCAGTCACTGGCTGTCACTGGCTCTCACCGGCTCAGTGGGCTCACCATGGTTTCCATCTTCCTCCTGCTGCTGCTGGTGCTGGGAGGTAACGGGGACTCTCCTGCTTCCCAGGGGTGATGGTCACCCCAGGGTGGAGGGGAGAGGAGACACATTGGGACAATGGGGATGGCAGCCTGGATGATTGAGCTTGGGGGGCTGGGGTCTGTGTGGGGACAGGCACTCAGGGATGTGGGAAGGAAGGCAAGGGGACATGCAGGAGGGATGGTGGGGGCCTTGGAGTTGTGGGATGGGATCTTATGGGAACAAGCACCTGGGGGTGGCAGGGATGGGGCCTGCCTGAGGACCCAGGGATGATGGGCATGGTGCCCATGTTGGGACCAGCCCCTGGGGATGTCTGGGGACAGGATCTGCATAGGGACCTAGGAACGGTGGGAGGAGAAGGATGTGAGTACTGGCAGGAGGGATGGTGGGGATGGGGCTGAATACCTGGGGCTGGTGGTTTTGGTGTCTGGGCACCTCCAGGGTTCCTGAGGACCTTAGTGATGGGCACCTGCAGCTGTGCTCATCGTCCTGTCCCCGTGCAGCAACACAGGCCACAGCCCCCTCATCCTGCCAGGGTGACCCAATGTCCTGGTGCTGGGACATGGCCATAGCCACACGCTGTGGCTGGGAACAGCAGTGCCGGGACCTCTGGGACAGCCTGGCCCTGGTGAGCACCCCACCCTCAAGTACTGTCAGGGTCACCCAGGGGTCCAGGCAGCCCTGAGGGTCTTTGTGTCCCCATAGGGGAATGTGGCTGAAGGGGACGACGTGGCTGATGGGGACGGCATGGTGCAGGGCAGGGGGATAAAGTGCAGCCTGTGCACCAAGGTCCTGAAGAAGATACAAGCGCTGGCAGGTGACAACCCTGACAAGGTGAGGGGTGATGAGGTTCTGGGGGGCTGGGCTGGGGGCCCTCTCCCTATGGGCCCCTGACCTGCAGTTGCTCTGGCAGGCAGCGGTGGAAGCAGCACTGCAGAAGGGCTGCCAGCTGCTGGGCCGGGCCATGGGCAGACTGTGTCAGCGGCTGGTAAAAAAGTACCAGGACCAGATCACCGATGGGCTGCAGAACGGGGACATGCCCCGGGACATCTGCAAGGGCATGGGCATCTGCCGGTCCTGAGCACGGTTAGTGTATCCTGATCCTGCATCTCATGGGCTGATCCTGCACTCTGCATCCCAGTCCCTACCCCATGTCCCATACTCTGTGTCCTGCATCCCTAATCCTACATCCTGCATCCTGCACCATGTCCTGCACCCTGCATCACAGTCTCACACCCCCTGTCCTGCACTGTGTTTTGCACCCTACGGCCTGATCTTGAACCCACATCCTGCACCAAATGTTCTGCACCCCATGTCCCAATCCTGCAATCCTGCACTGTGTCCTGAACCCTGCATCCTGCACTCCACATTCTGATCCTGCACCTTGCATCCTGATCCTGAACCCCATGTCCTGCACCCACCTGATCGCTTATCTCCCCTCTGCATCCCACACTTTGCACCCCACATCCTGTGCTCCATACCTGCTGGAGGGGTGAGTGTGTGCTTGGGGTTTCTGAACCTTCCCTACTGGAGCTCTGAGCCAGGTCACCCCAAAGTGCATTGTGGAGCAGGGGGAATGCTAGAGAAGCTGCTTCTGCTGGCCCCCAATTCACCCCCAGCTTTTCTTTCTCCACAGGCATATCCCTGGAGTGCGCCCCAAACCCTGACACGCCTCCAGCCCCTGATGCCTCGACAGCCCAGCCATCCCCTTCCCCCACAATAAAGTCCCTCCTCTGGCCCCATGGGTCTTGTCTGCCCTGGGGGGACATGGTGACAAGGGCATATGGCACCAGGCACTGTCAGGGGACAGTCTGGCCCTGGCCTGCCCCTAGCAGGGCCAAGGTGACACCAAAGCTGTCAGCGGTGGTGTGGGGCTGTGTCCCATGTGGGTGGGAGTGAGCAGTTCCCTCTGCATACCTGGGTGGTCCTGGCTGTCACTGTTCCCTCATCGTGCACCAGCATGTCCCCATGTTGCCCTGCATCTGTCCCTGCACTTGGCACTGTCACTTGTCACCCACTTGTCG
The DNA here is from genome assembly GCA_008694505.1 of Cyanoderma ruficeps. Classification (NCBI taxonomy): domain Eukaryota; kingdom Metazoa; phylum Chordata; class Aves; order Passeriformes; family Timaliidae; genus Cyanoderma; species Cyanoderma ruficeps. The sequence goes on along the minus strand of VZDJ01000200.1, from coordinate 163,536 downwards.
CTGGCACTGCTTGGAATCATCCTCACTGTCTCCAACACATGGCATTGACACTGTCCCCGCTGAGCACAGGGAATTCCTTCTTCAGTCCCAGCCAATCAGAGCGCAGGGAGTCCCACATCCCTTTTTTTTTTTCTTTAATTCCAGCCAATTGGAGTGCAGGAAATCGCTTCTGTTTGCCCCTGGCCAATTGGAACAGAGAGTGCAAGTCTCTGAGGGCTGCCACCAATCAGAGCTCAAGGATGTCTTTCTGGTGCAAACCAGTCAGGACACAGGGAATCTTGCTGGCTGAGGGCTGCGGCCAGGCAGAGCAGAGGGATGGATCCCCTTCCGCTCCTGCAATGAGCTGTGGGGATCCCAGTGCCAGTCATGGATCTGGGGGCTTCAGGAGCAGCACCACTGCGTGACTTTGTCCCTTGAGGAGACACAGACGCTCCCTGTGTCCCAGCCCCTGCCATGGGGTGCATCCCCCAGCCATGGGGTGACCTTGTGCTTTGTGAGGACACCAAGACCCCTCATTGGTCCCAGCCCCCTAGGTTGGCCCCACACCCTGTGGTGATCCAGTCCCCCCAGGTGATCCTGGATGCCCAAGAGTTACCCCAGCACCCTGAGATGTCCCTAGATCCTGGGTGCCCCCATGTCCCAGGGTGACACCAGACCCCTGCAGTGGCCCCAAATATCACAGATATAATCCTGGACCACCAAGATGGCCCATACCATGGGGTAGCCCTACACCCCCCAGGGTCGACCCCAACACCCTGAGTGGGCCCCAGATCCTGGAGTGCCCCAAACCCCCAGAGGGATCCTGAGCACCCTGTGGTGTCCCAGGAGGACCCCTGCACCCTGGGGTACTCCAGACCCTCAGAGTGGCCCCAAACCCTGGGATGCTTCCAGAGCCTTCAGGGAACAATATGCTCTGGTACTGCCAGATCCTTAGAGGAGGATATTGGGGTGCCCATGACTCCCAGAGGGACCCCAATACTCTGTTCTAGATCCTCTGGTGAACTCAAATCTCTGGGGTGCCCCAGACCTTTCAGGGAACATGGGTAGGGACATGGCTGGAGGGGATTCTCCCCAGTTTGCCCCTTTCCATCTGGCCCATTTCCAGTGCACTCTGGTCAGTCTCTGCACCCCAGGGATCACTGGTGGGGAGCTCCTCTACCCTGACATCCTCCCCCAAAGTACCCCCTTATCTCTAGGTCAACCCTCCTGGGGGGGCTTTCCTCCAGCAAAGGGGCTGGGGTGAACTGGAGCCCCCCTTGCTGCAGCTGTGTGAGGATGGGGGAGGGGGGTGAGGGCACGGGAAGCTCCTTGGCTGTCCCATATGTGTGGGGCAGCCCCATGGGGGTCTCTCTACCAGCACGGGGAGAGAGGTATGAGGAGCACTGGCCCAAGTGGCCTCAGAGAAGTCCACACACACCCCATTTATTGGGGGGCTGGAGCCGCCTCCTTCCCGCATCCGTGTCTGCTCCCACAGCGCTCCAAGCAGGACCACTGGCCCCTGCTATCCCCCCTCTGAGTCCAGCTCACTGCCCCATCATGCAGGCCATCTTGCAGGCCACGGCTGAGATGAGGGCGGCCCCGCGCCCGCTGCCTTCCTCTGACTGGATGAAGGTGATGTCACAGCCAGGTGTCAGCTGCCGCACTGTGGCGTGGAAGTGGTCCTTGAAGCTGGGGAGTGGGAACACGGGGTCACAGATGGAGTCAAGGCTTGAGGGAATGAAGGGAGAGGATAGGGATGTCATCGGGGTCTGGGGATCCCCACCTGGGATGGAGCTTGTAGACAGAGCCATCGACACCAACAGTGATCTTGAGAGTGTCCTGGCTGCGGCTCTTCCGCATGCGGTTGATGACACCGGCCAGCCCGGCTGAGCACATCTGGGCAGCCCGTGTGGACACGCTCTCACACACCCGGCGCACAATCTCACAGTCTGTCCGAGACGGCAGCAGCTCGAAGGCTGACAAGATGTTGTAGATCTGCTTGCGATCGTCAGAATCGCTGGGGTGAGGGGAGAAAAGGGGGTTAGCAAAAGCTGAAGGGTGGGGACCCTGGGTGAGCCAGCTGGAGAGGGATGGGGGAGTGATGGGATTGGGGATCCTCATGTGGGACAGTTGTATGGGGTTACAGGATGGGGAACCTCAACTAGGTCAGTCAGAGCAGGTTGATGTGGGGTGATGGGATGGGGGACCCCAACATGTAGCTGCTGTAGAGGGCTGGTGTGGGGTGATGGGACAGAGGGACCTGGAAGTGGGCCCCCCTAAGGTGGGGTGATGGAACATGGGGACCCCAATATGGGACAGAGCAGGCAGGTACAGAATGATGAGATCGTGATGTCTCATCATGATGGGCCTGTGACATGGGACATTGGTTTGGGTGGCAGGACGCAGGGACTCCAAGACGGACAGTCAGAGTAGGCTGGTGTGGGGTAACAGGATAAAGGACCCTAAAATGAGGCAGCCAAAGCAGACTGGTATGGGATGATAGAATAGGGGGATCCCCATGTGGGACAGCCCAGTGCAGAGTGAGAGCATAGATTCCTCAGTATGCCTGGACCAGTGTGGAGTGAGAGCACAGACCTCCCAGTGTCATGCAGCCTGACAGGCTGGTTTGGGGATGCCCCCCCCCCAGCCTCATACCTCTCAATCTGGGACATGAAGCGGGTCTCAAAGGTCCCACGAGTCTTGAGTTTCTCAGAGGCTTCCCCATTGAAGAGCAGGTTCTCATCCACCAGCTTCAGCAGCACCAGCCGCACGATCTCCCCCATGTACTTCCCCCCAATGATCTTCTCATATCTGGGGGGGGGGCATAGGTGAGAGAGCGGCATCAGAGCTGGAGTTTGAGGGGCCATATCCCACAACACTCCCTCTTTCCTTCCCCCACTCCTTGTTGGATGTGTTCCTGCACATGGGCATGGCCCAGGGTGAGGGACACCCGTGCTGGGGGGCTGAGCCCAGCGTGGAGCAGGGGATGGAAGGGATGCCTAGAGGAACTGGATCTCTCCTATTCCTTACAGTTGCTGACCGGGGTTAAGTGAGGTCTCGTCCACCACGCGGTCGTACTCCAGGAGGAACTCGTCCAGCTCCCCGGAGGCACCAAAGGCCCCCCACTCCGTGTTCACGCACATCCGTCCCTCGTCGCCCTCCACCAGCTCCACGTTGTGCATCTCTTCCATGTAGCAGGCGTTACAGCCTGTCCCTGCCAGGAACTGGGGATGGGTCTGGGCGGCAGGGGCAGGCAGCAGTGACATCCCCCTGCCACAGCCCTCCCATCCCAACGGGGATAGAACTGGGATAGTATTGTGGAGCAATGGGGAAGAACTGGAGGGGGTCCAGATGTGTCAGGGCAGGGGTTGGGACCCATATGGAGCCTGAGGGACATTTCTCAACCTGGTGACTGGCACCATGGTATACAACTACTTCAAGGGTGGCTCCAGGACATGGGGGAAAGGTTTTAGACTGAAAGAGGGAAGATTTAGATTGGATACTGGGAAGAAATCCTTCCCTGTGAGGGTGGTAGGGACTAACACAGATTTCCCAGAGAAGATATTGCTGCTCCATCCCTGGAAGTGTTACAAGCCAAGCTGGACAGCCTGGTCTAGTGGAGCTGTCCCTGCCGATGGCATGGGAGGTGGATAATCCTTAAAATGGATAATCCCTTCCAACCCAAACCATTCTGTGATTTCATGAAAGCTGGAACCAAGGATGGTTAGAAACTTACTACACATGTCCCAAATCTGTATCTCTACTCCACCCAGCATTGGGATGTAATAGAATCATCAAATAATAGAATCATGGAATGGTTTTAGTTTGAAGTGACCTTAAAATTAATCTTATTCCACCGCCCTGCCCTGGGCAAAGACACCTGTGACTAGACCAGGTTGCTCCAAGGATATAAGGGGAACAGCCTCAAGTTTCACCAGGGAATGTTTCTGTTGAATACTGGGAAAATTCCTTCATAAAAAGGGCTGTTCAGCCCTGGCATAGACTGCTCAGGGCAGTGGTGAAGACCCCATCCCTGGGGGGTTCAACAGCCACATGGATGTGCCACATGGGTACATGGGTTAGTGGTGGTCTTGACAGTGCTGGGGGAATGGTTGGACTCGATGACCTTAGAGACTTTTCCAGCTCAAACAATTCCATGATTCCATGTGAGATCTCGTTTCAGACTGAAACAACTGGCTGAACAGCCAGCACATCCTCCATGAGCACCAGGATTCAGTGACTGAGATCATGGCTGAGATGTGCTTGGAGTTGCACATCCTTGTCCTGCAGTGATGGGGATGGACATCCCTCCTGCTCCCCACCCCTGCAGTGTCCCCACAGCCCTGGATGGTCACTTGTCCCCACAGCAGGGTCCCGAGGGCTCTGGGCACTATGCTGAGGCAGGTCCAGCCCCAAGAAGCTGATAAAAATCCCAGGTAAGGGGACACAGAGGCCAGATGCCACGTTGGCACATGTCTGATGGCACTAAAGATAGCGAGGGGCTTGGGGAGGTGGGGGGCCGCTCTCTGTGGGGCTTGGGGGATGGAGCCAGCAGAGTTCAAACTCATCTCCACCACCTGGCTCCAGCAGCCTTCCATGGGTCCCTATCCCTACCATGAGGTGCCAGAGCCACCAAGAGCCTTGGAGCAGGGCAGCCCTGTGGAGATCAGCCCTGTTATGATGAGCACCCGCTTTCTGCTCCCAAAGTGCCCCAACCACCATGCTGGGGCCAGGCAATGCCTTTGGGTGTTCCAACCACTGGACACTTCAGCAGAGTGCCACTGCCACCCCCCTGTCCTTGGTGTGTCTCCCCAAAAGGATGGGGGAAGCAGCAGGAAAGCAGGGCCATGGGACAGTTCTTTGTCCCCAGCCACACGTCCCTGTAGAAGGGGCATCTTACCCACAATCATCCCAACCTCGCACCGGTGATCTTCATAGTAGCAGGAGATCATCGTGGCCACTGTGTCATTCACCATCGCCACCACATCCATCTCAAAGTCCTGGGGACAGGGACCATTGTTGGCTCATGGGGGCTCAGGCTGTCCCACAACAGGTGGGTTTGGGGTGGACGGTCTCCAGGGGTGAGGACCTGGGCATGTGTCATGCACACATGTGAGCACACACATGGAACAGCCCTGTCCAGAGACACACTTGGCTCCAGCAGCCCCATTTTGGGGACAGCTATGATCCAGTGGTCCCTTCCTGGGGACACATCAGGTTCTAGTGGCCCTGTTGCAGGCACAGCCAGGCTTCAGTGAGCCCATTGCAGGGACAGCCGGGGGTGCTGGGATCTCTGCACTGTGGCAGTACCAGCACAGCCGTCTGATCCTCTCACCCCTCGCCGTTTGATGGCATCTCTCAGCAGCCCCACCACGTTGTTCCCTTCTGCACCGGAGGCTTTGAAGCCCTTGGTCCAGTTCAGGAGGATGCCCTGGAATGGGGGTCAGACAGAAATGGGGCTGTGGGTGTAGGTGAGGCTTGGGGACCACTAAGCCCTCATGCTGCCCGGCCACCCCCTCACCTTGTCGATGTCCTCATGCCGCACAGGGAAGGAGAAGGTGAAGCCCAGGGGTAGCTTTTTGTGCTTCATCTGGTGCTTGTCCAGGAAATCGGAAATGCACTCGGAGATGTAGTCAAAGAGCTGGAAGACAGGAGGTCCAGCCTTTCCCAAGGGATGTCCCTACCCTCCCACTGTCCTTGGACGATGCTGTCCCCCCACCAGGGGTTCCCCAGGCCTGGCCACCCCCCAGTTTCTGCTGGCTGGACAGATGGGGGTGTCCCATCCAGTGTTCCCACTGAAACACACACAATGAAAGGGACTGGGATGGGGTGGGATGCCCTGTATGCTCCACTGACCATCTCAGCCGTCCCAGTCATGGCATCCTCCGGGATGGAATACATCTGGTGCTTTGTCTTCACCTTCCATTGCCCCTCCTCCCCCTCGCCCACTTTCACCAGCATCACACGGAAATTGGTGCCGCCCAGGTCCAGTGACAGGAAATCTCCCACCTCTGCAAAGCCAGGAGAAGGTGATGGGCTCTTGGTAGGCTCAGCCTTCTCCATGGAGCTTGATGGGGTCCGAGGAAGGGGTGACACACAACAGACTGGGAGTGACATCATACCAGAGCCCTCGGGGGTGGAGCGAACATAGGTGGGCAGCATTTTGACAGAGGCTTCCTCATGTGTCTCCAGCTTGAGCCCGCGGTCCATCTCCTTCTGCATCCGGTACATCACCTTCTTCAGGTCCTCCTCCTTCAGACGGAACTCCGACAGGATCTGCTCCACCTGCACACAACACACTATCAGCCAGGGACCAGGGATATGGAAGGCAAGGAGCCTGAACTGCAACAAACAGCCAAGTTTCCCTTCCCCCAGCCCTGGTTTTCCCCATCAGACAATGGACACCCTGAAATTACTTATCCTATCGCTCTGCTATTCTCTTCCCACTGAACAAAGGCACCAGGGAATCCACAGGACTGTCATAATGCACCAAGTCCCCTTCTGGTGCTGCCTGCAGGACGCCACAGTCAACTCTGGGGTGCCTGGGGGCTGGGGTTGTCACTGGGGTTCACCCAGCTGAATTTTTTGGACGGTTGTGTAGAAGCCGGCACCATTCCAGCAGTGACCTGGGACATCACATCCTGATGAATCCCAGGGTCATTCCCAGCAAGGAGTGCTTCTGGCCATGCCATTGAGGAGCACAGCATCTCCCACCAAGCATACGGGATTCTTTTATGATGAAGATGCTGGTGTGTCTTCCTTGTTCCCCTGGGAGCATCCTGTATCCCACTGGGAATTGTAGGTACCATTTTTCACCCATCAAATACGGGGCTAATATGGGGCAGAGGGCAGGCAGGCAGGAATATTCTTGGGGATTGCTGCCTTGTCTCGCTGCCAGGGAGAGCCGCAGGACGCACTCCAGGGAAGCACCTGGCAAGCAGGATCTGTGTTTATCCTTTCCGTAGCAACCCCGGGCTTGGCGCAGCCTCCATTAGGCAGCAGGGCTGGGGCCAGGTGCCCCGGCTGTCAGATGGAGCTGGAGCCGGCACTCCTCCACCAGCTGCAGTCGGCAGCATTAGGGCTCATTAGTCACCGGGCTCCAGGTAGGGTCCAATGCTCTGGCCAGCACAGATGTTTGCCTCAAAGCTGCTGCTGTTTCCTGAGAGGTTTGGGGGAAGGGGGCTCAGGAGAGTATTTGGAGTGTGGTTTGGAGCATCCCAAAATTGGGGGCACCCCTTGCCGTGGCTCAGTCCAGCTGCCCTCTGTCCTAACACATCACCCGGCCCCAAATGCCATGGTTGCAGCATGCACTCCCCCGGAATGGGGCCAGGCACCCACGGCAGCGTTGTGGCGAGGTTTACCCTGATCCACAGGGTGTTTGGCCCAGAATGACTGGAAAAATCCTGCCAGGAAAAGCACAGAGCTAGATTTGATCATCTCTCTTGGGTTGTTGGCTGAAGGTATTCAGTGCTAATCCATCCCACAGCACTGCTTGGCATGGCAACACCAGATCTGCCATGGCCAGAGGGTCCCCATCCCAAGGCTGGCACCTGGGAGTACAAATTTTATTTCTCCAATGCTTTTTCCATCTCAGCACTCCATGTCCCTACTCATCTCTTCACTCACCTTCAAAACAATAGGTTTGGCCCTTCCCTGGCAGGATTTGGGTCTTCCCACATGACATTATCCGGCTCCCAGCTTCCCATGGAAGTGGTGTGCTCCAATGCATCCCACAAAAGGGATGGACCTGGGAACCGTGTGGCTGCTGGCTGCAGTGGCCCGTGACACCTATCTCTGCTGATCCAGCATGTGTCAAGTCCCTTCAATGTTCCCTTGGTGTCCCCTTGGTGTCCCAGTTGGCAGCAGGGAATGTCTCCACTGTCCTCACCCATGAGCCCATCAAGCTCAATCCATCTGGGAGAGGATGATTCCCACAATCAACTGGTGTTTGACTGGGGAAAAGCCATTTGCCACCCTGCTGGGTGCCTCAGTGACAACAATGACAGCCAGCTAAAGGAGGTGACAGGCCCCATCTCATCCTGGGGGTGCAGCTGCATGGCTGCAAGATGCCTGGGGCGATATTGGGATGGTGGAAGTATCCCAGACCAGCAGAATGTCCCACAAATGCTCCCAGCTCCATCATGAGCCCTCAGTGCTGTAGGACCTGTGCTGTGTTGGGGGGTGACCTCAGGGGTGGGGACCTCTCTGGGGCATATTGGGCTGCCCCCAGGCTGCCCGGGACCTGGTGTCTTCCCCACCAGCCATCCTCTGGGCTACTTCTGCTGGAACCTTGGGAGATGCTGAGTGCACCTGGCCACTCACAGGGAAGGCTGGAACCCTGGTGAGGATCTGCACTCTTTCCCACACCCGCTGGGCACCCCTTGGCCCCCCCGGCCCCCCAGCATTGCCCTGGTAGCCAGCCTCACCTTCTCCTTCCTGCTGCTCTCCATCCTGGCTCGGTGATCCAGCATGGGGGCAGGTGGCGGGGTGGGGTGGGCTGCGGGCCAAGCCGTGCCCCCCTCAGCCCCTGTGTCCCCACCGTGGTGCCTTGCCTGGGGGAGCCCCCTGCCCTGTCCTGGAGGGTGTCCGGCAGGCACTGGGCTGCTCCGTCCCTTGCTCCGACCCTCGCTCCACACGCGGATGCTCCACTTTAGCTGCGCTGCGTTATCTCATCTGATGCCCCAGTACAGCACCCACTGAGGGAGTCCTGATACCCCCAGGCCTCAAGCAGAGGGGCAGGGAGCGGGGCCCTGGGCCCTGGTGGGACCAGCCCTGTTGCCCCACATCCTTGGGTCCAGAGCGGTTCCCCTCACGCTCTTCTGCTTGCTTCCTTAATGTGTCAATAAATTCCCAGGCTGGAGTTAGCGCGGGGGTCCTAGCCCAGCACAGTGGGTTCTGGCAGCCCGTGGGGACCCCCTGGTGTGTTGGCGAGGCTTGGCCAGGACCTTCCCCGCAGGGGCCGCTGGCCCCGTCACGCGAAGCACCACGCCCCGGGTCACCCGTGTCCTCGTTGTCATACCAACGACTCGATGGTGGTGGCAAGCACTCCACCGGCCGGCTTGGCAACCGGCATGCTCCCATGGAGACCGCGGACACAGCACGGCCTACAGACACCCGCGAAGGGGCAAGGGCGACTGGGAAGCATTCCGAGCCCCCAGGAAGAGAAAGGATCCAGTGGTGCTGTGATTGACACCAGGCGCCACAACAGATCAGAGATGGGTGCTGGATTTGAGGACAGGGATGTGGCAACGCCCATCACCCCTGAAGCCACATCATCCACCCAGTGTTGTGGAAATAGGGGACTGTGGAGGTCCAAATGGCATGAGGTGCACCCTTGGTCATGGGTGGACCCCAAAACCTCCCGGTGTTGGTCTGTGGCAGCATCTCCTCAGACACAGAGCTGAGGAGGGTCTCCCAGGAAGCCTGGATGGGTGTCGGGGGTGACAGCCCCCTGCGGGACTGACTGAGGGTTTGTGGGTGGCAGAGCAGGGCCTAGGGGATAGAGGGTCACCCGACAGTACCTCACCTGCCCCCTGTGCAGGGGGTACCCGGGGCCACAGGAGGGCTCTGGCAGCCCTTCCCCTGTGCTGCTGCCCACCCATAGAGGGGTCCTTATACCTCTGAGGAGTCCGAAACCCTCGGGCGGTTCACCCACCTCTCGTCAGTACACCCTCGCCCAGGGGCAGAACCGCCCCATGGAAGGGTCCCAACTCCCCACGGCGTTCCCCCCGCACCCGCGGGAGGCTGTTCCCCCTTTGGGGCCCCTTCCCAGAGAGGGTCACCACACCACAGGGAGAGGCCCCCACACAGGGGACCACCACCCCACAGAGGGTCGCGCCCCACAGCGGGGGGAGCCGAACAAGCCCCGCCCCCGCGGCCCTGCCCGTCGGGTACAGCGTTCCCTGCTGGCCGCTCTGAGGAACGAGCACCGCCCCACGGCGCCAGTGCGGCGCTGATTGGTCGCCCGGATGACAGCAGAGAGAGGGGAGGCGGGCGGTGATTGGTCAGAAGGCTGAGGGGCGGAGTCTCCCTGGCGCGTGCGCAAGCCGGGAGGAATCCCGTGGCAGCGTCCGGGGTTGGGACACTTCCGGCCGCCGTGTTCCACTTCCGGGTCGCGGTAGTCGCCCCGTCTGCCGCCTCCTGCGTTGAGCTGCGACCGCAGCGTCGGTACCGGGGCGAGCTGGGGGCTGTACTGTGGGTCTCTGGGCTGTACTGAGTCATTACAGGAGAACTGGGTTGTACAGGGAAAGGCGGGGCTGGGACAGCTGGGCTTACTGGTGGCCGAGGACTGGGTTGTGGTGGGTTGTACTGAGGAGTGGCCGCGTTGCACTGGGCGGAGGGGCTGGGTTTTACTGGGTTATGCTGTGGTGGGTGCTGGGCTATACTGGGTCAGCTGGGACAGGCGAGAGCAGGGGTTGTTTAAGTTGGGTTTAGGAGGTCTGGCTGGGCAGCAGTCGGGATGAGGAGTCGGGGGCGCTCCGGGGGCAGGGGGGTGCTGGCTGACTGGGATAGCTTTTAAAGGGCGGAAGGAGGGTTTGGGGGGAGCCCCAGGCACAGAGGTGGTATAGGGAGGTCCGAGGGTGTCCTAGCCTCTGAATGGCCTCAGCCCCAACCCTTCCTTTCCACCAGGCCCACAGAGGCACCGCGATGAGGCTCTACAGCCTAAGTGTCCTTTACAAAGGTGACCCCAAAGTGCATTTGCTCAAAGCTGCATATGATGTGTCCACCTTCAACTTCTTCCAGAGATCCAGGTGGGTGCTGGAACCTTTGAGCGGGAATTGCTTCGTTGTGCTGTAGGCTGGCATATGGCTCAGGCAGGATCTTAGGGAGGGGAAGCAGTGGCTTTTGGGAGGTTTTCTGCCCCAATGAAGCTGCAGTGGCAGCAGTGAAAGGCTTTTCAGTGAAAAAGAGAACTTACCCCCAAGAGCTACTCCCTGGGACCTGTGTTCTGCTGCAGCACTTGGAGTGATGGATCAGATGCCTCAGGAATGGAGTGAAGCTCCTGGAGCTTCAGCCAGCAGTAGGTCAGGTCTGACTCTACGAATTATCCAGTGCAGCCAAGCAATTAAATTGGGGCATAGGGAATGCCCTTGGAGTGGAGTCAGCTCTTCCCTTGTGGGTGGGGTGGGAGTGGGCCCGTCTGTGTCAGGCTCACAGGACTTGCCTGGATCCTGGTGCCCATGGATTGTTTGGACTCACTTGAAGCTCTTCCCAGCCTACAAAACCCTGCTGAGGTTATTCTAATGGCTTCAGGTGAGCTGGTTGAGCCCCAGATGCCACTCCAGGCTCCCGGTGTTCTCCTTCCCACTCCGGGCACACAGGGATTGGGGAGCTCTTGGCAGCTCCTGAGAATGTCCTGAAGCTATAAAACAAAGCAGGAACATGCTGGGGAATAGGTTGTTCCAAGTGGTAAAGGAGTTAAGAAATTCCTCTGGAACCCACATTTTCCATGCCAAGGTTTTATGGAGCCTCAGGCATATTTGGTTCTGTAATTCCAGGGGTCAAGAGGAAAGACTGAAATAGGACTGTCTTAAAAAGCCCTTTCTTAGCCAAATGTGCGGGTGGGATGCAGAGCAGTGTCAGCGTGTGATGTCAGCTGCCATCTCAAAACACTGCAGCTGCAGCTCTTGTTTTCCCCAGTCCAGAGAAAATTCCCCGTGTGATTATGCTGTGGGCTTCCCCCACAGCAGGCTGTGTCTCTGCTTAAAGAAAAGTCTGGTGTTTTGAAGAGAGCAGTGAAGTTTGGAGAGGGGGATAGTCTGTGCGTGTCAGTCTTGCAGCTGTTCCCAGGATTTGATGCTTGTCCCAGGCTTATTCACTGGTGATATTTAGAGGGCCTGCAAGACCTTGGCCCAGGTGTGATCTTTAAGGTGTGTTTAGCTGAAGTTTGAAATTCCCAGAGAGCTGGGTTGGAGGGTTGGATTTGGGATAACAAGGGCTGTGGAACCTGCTGGACAGGAGCACCAGGACTGGGCTGTGCCAGTGCCTCACGTCTGCTGAACATCTGCCAAGGAATTTGGCAGGTTCGGGAAGGCAGAGTGAAGTATTGAGTGGGCAGTTCCTTCTGGAATACTGGGAAATAAAAGCAGTATTCTCAGTAGAAGAGCTGTCCGTGGGGAACATACATACTGGGATCTAATTGATGCATGGTTGGACTCAATGATCTTAAATATTTTTTGCATCATATGCATGGAACCCTGGGATCATGGTGGGGGGCTGTGGCTGGCAGCAGATCCCTCAACTTGGTGTCTGTGCTCCCTTTCTGACAAAGCAGGGGTGTTCAGGAATCCTTGGGCTGGACTTTGCAGTGCTTGAAACCCCAACAGTCCAGAATCTCTGTGGAACTGGTGTCCAGGCTGGAAGCAATGAAGATCCCTCTAAGGGATGTGAACTGTGAAGGGCAGTTTCCCCTCTGGAATTGTTTCCAGTGGTGGGAGGCCATCAGAAAACCATGGTCTTTGCTACGCCAGTGTCTGTGTCCACTGACGTTTCCTTGGCGCCACGTCAACCCCCCAAGCAAGAACTGTCCCCCTCCTTGGTGTTTGGCAAACTGTAACCTGATCCCTGATAAATATCCCTTCCTGGGATTTTCCAGCTGAACTGGGGAATGTGTGTACCTCACATTGGCTAATCCCAGCATGCCCAGGATGTGGTGTTTTGGAAACAGGCTTATTTTACTCCTGCTCATTATTTTTGGCCTCTTTTCTTTTGCTGTGTGGTGACGAGGAATCACTGAGGAGCCTGTTGGACAGGCCTGAGCCTGGGCTCAGGAATGTTTTCCAAACTTAGAGCAAGTCTGGCTTAAGGATATTCTTTAACTTTGACTCACAGTGGTGGCTGGGGAGTCAAGCATCCCCCTGAGATGGGGAGGGCATACCTGGCATGGGCAGGGGGAGTTCTGCTCCTGTGACCCACTCAGAGCTGCCTCAAGCTCTCTTACATCTCTGGGATTTAAGTCATCAGTGCCCTGGCAGTCAGGAGGGGTGTCCCCATCCTGGCAGTGGCCGGGGAGGAATTGTCCTGCTCTGCTCTGCACTGAGGAGAGCGTCACCTCAAGTCCTGGGGCAGCTTTGGGCATGACAATATAAAGACATTAAGCCGTTGGAGAGCATCCAAAGGAGGCCACAATGATGGGGAAGGGTCTGGAGGCCCCATATGAGAAGTGTCTGAATACATTTGGTGTATTCTGCTGGAGGAGACTGAGGGGAGACCTCACTGTGCTCTTCAACACCCTTCTGAGGGGCAGTGGATAAGCAGCTTCCATCCCTGCTCTCTGTCACCAGTGACAGGGCCTGAGAGAACGGCTGGAGTTATGTCAGGGGAAGGTTAGGTTGGATAGCAGGAAAAGGTTTTTCCCCCAAAGGGTGTTTGGGCACTTAGTAGGCTCCCCAGGGAAGCAGTCACAGCATGAAGCCTAAATTCAAGAAGCATTTGGACAATGCTCTCAGGGGCAGGGTGGGGTGGTTGGGGTGTTCTGTGCAGAGCCAGGGGTTGGACTCAATGATCCTGATGGGGCCCTTCCAACTCAGTATGTTTTATGATTCTGTGATTCTGGTGGAAGGTGTCAGCAGGGGGTGGAATGGGATGATCTTTAAGGTCCCTTCCAACCCAAATCATTCCATGATTCCATAATGCAGCTGGTCAACCAGCTGTTGGCAAGGCAGAGCCAGGTTCAATGGCATTTTTGCTTTCTGCTAAATCCCCAGAAACCAAGTTCAGCCCAAGAACACAAGTCTTTCACTGCAGCTGGAGGGCCGTGGGTGCTCCCCTGGGTCTGGGTGGTGGCTGGAGGTGTCTGTTTTGGGGTTGCTGCTCCTCAGAGGTTCGGGGTCCAACCTCTTCCCCAAGGAAAACCCACCACTTAGCTGCAGCCCCACTGCCCAGGCGCGGGGACTGGGGGAAGGGTTTGTTACCCCCGTGCACCGGGGAGCTGGTCTGCTCAGCACTGCCCCGGGCCCTGCGCTGTCTCCCCACAGTGTGCAGGAGTTCATGACGTTCACCAGCCAGCTGATCGCAGAGCGCTCGCCGCTGGGCAGCAGGGCCTCCGTCAAGGAGCAAGGTGAGACTGGCCTGGGTCACCACATCCCCCCAGCCCCACTCCTGGGAAAAGGCTCACCAAACCCAGTGCCTGTGTGAGCACCACTGGTGGCAGGAGCTGCTAAGCTGGATGTGAGCCTGGCCTAGTGCGGCAGAGATTCTGCAGGGAGCAGGGACCTGCTCGGGTGTCTGCACTCTCCCTGGCTCCCTTGGGACCCCTGGAACTGTTGGGTTGCAGGCCCACCAACTTCCCAGACCACCCCGCTGCAGAGTGGCTGTGCCAGCTTTGCCATGCAAGTCCAGGCTCCATATCCCAAATTCTCACCTCGTTGCAGCCTCCTTGTCCTGCTTCACATGCCTCCCAAGCCACAGAACATGTGGGACACAGCCTAGATTGGCTGCTGGAGCCTCTTTAATTGCACCCCAGCCTTGTTATTAATTAAAATTAGTTAAAATCAGGGTGAGCTCCTCCCCCACTGCTCTTTATTTCCCTCTGGCTATTGTGGGATGTCAGTTTCATGTCTCACACTGTGTGGCATGCTGTGGGCCCCTGCCACTGAACAACTTGGGGCTGAGCCCCAAATTTTAAGCCCTTCTCACTTCCCTAACGAAGTAATGAAAAATGCGGGTGCTGACGACACCTTCCAGAGTGGTTTGGGGGAGGGAGGGAATTGGAGGGGATGGATGGAGGGTGGTGCATGCTGGGGAAGGCTTGGCACCTTGGCTGCCTCTCTGACAGGAATTTCCTTCCCAGAGTACCTGTGCCATGTGTATGTCCGGAACGATGGGCTGGCTGGAGTGGTGATCGCAGACAACGAATATCCACAGCGGGTTTGTTTCACCTTGCTGGACAAGGTGAGGGTGCATGCTGGGGGCATCCAGAGGGCTTCTCCCATCTCCCTGCCCTGGCACACCCAGGGCTTTTGGACTGTCACCTCGACCTGGGCGTTGCTCTGGTCCTCTTTTGCCGTATTTGTTCATGTCTCTGCCCTCAGCTCATTCAAATGGGGTGGAGGGAGGAGGAGGCGTCACCAAGGTGGTCAGAGGGCAGGAGCACCTCTCATGGAATTGTGAAATTGTTTTGGTTGGAAAAAGCCCCTCCAAGACTATGGAGTCCAAGACCATTCCCCCAATATGGCCAAGGCCAATAAATCATGTCCCCAAGTGCCATGTTCACATGTTTTTTTGAATGCTTCCAGGGATGGGCATTCCACCACTGCCCTGGGCAGCCGGTGTCAGGGCTGGACAACCCTTTCCATGACAGAATTTTCCCAATATACAACCTGAACCTCCTGTGGCACAGCTTGAGGTCGTTCCCTCTCCTCCCATCCGCTTCCTGGGAGCTGAGCCTGACGTGCTCTGGCTGTCCCCTCCTTTAGGGAGTTGTGCAGAGCCAGAAGATTCCCCCCGAGCCTCCTTTTCTCCAGGCTGAGCCCCTTTTCCAGCTTCCTCAGCTGCTCTTGGGGCTCCAGCCTCTTCCCCAGCTCCATTCCTGCCTCTGGACATGTCCTTCTTGCCATGAGGGGCCCAGAACTGAACATAGCACTCAGGGGGCCTCAGCAGTGCCAGCACAGAGGATGGTCACTGCCCTGGACCTGTGGTTACACTATGACTGGTACAGGCCAGGGGCCATCTAGGCATACCTGGGGTCATGTCCAGCCACTGCCACCAACCCCTCCAGGTCCTTCTCCATTGGCAGTTTTCCAGCCACTGCCAGGGAGACAAACTGGGAGACCTGGGTTGTCCAGCCTGGAAAAGACAAGACTCCAGGAAACCCCAGACCCCCTTCCCGTATGTGAAGGGGCTCCAAGAGAGCTGAAGAGGGACTTGGGACAAGGGCCTGGAGTGACAGGACAAGGGTGAATGGCTTCCCACTGCCAGAGGGTAGGATTAGATGGGATATTGGGAAGAAGTCCTTCCCTGTAGGGGGGTAGGGGCTTACACATTTCCCGAAGAAGCTGTGGCTGCCCATCCCTGGAAGTGTTCAAGGCCAGTTTGGACAGGGCTCGGAGCAACCTGGTGTAGTGGAAGGTGTCGCTGTCCATGGCAGGGGTGTGGATGAGCTGTAAGGTCCCTTCCCAAAAATCTCCAGATCTCCTATTTCGATGAACAAAACCCCTCCAGCCACTGTGGCCCCACAGCTGTGGGCTCTGGATGGCAACTGCTGCTTCCTCACCTGGCAGGTGCTGGATGAGTTCTCCAGGCAGGTCAGCAAGATGGACTGGATCTCAGGGTCCCCTGCCACCATCAGCTACTCTGCCTTGGATGGATACCTCAGCAAATACCAGGTACAGACCCTGCAGGGCACCAGGACAGATGGTTCCTGTGTTTCCTGCAGCCCTGAAAATGGCAGGGGAGATGGGCAACACTGGTGCATGCAGGGGCCCTGGTGTCCCTGTGGTGCTGCCAGCGCCGTGTTTCTCTCCAGAACCCCCGGGATGCTGATCCAATGACCCGAGTGCAGGCAGAGCTGGACGAGACCAAAATCATCCTGGTGAGGCTGCAGGGCCACGGCCACATGCTCCTGCCTGCACAAGCCAGTGGGGGCCCTGGGGGCATGTTGTGGAACAGGGTAGAGTCACCCCAGGCCATTCCCCAGCTCCCTAGTGTGGGAGTTTCCTTTTCTCTTCCCTTTTTTCACTTCCCCCCTTTTTTCTCCTTGGGCTTTCCCTAGCTGGCTGGACACAAGCACCAGGGCTGACCCCTCCTCCAAATGGCAGTCTTTCTGCCTGGTGGCCCCGTGGGAACTCTGCTGCTTCTGCCCCATGCCAAGTTCCCTTCTCCCTTGGGGCTGCAGAGCTGTGGGGGGCTCTAGGAAGGTGGGATGAGGGGTGGTGGCACCTCCATCTCCCACTGCAGAGTGGTGTGGGGCTGGTGCTGGGGCTCAGCACGTGTTTCTCTGGCAGCACAACACTATGGAATCACTACTGGAGCGTGGGGAGAAGCTGGATGACCTGGTCTCCAAATCAGAGGTGCTGGGGGCACAGTCCAAAGCCTTCTACAAAACGGTGGGTACGGAGGGTCAGCCCCTCCCTGAGGGAGCCGGGGATAGGTGGAATGTCATCCTTGGGGGGTCACCTCCAATGGATGAATGCTGGGGCACAGCTCTGGGTGCCAGGCAGGGATCACCCCTGTTGCTGTAGGCTTTGGGCCTGGAGTCCCTTTGTGGGACCTCAGGTGGGTGGCCTAGGGACCCCCAAACCCTTGGGGAGCCTTACCAATGCTTTTCCTTCTCTTCTTAGGCCCGAAAGCAGAATTCCTGCTGTGAAATCATGTGATATGGAGCCCAGGGTCTCCACCTCCAGACCACCAGCCCTCCACCCCCCTCCAGAGTCACACCAGGGGTGTTCCTGGGGCTGGGCCAGGGGTCCTCAGACTTCTGGGCTGATGTGACTGTTGCCCACCTTAAGGGGACACCAAAGCTGGCATTGGGCTGGCACCCATGGGGGGAGGTCCACCGAAGACCCCCCTCGCTGTTCCTGGGACACCATGGACCAGGGGGTACTTGGCCACACACTCCCCTGCCTTCACACCCTGCAGGAAGCCTGAAGGAGGCCCCCACTGCTGTCTGGGGGTCTGAGGGGGCAGGCAGAGCCCCTTTCTGCCATCCCAGGGTCTGGGGGCCTTTTATGTATTTGTGTCCTAAGGGTGAGCTGGGGGGGTGGGAGAAGGGGGAAAGGGGGGGAAAAAAAAAGGTGTCTTGGGTGGAGGGTGCTGACTGCCTCCCTGGGCAGCTTCTCCCCGTGGTGGTGAGCCCAGAGTTGTGTCTTGGTGCTGGTGGAGGGGGGGAAGCTCACCAGCCTGCCCTGCACCTCAGAGCCCCTCCCCTGCTCCCACCGGCCAGGGTGGGGGGACTCAATACCTGCCAGGGCCCAGCAGCCCTCACTGCCTCCTCTTCCTCCTCACTGGGAAGGGAAAAGTTTGGCTTGGGCTGTACCTTGCGGTGCTCTGGTTGTTTCCATGCCCTGGCTGCACTGACCAGGGGGATAAAGTCGTCTTTGGCAGTTGCAGCCCTGTCTCCTCTCTGCGGCATGCCGGGGTGGGACTTCAGATGGACATGTCCTGGGCACCCTGACGGGGACAGATGCACTTGGCCTTCCCTCTCCACCTCTTACTTCAATGATCATTGGCTTTTCCTCATAATTTATTTGCAGTTTTCCCGAGACAAAAACGAAATCAGTCATCTTTTACACTTACAAGGCTCAGAAAGAAAAGACAGGGGTTTTTTTTTTGGGGGGAGGGACATGGGGGGGGATATGCTGGGGAGGGGGAGACAGAAAAAGAATGAGAGGAAAGGGGAGGAAAGAGAAAAATTTGGCAACGATCCACCAGCATTCATGGGACAGGAACAGCTCAGCTCCTCGACATACAGCATTAGCGCCCGAGGGTTGCTCCCGCGCAAAGGGCATGCAGAGAAATCATCAGAATAATTAAAAAATAATTAATATCCCCTGCCCATCCCACCCCCTCTCCCCCAGCCAAAACCAGCCCTCAGCATGGTGGGGATGCCCTGGGGAATCGCATGGGGAGTGCCTGGGAGTCGAGTGATGCCTCTCTAGGGATGGGGAGGTTGGGGGTGATGGGGTCCCCCCGAGCGCTGGCCATGGGAGGGGGGGTGCAGGATGTGCTGCCGGTGCCCCTGTGCTGGAGGGTCTCCGGCGGAGCAGCCTGTGCCCCCTAAGAGACCCATTCTCTTAGTCTAAAGTGCTTTCAATGCTGCGTCAGTGCTGGCTGGATCGTCCTGAGCCTCCCACCCCGAACCCCAACACCCCCCAGCTGCCCTCTGCCCCCTGACATGGCACCCATATCCCCCTTGCCAAAATCTGCCAGCACCTGGAGCTGGCACCTGTGGCATGGGGTGCTGGGGTGGGGATCAGTGGGACGGGGGTGCAGGGGTGTGACTGGCGGACCCTCCCAAAGGCGCCTGCTGTGTTCCCTGCACAGCAGTGCCCACGACAAGCCTCGGGCCCCCCGTAGGCAGCACTCCCAGGGGAGGCACGAGTGGGGTGGAGGGGAGAGAGTCTGTGTGTATCCCCCCCACTTCACTCACCCCCTGGCAGCCCCCCCTTGCTGGGCACCCCCGTGGGAATTCAAAAATAAATAGCTCTCTCTATGTACAGGGGCTGGGGCAGGACAGAGCAAAGCGGAGCCCAAAGAACAACATCCACCACCAGTGACAGCAACACGCCACGAGCACAGCTGGGAGGGGGGTCGGGACCCCCCTTCCACCCCCAGCAGAGACGGGCCGAGGGAGGGGACTGAGCCCCCCAGCGCCCTCGCCTGTGGCCGAGCGGCTGGGTTGGGTTTGGGGGTGTGGGTGGGTTTGGGATTGGGGTGGGTTTTCCCCCTTTCAATTTTTCCTTTTTTTTTTGTTGTCTTCATCATTTTGGCTTTTTTTTTTGTCTTTTTGTTTTCTGCAAACACAGGCACTGGAGGGGGGAGCAGGGGCCAGGGTAGGGGGGACAGGCATGCGGATGCGTGCTTCAGGGGGCCGCAGCTCCGGCTGCCGCCTCGGCTCCCATCGCCGTCTCCATCGGGCTGGAACCAGGACAGCCACTGCAAGCTCTGTGGGGACACCCTGGTGAGCCTGAACTGGGGGCTCCCCATCCCCCTGAGCCCCCAAGCCCATCCTCACCTTCACTGCAGCGGGGCGACGGGGGCCCCCGAACCATGGAAGTGGACATTCTGCCACTTGCCATCGCGGCGGTGCCAGACGCGGGTCTCCTCGGACTGGCTGGTGCGGGGCCTGCCCTGCGCGTCGATGTACTGGGTGAGGCGGATGTAGGCGATGCAGGCCGCGTCCTCCCCGATGACGTGCACGTGTGGGTTCAGGATGGTCGTGTGGATCGGCTTGTTGTTTTTGGAGAGCACTGCGGGGTGGGCGAGGTCAGCGTGGCTGGCACGGGCAGGGGGATGCACACCGACGGGGCCAGGGAACGGGTGAGGAACTAGAAGGGGAAGGGGCAGGGACAGGGGCAGTGCAAGCAAACGGATGGCCTAGCAGGGGAGGGCTGGGGACAGGCAGGCGAGGTGACCAGGATGGGCAAGGCAGTGGGCAAGAGACAGGGGAGAGTGAAGAAGACAGGGAGACAGGATGGATCGGGTTGGCCTGGACAGGGAGAGGATGGGCAGGGCAGGCAAGATGGGCAGGTGGCACAGGCAGGTCGGGTACTCACAGTTCTCGAAGTAGAAGCGGTGGAAGTCCATCCCCTCCACCAGGTTGCCCAATGCCTCGGGCTCAAAGGAGGTGAGCCCCGGGTCGCAGATCTTCCTGCAGGCAGCAGGTGAGAGTGGCCCCGCCTGGCCCCGCCCCGCCCGGCCCTGCCCCGCCCCCTCGGCCCCGCCCCACTCACGCGTAGGCCTCGAAGTCCCCGTTGTTGACGGCTTCGATGAGCTGCTCCGTGATCTTGATGATCTCCTGCTTGCGGGCTGGGGGCACGTCACTGTCACTGCCACCGCCCCAGCCCCCACACCGTGGGGGTGGGTGGATGGGATGTTGGGATGGACATGGGACATGAAGGGGAGGCATGGGGACGGACACAGGGACAGACAGACAGACCTTGGGGGCAGAAAAACCTTGGGGACAGACAGGCAGACCATGGGGATGGACCGTGGGGAAGAACACAGGGACCTTGGGGACAGACAGACTGACCATGAGGGCAGACAGACCACAGGGGCAGACACAGGGACCTTGAGGACAGACACAGAAACCATGGGGACAGACAGACATCCTTCGGGGACAGAAGGCCCTTTGGGACCACTGTGCTCCCAGGACCCCCACAGCTCTGCCACACCAGTATTCGCATAATCACGTTTCATTGCTAGTCCAGCGCAACCCTTGCATGTCCCAGTGCCATCCAGTGCCCTCCCAGCATGCTCAAGCATCCCAGTGCCTGCTCAGCCTGTCCCAGTAGTTCCAAGTGCATCCCAGCATTACTCCTGCCAAGTCCCAGTACATCCCAGTGCCATACTAGCACATCCCAAAACACTCAGTTCCATACCAGTGTTTCCCAGTGCCATCCCACTGTATCTCAGTGCTATTCCAATGCATCCCAGTACCCTCATAGTTCCATGCAAGTGCATCCTGATACATCCCAGTGGAACCCTAGTGCTTCCCAGAGAGACTCCAGCGTCCTCTGATGCATCCCAGTGCCATCCTATTGCTTCCAAGTGCCTCCCGGGGCAGCCCAGTGCATTCCAACATACCCCAGTTACAGCCTAGTGCAATCCTACTGTATTCCAGTGACAGCCCAGTACACTATAGTGCCGTTCCAGTGCCATTCCACTACATTTCAGCCACATCCCAGAGTATTCCAATACCATTCCAGGGCCCCAGTACACCCCAGTTTATACCAGTACATCTCAGGGCCATCTCACTGCATTTCAATGCAACCCAGTGCCAACCTACTGTGACCCAGTGCCCTTCTAGTATATTCCAATTCACCCCAGTTCCATCCCAGTGCATCCCAGTATCATGCTGTTGAATTCCAGTGCGTGCCAGTGCAATTGCAGTGTGTTCCAGTATCATTCCAGTGTAGCCCATCCCACTATATTCCAATTACTCACTTCATCCTGATGCCATCCCAGTCACCTTAGTTTTATCCTAGTGCATCCCAGTGCCACTTGAGTGCATTCCAGCACAGCCCAGTTCCATCCCAGTATCTCCCAGTGCTATTCCAGAGCATACCAGTACACTCCAGTTTGCCCTGATGCATTCCAGTAATACCTCACTGCATCTCTGTGCCCATCTCCTGTGTCCCAATGTTATTCTAGTACATCCCAATACATCCCAGTACCATTCCAGTGCATTGCAGTACCATTCTAGTAGTGCATGCCAGTATATCCCAGTTCCATCCAGAGCATCCCATGGCCACTCCAATGCATCTAAATTAATCTTAGTACCATTCTACTGTATCCCAGGGTTCCCCAGTGCATTCTTTTGTCACCCTAATGTGTTTGTTTCAACCACCTCAGTGCCACTTCATTATATCCCAGTTTGTCCCAGTGCATCCCAATGTCACTCCTGTGCCCCCCTAGTGCATCCCAGTGCCACTTGAGTGCATTCCAACACAGCCCATTTCCATCCCAGTATGACCCAGTACTACTCCAGAGTTTAGCAGTACACTCCAGTTTGTGTCAGTGACTTCTCACTACATCTCAGTGCCAACATACTGTGTCTCATTGCTATTCCAGGACATCCCAGTACATCCCAGTACAGCCCAGTTCTACCTAGAGTACCCCTTGGTACCGTCCCACTGTGTCCCAGTATCATCGCAGTGCATCCTGACGCCACCCCAGTGGCTTTTCAATGAACCCCAGCTGCCATTCCAGTGCCATTCCAGAATGTCACAATCTATGCCATTTCCATCCAAGTGCACCCCAATGCATCCTAGTACCCTCTCAGCGTGCTCACAGTGCATCCTGGTGCTATCTCAGTGAATCCTCGTGTCAGCCCAGCTCCAGCCTAGCACACTCCAGATCCATTCCAGTGCACCTGAACGCTCGCCCAGTGCATCCCAGAAATGTCCCAGTACAACCATAAAGCGTCCCGGTGCCATCCCTGTGCCATTCCAGTGTATCCTAGTGAATCCTAGTGCTACCCCAGTGCCATCCCAATGCATCCTGTTGCCATCCCAAATCCCACCCAGTGCATTCCACTGCTGTGCCAGCACACCACAGTGCACCAACTGCATCTTGGTGCCATGCCAGTTCCACCCCAGTTCATCCCAGTGCAATTCAAGGCATCCTGGTGCCAACCCAATGCATCCCAGCTCTATTCCAATGCATTCCATCCAGCACACTCCCAGTGCATCCTGGTGCCACCCCAATGCATCCTAGTGCCATTCCAGTGCACCACAACACATCCTTGTGCCATTCCGGCTCCATCCCAGTGTATTTCAGAGCTGCTCCAGTGCATCCCAGTGAACCAAATGCATTCTGGTGCCATCCCAGTGCCATTCCGGTGCACCCTAGTGCATCTTCGTGTCATCCCAGCACACATCAGCTCCACCCCAGTGCATTCTAGCACACTTCCAGTGCATCCCAAAGCATCCTAGTGCCACCACAACTGTCCATCACAGTGCCATCCCGGTGCATCCTGAAGCCATCCCAGTTCATCCCAGTACCATTCCAGTGCACCCCAGTGCATACTGGTGCCATCCTAGCACCATCCCAGAGCATTTCAAGACCCTCTCAGTGCACCCCAGTGCCATTCCAGTGCAACCCAATGCATCCTAGCAGCACCCCAGTGCATCCCAGCTCCCTCCCAGTGCATCCCGGTGCAACCCTGCCGCCCCCTGCGCCCGTCACCTTTGGTGTCCTCGTCCTCAATGGTGGTGTTGGTGCTGTCGGAGGACTCCTGCTCACGGGACGGCGGCGGTGGGGGGGAGACACAAACAGGGGGGTCAGACCTGGCCCCGAGGGGGACAGGGGACAAGCCCGGCCAGGGCTTGGCAGGACCCCAATGATGCTGGATGCCACGGGGGGGACCCCGCTGTCACTGCACCCCGTGCACACTCCTCGTCCACATCACCCCCCCCACGACATGGCTGATGCTGGGGGGAGGATGGAGGTGGAAAGCAGGGGTAGCGATACCTTGGTGCCGTCCGTGGGGTTATGAATTACAGTAGTTTGAGGCTCCTACAGGAGAAGGGAGAGAGACAGAGGCGGGGGTGGGGGGAAGCGAGAGCCCGGAGGGGACAACGAGGGGGGACGACGGATTGAGCAGCACGTGGACAGGGGCGAGGAGACACCCAGACCGGATTTGGGAGGGGGATAGAGAGGGGGGAGAGAAGCAGAAAGTCATTAGTCCAGCAAAGCCAAATGGTTTAATTCACAGACATGAAGGGGGAAGAAAGGGGGGAAAGAGGTGGGCAGAGTCAGGGGAGAGACAAGGTGAGGCCAAAAGGGTGGGCTGGGGGGCAGCTCTGTGCCCCTGTCCTGCATCCCGGTGCCCAGGGGCTCCACTCACCATGCACCTGAGCATCTTGGGCGTCCCTGTGTCTGAATCCCAACCATCCTGCTGGCCTGCATCCCAAGCACTGCCCATATCCTTGCACATCCCTCAGCTTGCACCCAGACCATCCCTGTGCCTGCATCCTAACTATCCCACTGCCTGCATCCCAACAATTGTACTGCCTGCATCCCAAGGATCCCTCGGCTTGCATCCCAACCGTGCCTGTGTCTGGATCCTGACCATCCCGGTGCCCACACCCTGAGCCCCACCCCCATCCACAGCTTCCCGCTGCCTGCATCCACCCTCACTCTGTGGGGCAGCCACACCTTTCTCCGTATCCTGCCCTCACTGACCAACCAGGCACACCTTCCCCAGTGCACAGCTGGGCATCACCCTGCCCTCATAGTGCCCCTGCCCTTGTGCTGCATCCCTTGTGCCATAGAGATCACAGCAGGCACTCCTGCATGCACATCCCGCACCTACCTTGCTGTTGGCATTGCCAGAGCACCCCCAAATCCTGCACCTGCTGTTCTAGACAGCCACACCTTTATTTGTGTCCCACATTCCTTGTGCCAGCTGGGCAGTCCTGTGTCTGGATCCTGCACTTACCTGACCTGTGAGGTCACAGTCAGCAGCCCCATCCTTGTGACCCTGCACTTGCCTTGCCATTGGCATCACAGGGTGCCCCCACAGGGTCCCTCAACCCTTCGCCCACGATTCCATCCGTGCCACCAGGATCCTCCTGCCTGTACCTTGTCCCCATTATGGGGCATCCATGCCTGTACCATGCACCCACCTTGTTCCCATGGTGGGGCACCCCCATACTCATATCCTTGGTTCCCATGTCACAGGACATCCTTACGCCCATATCCTGCACCCACCTTGCTGTCTCCATGGCAGGAATATCTCTGCGTCTGTGTCCTGGACCTACCTTGTCCCTATGGTAGGACGCTTGTATGACTGTGTCCTGCACTCATGTCACTGTCCCCATGGCTGAGGGAGATGTGGGGCTGTCCACATGCCTGCACCCTTCACCCACCTTGTCTGTCCAGCGGGGTCACCCTGTGCCCATGTCCTGCACACCCCTTTCCATCCTTGGGACACCCCCCTTCCCCAGCGACCCCAGGAACAGCCAATCAGGGTGTGCGCATGGTGATGGATGGGATGGGCTGGTGGGATGGATCCGATGGGATGGGAGATCTGGGGGGTGCAGTGTAGGGGGCACCTACCAGAGCAGTGGGCGGGAGGGTCCCCTTGGGGCTGGTGACACCGGCACTGCCTTTGGTGCTGTTGGTCTGGGGCTGGAGGGGAGAGATGGAAGGGGCTCAGTGGTATGGGGGGGAAGCAGCCCATCCTGGCCTCCCTCCGGCCCCTCTGGCCCCTCACCTTCACACCGTCCGCCTTCTTGTTCAGTAAGCTCTTAGCTGCTGTGGGGGGAGACAGTGTCAGTGTTCCCCCCCGGCACAAGGGACACTGCATGTCCCCCCAAACCCAGAGCCTTCCCAGCCACCCAACCTGATCCCACCCTGGGTGCTGGCAGCACCTGCCACCCCAGTGTCAGAGAGGGGGAACACAGGAGGAAGGTGGTGTTCCCATCCTGGGGGAGGTCCCCATTTTGGAGGGGTGGCCCCCATGCAGGGAGGGGTGTCTCCATTGTAAGGGTGTCTCCATTTTGAGGGGTGTCCCCATCCTGAGGGTGTTCCCTTACTGGGGGAGTCCCCATGCTGGGTGGGGTGTCCCCATCCCAGGAATCCCCATTTAGGGGGGTTCTCCATGCTGAGAGGGGTGTCCCCAACTGGGAGGGGTCCCCAGTCTCAGGAAAGTCCCCATCCTGGGGGAAGAGATCGTCCCCACCCAGGGAGGGGTTTCCCCAACCTTGTGGGGCCATCCCCATCCTGGTTGGTGGCCCCATCCAAGTGGGAGGTTCCCAAACTCAGGAGGGTCCCCAACCTTGGGAGCTGTCCCCATCCTGGGAGGGATGTCCTCAACCTGTGGAGATCCCCATCCAGGCAGGGTGTCCCCATTCTAGAGGGAGGGGTCCCCAAACTCAATGGGTCCTCAGACTGGGGGAAGGAGGCGCCCCCAACCTGAGGGGAGACCCCATCCTGGTGGCCCCCACATGGGGGGGACAGGGCTGGCTTACCTTGGAGAAATGCAGAGAGGAAAGCGAGAGAGAGGAGTGGGGAGGGGGGCAAGAGAGAAATGGGGTGGGGGAAGGAGGAAAAGGGGAAAAACATAAAAAAAAAACATAAAAAAGATGAGTTGAGTACAGGGGGTGGGGACAGCCGCCTGTGCCCCCCCCGTCTCCCTGGAGGGGGACAAGGACGGGCACGGATATGAGCATCTGTCACTGCTACCACGATCTCTGGCCAATGGGGGAATAGGGGCTGACGGGGACACAAGTGGTTGTGGGGGTGTGGAGGGCAGAGGGTGTCCTCGTCATTCCTCCACAATGAGGGACCCCTCCCCCTGCTGGCATCACAAGTTGAGGGGGCATGTGCGGTGACAAGGCCAGTGACAGCAAGGTGGCACCCATCAGCACCAAAGGGGGGGGCGGGCAGATGCAGGGATGACCCACACATCCCTTCCCTGTGGACCTATGTCTCCTCAGGAGTCCCTAGCAGGGTGTCCCCAAGGGTCCCGGTCCCTCCTCTGAAAGCAGGCGGGCGCTGAGAGGTGGGGGTTTAAACCAGAGCCAATCTGGGGGGTGGGAGAGGGGGACCCCTGGAAGAGGGGCCAGTGGTAGCCCTTTGTATGGGGGATGGTTTAAGACCCACCAAGTGTTTCGCAGCATCACAAACACTGGCTGCAGCTCTCAGAAGCTATGGAGAGGCACATGCTGGGGGGGGCACGTGCCAGAGGGAGACACATGCGAGGGGGGGCACATGCGGGGTGGGGGATGCAGGGGGGGCACGGGGGGACACAGGACATGCAGCCCATTTGCTCCCCCTTCCATGCACCGGTGTGCCCCCCCTGTGTGCATGAGGGGGCTCGTGCCGTGGGGTGGGAGCAGTGGGGAGACACACCCTAAAATTATCCCCCCACCCCCAGCTCCCCACTGTTGACCCAGATGTGGACCCTGGGGATGCCACCAGCGTGTCCCCCTCCAGGAACCACAGGCCAAGGGTCAAGCACTCAGCAGTCCCGCCTTGGGGGTGGGGGCTGGTGCAGAGACCCCTCCCCCGAGGCCAGCTGCGGGATGGCAGCAGGGGGGACAGTGGCATTTCTTGGTGCCAGCCGGGGGGGGGAGAGGGGGGGGCGGCAGAGCCGGGGGGCCATGCATGCGCTCCAATTTCCGAGGAGGGTACCCGAAACCCGTTGGGGAGGTGGGAGGCAGGGAGAATGGTTGGGAGAAGGGGGTGACATAGGGATAAAGGATCTGGGGACACACAGAGACCAAGCGGGGCCGGGGGGGCCGGGGGGGCCCTTTGCGGACGTGTCTACCTTGTTCCACCAGCCCCAGGGGGGCCCCGGCAGCGGCCGCCGACATGGTGGGAGGAGCGGTGGTCTGTCTGCCCACTGCGGGCCACGAGAGAGAGAGAGAGGGAGCAGAGCTCCTGTTAGGGAGGGCGGGGAGGGGCTGCAGCCGGGACCCCCACCTTCCCCCCACCCCCCAAACAAAAACTCCTGGGGTGCCCATCACCCTGGCCTCAGGCCTGGGGTGGCTGGTGCTGTTCCATCCCCCTCCCCGTGTCGCCCCCCCCCGCCAGCCACCGGAGTGGGGGGGGGACACACGGGGACCGGGCACTACCTGCTGCTGTGTGCGTGAGGCGGGGGGGGCCGCGTCCTGCCCCCACCTTGGCTACCACATGCCCCGTCCTCACCGATGGGGAAAAAATGGGTGGGGGGGTTAAGGAAGGGAGGGGAGAAAGAGAGAAAGACAGCGAGATAGAGAGAGGGGGGCACCGGCCCAGGGGGGAGCTTTGGAGGGGGAGCTGCAGCCCCCGGCCCCCCCCGGCCAGTGGGAGCCCCCCCTTACCTGAGAAGTTCCTGGTAGCCAACATGGTAGTGAGGATGGCACCCTGCAGGGAGGGGCAGGGTGAGCAGGGGAGAGGGTGCTGGGGTGGGACAGGCAGGATGGGGCTCTGGGAGCACAGGGTGTGATGGGAGTGGGCGAGATGGAGGGGGAGAAATGGGGTGATGGGATGGGGGTGGTATAGGAGGTGGCCCATGGGACTGGGAATTGGGAGAGGGGTTTGAAGGACTAGGGGGCAGGATGGCGCCATGGGACCAGGCAATGGGATAGAGGGTGTAGGTTAGGGGTTGCAGCTGGACAGGGGCAGGCTAGAGCCATGGCACAGGGCAAGATACTGAGCAGGCACAGGGTGGGACTGTGCCTCACTCTGTGTCACTGGGATGGGACCAAAGCCCACAGCAGAGCACACCGGAGTGGAACCGCAAGACACAATGGGAAGGGACTGTGCCCCACGGAAGGGGCACAGGAAGGCCCTGATGCGTGCTGGGGTGGGAACGCGTCATACCAGGTGCTGCCAGAGGGGGCAAGGCAGGGGTCCCACAGCAAACGGGAGAATGTCCCACAGAAGGAAGGCAGGGCAGAGGTCCCACACTGGACAGGGGCGGGTCCCACAGGAGAGCCCCGTGGAGAGGCAAGGTGGTGCTGGGAGAATAAGCACCGACCCCAGCCCACACCTCCCCCACCAGCCTCCTCACCTTGAGCTTTCTTCGGGCATTGAACTTTTTCAAACACTCCACCGTCTCCTGCCTGTGCATCATGGAGGCCACCGTAGAACGTTGCTGTGGGGGACAGTGGGGTCAGCACCAGGTGCCAGTGGTCGCCGTACTGGGGTGACACGCACTGGGGGGACACACCGCACTTACGCAGACCCACGGGTGCTTGAGGGCCTCGTGGGCTGTGATGCGCTTGGCAGGGTTGATGGTCAGCATCTGATTGATGAGGTTTTTTGCTTCGGGGGTGACTGTGTCCCACTCAGGTGAAGGGAACTGGGGAAGCATAGGGACAGGGGGGTGACAGCTGTGAAGGGGCAGCTCCATGGCATGTGTGTCACTCCACATCCCTACATAACCCCAGCCAGCCACCAAAGACATGGCCCAAAGCCACCCCCAGGCTCTGCCTGCTAAAGATTAGCTGTATCGTCCCTCAGTAGGTTCTAGAGTTAATGGGCCAGCTGCCGCAGGGCATGGGGTCCTGGCACCAGGGACTTACATCGTAGGCCCCGGCCTTGATTTGCTGGTAGAGCTTGTGCTGGTCCTCATCCCAGAATGGCGGGTAGCCCACCAGCAGGATGTACAGGATGACCCCTGAGCCAGGGAGAGTGGAGTTAGGGGAGTCCAGGGACCTCAAACCACCCATGGTCCCTCCGCCCCTGCAATGTCCCCACGACAAAGCAGTTATTCCCAACTGTTCCTGTTGGCCTGTTCCCTGTGCTGCCAGGACGGCATGGACAGGGGACAGTGTGGCACTGCTGGGACACATGGCATGGGATGGCCACAGGATAGGATCAGAGATGGAAAAGGAACTGGAACCAGCATAGAAATGGGATGGGAAAGAGGGTGAGACTAGGATGGGAATGGGATAAGACTAGAATGGAGCCCGGAAAGTGCCAGAATGGGAGTGGGATGGGATCAGAATGGGACCAGTTAGGATGGGATTGGGCAGGCATTGGGCAGGGGCTGGGCAGGGATCAGGGCAGGGACTGGGGTAGGGACAGGGCCGGGTTCAGGATTGGGACTGGGTCCAGGTCTGGGATGGGGGCAGAAAAGGGGCAGAGACCAGGAAGGGACTGGGCAGGGACTGGTTCTTACCACATGCCCAGATGTCCACCGGTTTGCCATAGGCCTCTTTGCGCAGGACCTCGGGGGACAAGTAGCCAGGTGTGCCAGCAAATCCTGTAACAGTGACAGAGAGACGGGTGAGGCGAGACAAGTGAGCCACAATGAGAGGGGACAAGGACAGCACATAGTGCAGGACACAGGACTGGGACACAGGCATGGGGCAGGGATGTGCTGAGCAGGGGTGGACATGGTGAGGACAGGGCAAGATCCTGTGGGCACAGAGGCATGGACATAGTGGGCATGGGATAGGGCTGTGGTGGACATGGGGCAGCTGCAGTAGAAACGGAGCAGGGACTCAGTGGACATGGAGTGACACAGCAGACACAGTGGGCAGGGGCTGGGGCTGTGGTGGCTGGGGAGGCAACAGCACTCACCAAACCAGGCCTGTTGATCCCCCTGCACCTCGATGGCGAGGCCAAAGTCCGCCAGTTTCACTGCTGCCCCTTTGCACTTGCTGGCCAGGAGCAGGTTCTCCGGCTATGCAGTCACCGGGCACAGGGAGCACCAGGCATGGACAGCACCAGGCACAGACATGAGTGGGGAGAGAGAGGAGAGATGGGGCAAAAAGAGGGACTTTACCGCTGCCATTGACCAGGTCCTGCCCATCTCTGTTGTGGGGCTGTGGCTGTGGGTGGCCTC
This sequence comes from Cyanoderma ruficeps, assembly GCA_008694505.1. Lineage (NCBI taxonomy): Eukaryota > Metazoa > Chordata > Aves > Passeriformes > Timaliidae > Cyanoderma > Cyanoderma ruficeps. Next base: position 133,112 of record VZDJ01000200.1, on the reverse strand, counting down.
TGCCAATGGCCGAGGGTGGCTGATGGCACAGCGCCATGGCCAGCTCAGGGTCATCCCATGTCTCACTGGCCTCATCCCAGCATCGCCCCCTTTCCCAGCATCCCCCTGTATCCCACCCTCCCTCCGTGTCCCACCCATCATCCCCTTGTGTCCTGCCCTGACCCCCCCCAGCCAATCTCCAGCTGCTTTCACCCCCATTGCCCCATCCCCACCCGTTCACACTTCCCCTGGGGCAATGGCAATGGGGGGGTTGCAGTGAGACCCTGCAGGAGCACAGAACCGTGTCACAACTGGGGGACATGTGCATCCCCAGAGCAGGTAGTTGGGAGTGTTCAGAGCTGAGGAGATTCCCCAAGCCCAGCAAGATCTCAGTGACTCCCCAGGATCCACTGGACCAGGGCCACCCCCAGGTTGTGGGGACCCCAAGAACCAGGCAGAGGGAGAGGGGCAGAGGGATGGATGGGGCTTGGGAGGACACACTTACTTTGAGGTCTCTGTGGACCACCCCCATCTGGTGACAGTGCAGAACAGCCTCCAGGATCTGCTGGATGCAGTGGCTGCATGCAAATGGCAGGGAGGTCAGAGGTATGCTGCTCCTCCACCTTCCACACCCCCTTGTCCATGACCTGCACCTCCAAACCAGCCCCCCTCTCCCACTGCTAGGATCCCACTGCACACAGAGGGGAACTGACAAAAACAAGTGGTGACCTTGGATTTGTGGGTGCTGTGCATGACAATCCCTCTGTACCCCTGCCAGGGAGGTTAGCCTTGGGGCATCACCCCTGGGGGGACTCCTGGGGGATCACCACCTGGGGGGGGGGGGGGNGGGGGGGGGGGGGTGTCACCCAGAGGGGTTACCCTTGGGGAGAGTCCCACCTAGGGTGGGTCATTGTCTAGGGGACACCTATGGGGATGCCACTACCTTAGGGGCGGTCGTCCCTGAGGGTGTCACTCCATCCTGGGGTGCAACACCCCTGGGGGCATATCACTGCCTGCGGGTCATCCCTTAGGGGTCACTCCTGAGACATCATCCCAGGGTTTGATGGGGTTACTCCAGTAACCTCCAAGGGGGTTACTGACTAGGAGTCACGCCTGTGGGGTCATCTCTTGGGGGTCACTACCTGGGGGTGATCCTCGGGGGACTGAGGGTTCATCCCTGGGGAGGCCACTGCCTGGGGGTCACCCCTCAGCACCCAACAGGTGAGCTCCAACCTTGGCACAGAGCCATGTGGTGTTATCCCGGTGGTGCTTTTGTGCCTACCCCCTGTCCCCCACGGGAGCCCCCCATCCCTGCTGCCACCCAGACACTGGGATCCCCCAGACAGGACTCACGGGGGAAGGGGGAGAACAGGGGATGGGGGGTGGGGGAGGTGCGTGGATGGAGACAAGACAAGAAAGAAAGAGGGAAGGAGCGAGGGGAGGGGATGAGAGCCTGAAATGGGGGTGAAGGGGGCCCTCACCTAGCTGGGGGAGCAGGAGCATTAGGGGGGGCAACCTCCCTGTGAGGGGTGGGGCAAAAAAGGGGGGCCACGGAGAAAAAAGAGTGAGGAGAAAGCCCCACAGCAGGGTCCTGAGGAGTGGTGCGGGGGGCCGGGAAGCGGGGGCAGTGGTGGGTGGGGGCAGCGAGGGGGAAAAGGCCCCCCCGGCCCCCCCCAGATACTGACCTGCGGCTCCCTCTGCTCAGGGGCAAAGTGATGGGTGGGAGGAACGCGGGCAAAGAGCTCATGGACACAGTGACTGCAAAACAGAACGGGGGGCGGGGGCAGGGGAGCAGGATGGAGGGTTAGGGGTGGGAGAGGGTTCAGGATATGGGGGCAGGATAGGGCAAAGGGTGTGGGAGGGGGGCAGGATGGGGTGAAGGGGTGCAGGATGGAGGGGTAGAGGGTGGGAGACTGGGCAGGATGGGGGGACAGTATGAGGTAAAAGGGGTGGGAGTGGGGGCGGGGCGCAGGTTGGTGGGGTGGGATGAGGTAAAGAGGTGGGAGGCAAGAAGTGGCAGTCAGGGTGTGGGGACAGGTTGGGGGTAAAGGGGTGAGAGAAAGAGGCAGGAGAGGGGGATGGGAGGATAAGGGGCATTTTGGGGGCAAGGACAGGTGTAGGAGGCAAAACAGAGGGCAAGGGCTGGCGGGGGGAGCAGCGAGCAGAGGGACGAACAGACACACAGATGGACACATGGACACGCACAGAGCCCAAGCAACGTGTGATGGGAGACGAGAGGGACAGAGGGATGGGGAGAATGGATGGAGGAGGTGAGGGGCACGAGGGGGACAGGGACGGGGGGGTGGAGATGGGGGGAACGAGAGAGGGGGAGAAACAATGTTGTGAAAGCCCAGAGACCACGGGGAGGGGCACACGGCGGCACACAGGGCACTGGGGGGCTGGAGACAGCACAGGAGGGGCCCTGGGGGCCCCCCACTTGCCACCAGCCCCCCCAGCACAGGACATGATAGTGCCAGGATTCAGAGGCAGAGGGGGAAGCATGGGGTGGGAAGTGGAATATGGGGGGGGCCCCACCTGGGGGCCCCATCCCCCCCAGCAGCAGGATGGAACTAGTGGAAGGGTTACAATAAACCAGGGGCCAAGGGGGTGCACCCCCCCTCCCACTGGGTGCCCCCCTGCCTGCCTTGCTGGAGCTACCCCATCCCTGCAGGCCTCCCAGGGTGCAGGGCACAGGTAGCTGGGGACATTCAGGGCTTTAGGGGTGCGTGGAGGGGTGAAGGCTCACCTGGCATCAGCCTCACTGTAGTACTCCCGTGCCACGATGTCCTCAAAGAGCTCGCCACCCGTTACCCTGAAATGCAGCCAGGCACCATATTACCTTGTGACCCCCCCGGGAGCCCCCGGGATCCCCTGAGCCTCTCCCAAAGCTCTGGGAGCCTCCCGCCACACTCACAGGTCAAAGACGAGGTAATGAAACCCCTCCTCGGAGATGCTGTCGTGAAGCCGCACTGTGAGGACCAGATGGGGACAGGGACAGGCTCAGTCTCAGCCCCCCATGTACTCCCAGGCCCCCTCCCTCAGCCACTACATGTGGAACCCATGTGTGTCTGTGTCACATGCAGCCCACACCCCCACACCCGGTGTCCCAAAAGTGGCATCCAGAGGGACCCAGGACAGGACCCCATACATCCCCAGAGGGACACCCAGCGTATCCCCAGGGTGTCATTCAGGGCGTCCCTGGTGGCCCCAAGTAGGTCCACGGTGCTGAGACCCCCCCCTGGTGTCCCCAGTGCACTCACCGATGTTGGAGTGCTTGAGCAGCCGACAGATACGTGCCTCACGCTCCAGCTTCTGGTGGTCTGGGGGGGCAGTAGTCAGGGGGGCACCTGCCCTGCCCCTCCACTCCCCCTCCATCACCTGCCCGCAGCCCAACCCCAGCAAGAGAAGCCATAGATGCCCATGTGAGACTGCACGTGGCTCTGTGGGATGTGCAGGTATGCACTGGGGGCAGAAGTGCAGGTTGTACCTGTGCGCTTGTGCCTGTGTGTCTGGGTGTGCACATGTGCAAGTGTGTACAGGTTTGCATGTACGCACACACAGGCTGGGCGTGCATGTGGATACAGACATGCACACACTGTGCAGGGGTGCACAGGTGTGCATGTTCACATGTGTGCCCACGTGTGAGGCTGTGCATTCCTGTACACACATATAGATGGGTGTGCACATGTCTACAAGCACCTGTGGCTGTACCTGTGTGTGGGTATACAGGTGTGTGGGTGTGCAGGTGTGGGGGGGGTATCTGTGTCCTGCAGTTGTGCACACACGTGGACAACTGTGCGGCTGCACCTGTGTATACCTATGTGTGCAGCCATACAGCTCTGTGGTTGTACTTGTGTGCATAGGTGTACACATGTGTGTGGCTGCACCCACGTGCATCACTGTACCTGTGTTTGTATGAGATGTGGAGTATGCAGCTGGACCTCTGTGCGTGGTGGTTCTTGCATGTGCAGGTGCGTGCAGGTGTGTACATCTGTGCAGCTGTGCATGTGTGGCTCTACACACGTGTGCCTGCAACAGCCACTTTATGAATGCACACATGAACTTGTGTGTGCAGCTGCACCTCTGGATGTGTCTGCATACAACAGCACACAGACACATGCACAGATATGCACACAGCTCACACACAGTCCACACACACGTGTGCACTGCTCCACTCAACTGCTCACACCTGTGCATACAGCTATAGCCACAGACACACGTGGGCATACACAGAACACACACACACACACCCTGTGCCACACTATGCTGCCTGTTATCCAGGTGCACATCCTAAACATCTACACCCCCGCACATTGTCACATCCCACACTTGCAAACACCTGTACATCCCCACTGCTGAGCTGTGAGCAACCTCACCCCACCCCACAGGCACCCACTCTGTTCACAGATCTGCACACACAGCAGTGCCCACCCTCATGTGCAAGCACACACGCACGCTTTTGACATGTGCACACCCATAGCCCCACTGAGACACCTGCTCACACCTTGGTGCACATCAAGCATGCACACACACACAGACACACACACACTTCTGCACCCCCTGCTCACAAGTGTGTGCACACCCACACATGTGCATACACACACCATGAATACACACATGAGCAAGCACCATGAACATGCACCTGTGCACACTCACTCAGGTACCCCTCGCTGCCCATGTGTGCACATACCCACCATCACACAGCCCCCCCATGCACACACTGCGCACATCTGTGCACACACAGCTCACACCTGTACACACACGGCTCACAAACATGCACACACAGAGCTCACACCTATCCGTGCACACCCTCCTCCCCTACCATCTGCTTACACCTGTGTACCTGCAGGACACCCCTCAGGGACAGATGAAGTTCTGAGGTGCCCTGAGGGAGGCAGCAAGGGGTATAACGGGGATAGGTAGGGCCAGACCCCACCCCCTGGAGCATTTACCCTGCTCCTCCTCCACCAGCATCCAGTGCCACCAGGACCACTGGGGTCACAGCTGTCACAGGTTTCATGGGCACCACAGGCATCACGGCTGTCATGGGCACCAGGGGTTATCACAGGTACCAGGGATGTCTGGGAGTGACTCCCTTGGGTGCCAGAGGGGTCTTGGGGAGTCCCAGGGTTCCTGGGGGTCCTACCTCTGGCTGAGAGCTTTTTGGTGTTGATGATCTTAGCAGCGTACTCATGGCCAGTGCAGAGCTTGACACAGCGCCGGACGACTGAGAAAGCTCCCCTAGGGAGGGACAGGCTCAGCACGCCCCAAAGCACCTTTGGGGGGTGGGTAGGGGGTGGCTGCCACCCATGACTCAGCACCCAAGGTCAGGGGGCTGCACCCACAGTGACTCAGCACCAGGGGGTGAACCCTGACACAGAGGTGGGGAGGGAGGGCCCTAACACACTGGGCGCCTGCTGTGGGTGTGCTGGGGGAGCACCAGGGGATGGCTGGGGGGGAAGAGGCTGNGGGGGGGGGGGGGGGGTCGCAGGAAGGATCCAGCACCAGCAGCTCGTTGCCATGGGAACAGTGGGTGGCCCGGATGGCAGCAGTGGCTGTGGTGGTAGTGGTGATGATGATGATGGTAGTGGTGGTGACAGTGGTGACAGTGGTGGTGGTAGCAGCAAGCACAGAACCCAGCTGTGAGTATAGGGAGCTGGCAGCCACCGACACCCCAGGGACATGGACAGAGATGAGAAAAGCATGGTCGTGCCCATGCCAGGCAGAAGCACCTGCAGCCCCTTCAAGTGCCATCAGCACCTGTCCCGCTTCCAGGATCCATGTCCCTGCACATCTCCTCCCTGTTCCCTGCCCCCCTTGTGGGGGGGGTCAAGGCAGCATCAGGACACACAGAGGAGATCCCCATAACTGGTTGGGGACATGGCTGAGACCACCACCACCCCAGTCCTGCCACGGAGAGGGTGCTGCATTGGATGTGTGCCCTGGGAAGGGCGCAGGGCCTGGCTGTCTCCTGCCACCGCCCCATGTCCCCATGTCCTCAGGCACCAATGGCCCCATGCTCGCTAGAAGAGTGGGGACCCTCGCACTACCAGGGGAAAAGTGGGGGTTCCCAGGGCCCTGACTCCTCCCTTCCCCACGTGGCTCCTGGGACAGAGGACATGGTGGGTGCCAGCCCCTGAGGGGGTGGGGGGGGGCACAAGGCCCAAGCCATGTCTCAGTTTCCCCCTGGCGACAGCAATGTCCCCCCCCTACCCCGGTGAGGGGGGGACACATGCGCGATGGCTGGCAGGCTACACTGAGAGATGGGAAGGGGGAAAAAAAAGGACCACGTTGCCATGACAACCAGGATGGGCTGGATTTTGGGCAGACCGACAGAACAGCCCCCAATTGGCACCATGTTCCCCCTACTGGTACCCCCAAAGGGACTACAGCCACCCCTGCAAAATGTTCCCCCAGTCTAGAGGGGTGGTGGTGCAACCCCCCTCACAAAAGGTCTGCCCCTCTCCCCCGGCATTTTACTCCCCACCAATCCCTGCCCGTGGAGGGGGGGGGGAACTGCAACCCCCATGGCCTTGGGGGCAAATGAAACCCCCAGAAATAGCTCCTCTTCAGCTCCCCACAACACCCACCCGAGGGGGTCATGATGCAGGGGGCACAGC
>VZDJ01000200.1:41990-126160 GCA_008694505.1 Cyanoderma ruficeps | reverse complement strand
GGTGGGCTGGGGGGGGCCGATCCCGGGGGGGCGGGGGGGGGCCAGTCCCGGGTGTCCCATCCCGGAGTGGGGGGAGGGAGGGGGGATGCGTCACGTCTGCACCGAGAGGCTTCCCGTGCCCCGGGCAGCGCCCCCCGCCCCCGCCGCGCCCCGGGGCCAAGACCGGGGCCGGGGCCGCCGCCCTTACTTGCCGATCTCCTCGTAGAGCTGGTACTCGTCGGTGAAACGGGTGCAGGGCACGGTGGTGGCCATGCTGCCGCCGCGCCGCGCCGCAATGAGCCGCCCCGGCACCGGCTCCGCTCGGCTCCGGCTCCGCCCGGCTCGGGGGGGCGGGGGGAGGCGCCGGGCCGGGGGAGGCTCCAGCCCGGGACAGCCCCCGCCGCCCCCCCCAGCCTGGGATCCCCCCCAACCCCCTCCGCTGGGCACCCCCTAACTCGGACCTGCCCCCGCACGCCGGGGGGATCCCCCTTGTCTCCACAAGGGCCCCATAACCAGACCCCCCAACCCCGGGACCCCTTTACGCCAAATCACCCCCGGGAGTGGGATACCAAGCCCCCACCTCTAAAGGCCAGACGCCCCTTCCCGGGACTCCTCCCCTAAATAGCCTGTGTCCTGACTCCCTCCGATGGATCCCCCTAGGACCCCAAATCTAGACTCAGATCCACATCCCTCGCAATAGGACTCACATCCAGACCCCTCCCAAGAATCTCACAACCCCCCGCAAAAGGACCCCAAACCCGTACCCCCTCCGGATCCCACACTCTTCCCCTAAAAACCCCCAATATCCAGATAATCTGCTCAAAGAACCCATATCCATGCCCTGCCTTCCCCCCTCTCGGGGAATCCCATTTCCCCCAGTACCGAGCTCCCTCCTCCCGCACCAATGTCACCCCAAACAACCCTTACAGGCTCCAATCCCTCCCTAAGGCAAAACACCCGGGAGAGGTCGAGGCAGGACAAAATCACCCCACTGCTTCCCCCAAGGGCACCTTGAAGTCCCCCAATGTCAGCACCATAATGCGGGGGTGGGTTTTGGTGCAGGGGACACACAAAAGACCACCCTCAAGGCCACCAGTACCCCCAGGGCCTGGGGACAGCGGGAGTGTCCCCCCCAACCCGAAGAGGTGGGTGGGCGCGGGGGGGTGGGCCCCCCACGGCGCGGGTGGGCGGCGGGCGGCTGGCGCTGCTGTTGCCATGGGGACCGTGGGCGGCCGGGGAGGCCGCAGGCCGGGTGTGCGCATCAGCACCGGGAGATCCGACACGGGTGGAGGGGTGGAGGGGGAGAGTGGTGGGTGACACCTCGGGGGTGGTATCCCCAAAGCATCCACGATATGAAACCTAGCCAGCTTCGGGGATCCCATATCCATTCCCCTGCCCAAGGACACAAAAATCGAGCACCTCTCCCCGGGGATCTCATGTCACACCCAAAGGACCCCAAAATCCAGCCTCCCTGCGATCCCACATTCCAACATCTCGGCATCCAAGTAACCCATAAATCCAGCCCTCCTCGGGGTATCCTATATCTAGCCCCTCCCAGGGATCTCAAAATTCACTCCCTCCACCTCCAGGAATCCTATATTCCCACCCCGAAGAACCTCCAAATTCTACTCTCCCCAGGAATCCCATATCCACCCCAACATCCACCCCAATGTCTGGAGCCCGTGCTGGCAGACAGATACCCCAGGCTTCCTGCTTGGGTGTTCCTGTCTTTGTCCCATAAACAAAGTGATGGGGGAGAATCGGGCACACTCATCTCCCAAGAGGTGGCACTGAATCACTCACAGGCCCCACGGTGAGACATGTTTATTGCAAACTGAGGGTGGGAGGTGGGGAACCGGACAAGGCGCTGGGGACCCCCAGCCCACACACCCCAGGGTGGAGGGCTGGTGGGAAGCTGTGAGAGCCAGGCTGGGCCTAGGTGGGGCCTACTCTCCTAGGAAGTCCCCACTCTCAGACCCCCAGGTACCATGCCAGGGAAACCCATATGTTTCTGAGGCTCCTGCCCAGCTGCCGGCTATGAAGAGTGGGCCAAAAATGACAGTGCTGTGGGGAGTACCCCCACTGCTCCCTGATGAAGGGGGAGCAAACCCTAGGGGATGGCTGTGGTCGCTGCCCACTCCCGGGTGTCCTGACTACCCTCCAGTGAGGAGGTGAAGAAGGGGGAAACCAGGAGGAAGCCTTCCCCAGGGCTGGGCAGAGGGCAGGGGCAGCACAGCCCCCTTGGGATACCCTGGAGAGGGGTTGCTGAGAGGATGTGGGGATGCCAGGTGGGCAGGGTGCTAGCAGAGGCAGGCAGAGGCAGGCTCCCCCATCCCCACTGCCCATACCCAGCACCCATCTCCACCTGCGAGGGCCAAAGCGGCCCAGTGCCAGGGCAGGGAGGGCTCCACATCCCCAGAAACCCCAAAAGCAGTATCCTCATCCACCAAAAACAACAATAATGCAACCCAACGCACTCCCTCTATTCCGGAAAAACAGGGAGCGTCAGCAGCACAAGGTGAGGGGCAGGGAAGGGAAGGGAAAGGAGGAGAGGGGTCCTGGCGCCCAGGTTGCTATGGTGACAGGATGTAAATCTGCCCACTTCCTCAGGCTTCCCCACACAGCATGGATGGGTACCGGCAGCTTGGATGAGTGAGTCCCGGGCACTGGTGCTGGGTGTGAGGGTCCTGGTGAGCATCCGGGTGCGGGGAGGTCTCCTCTCCCTGTTTTATTTTTCAGTTGTTTTTGCCACTGTCAAAACTGGACAGCACCGGGGGAGATGTTGAACATGGATGGGTCGAACTTCTGGCCGCGGAATGGTGAGCCCTCGGTGTCCCAGCCCTTCTTTAACATCTCATGCACCTTCTGCAAAGAGGTCGCAGGCTTCTGTCAGCCTGGGGTGATGCCATGCTGTTCTCCACACCCCTTGCTCTCCCCTGCTGCTCATCCCACAGGTGCTGGGGCTGCGTGGCCACCTGACCCACGGGAAGGGTTGTGGGAAGCAGTTCCCCTCCTCCCTGGCTGGCAGTAGTGATTGCCAAGGGCACACAGCACTTTGGCGCTTCCCCTCGCTGTCTGGGAAAGGGCAGACAGCACCCAGAGCAGCACCATGCAGCTTCTGGGTCGGGCTGAACCCAGACCCATGTGGGTCCAGCCCTGAGCAGGGCCAGCTTGAGAGAGAGGCACAGGTATGTGAGGGCCATCCCTGGTACAGGGGGTCTGGGCTTACAGGCACTTGGCAAAGGTGCCAGGAAAGGGAAGACAGGAGTGCATGGCAAAAGATCAATCAGCAGAACCTCACACCCTTCAAATGTTAATGTGGGGGGACACTGTGAAGAGGAACTCTGAGAGGGAGCAGAGCCATGGGGCCCCTTTTCCTGGGGATGGGACCCTTGAAGGGCAGGTGAGAGGGCCAGGCTGGGGCAGTGGCACAGGGTAGCCAGCACCTACCAGCTCATGGCTCTGGGGCTTGCCCTGCAGCTTCTGGTGGTAGTCAAAGGTGAGGCGGTCAAGCACAGCATGCTCCTCCTCGTCCACTGTGGCCATGGAGCGCTCCTTGTTGATCTTGTCAATGTCGATCTGCTCCTCACCCTCTAGGATGGCATTCCACCAGTACTCGTCCCCCTTATTCAGGTTGATCTGGGGATAAGATGTGGGTCAGTGAATGGGGAGAGGAGCCCCTCTCCTGCCTAGAATGTGGTACTCCTGCCCACCTCACAGCTCCATGGCAGTGATGCAGAGCTTGTCTGACAGCAGCATGGGGCTTGCCCACGTAGGGAAGTTAAGCTCGTATTGATCCAGCCTCACAGCTGGCAGAAGAGGTGGGATGCTTGTGCCTCCCTCCCTCAGCAGCCAAATGCTTTGCACAACCCTGCAGTGGGACCCTACAGCCCCAGCTCAGGCCCCAGGGATGAAACCTCAGCCCATGCTACAGTTCAAAGTCAGGACCAGTGTCCCCCAGCAGTGCCTGCCTAGGGGTGACGCTGGCTTGGGGCTGCACGGCTGGCACAGCAGCAGCGACAGAGACCAGGACTGTCAGACGAGGAGGCTGTGTCTGGTGGAGTGTGGGGCCAGGGCTCCTGGTGTGATAGTGCAGCCATCTTGCCTTTCCCTAACCTAGAAGGAACCTTGGCCTCAGCTCCCCCGGCACTGGCTTGGTGGCAAAGGAGACAAGGATATCACCTGCTGCTCTGTGCTACCCCTGCTGACTGCCAGCACCTGCTTCCCATGGCACTGCAGCTCAACAGCAGCCCCAGAGGAATGGACAAGGAGAGAGGATATCTCCTTGCTCCAGCCAACATCCTCACTGGGAAAAGCCACTGGCTGTAGTCACAGGCATCCCTGATGGCAGTGCCTTGAATAGAGCTGGCTGGCCACTGGGGCTTGTGCTGGGGCCAGCATGGGGCATCCTGCAACAGGAACTCCAACATGCTTTTAGTTTTTCCAGGAAGAGTGGGCTGCTTCCTACCATGTTATTTTAGCACTAATCCCAGCAGCAGGGCAGATTTATGGCATTCATTGGCCTCTGCAAAATCATCAATAAAGGCAGACAATACAATTTGCTCAAACCTCCCTGGAAGCCCAACAGCTCCAGAGGGGAAGACATGGACAGCCATTCCTGTTATAGAGCCAAGCTTTTCTGTGGTGTGAAGAAAAGGAACCAATTAATACAGGAGGGGGGTGCCTGGAGTTTAATCCTTCTGGGAGAGCAGAGCCAGTAAAATATTCCAGCTTGGGGAAGGCGTTAGTTTTTCCAGCTAGACAGGCATGCTTGTTCTCTTTTCAATTGCACAGTTCCACTTTGGAGGAGACGGAGAACCACTGAGGGTTTGCTCCTGGGCGGGCAGGTGGGGGAGTGGTAGTGCCCCCAGAATGTCACCCCGAGACAAAAAGCAAAGTGAAGGGGCAGCAGCCCCAACTGTCCCACACTTGCAGCAGGAGCACCCTTCAGATTCCTAAGGTTTTTGGAACATGAGGGATGTCTCCACGGTACTGCTGGCAAGGTGTGAGCTTCCCTGCCGAGGGCTCCAGCACAAGCCATGCTCTCATGGCATTGCTGTGAAGCACGCATGGCTTGATCTATCCCTACCAGGGCCAGCCTGCTGACAGAGGGGTGGACAAGTGTTGGAGCAGTTCAGGCATCACCCCAACTCCATCCCAGAGCACTGGGGGAGATGGAAAACCCATTTTGGGGCATCTGGGATGGAAACCCATCCCCCCTCCCTTCCCTACCAAACCCCTTTCCTTCGCTACCACCCTGCCACCATCTGCAGCTTGGGGTGAGATCACACAGATGTTCATCCCTCTTTATTCCAGAGGGAAAGCTGTCAAAGTGACACCCACTCCAAGTGAGTCCGTTTCTAAAATGAAATGCCCTTGGGCCAGGGCAAAGGTCACTATATTCACATGAGTTTGCGGTTTCTTGGTTCAAGGTGGTGCTGGAGGACTTACTGCAGACAGGTCCCACCTCCAGGATGGGGGACACAGACATATGCCATTTTCCTGGACAGTTTCTGCCAGTGCCCGCTCTAGATCCAGCCCCTGCCTGGCTGAATGTCTGTGTTATGAGAGCCAGTGGTGATGGTGATGCTGCTGGTTCCCCCCACAAGCACTTTGGGTGCCCAAAGGTGGAGGCAAGGGAGAGCTGAGAGGCCATGGCAGGTATCTTGGTGACTCCCCCTGCCCACCAGTCCTCCCCCACCCACCTGCCCATGGAAGAGGCTCTGGCACTCAGCTGACAGGCCCCCCTGAGGCTGTGGGCACCTCTGGGGAGAGCTCCGGAAACTGTGGGGCTCCAGGAGGGACCATGGCTTGTCCACAAGGACAAACCCTGACCTGATTATGTTTCTCACTTTGAGACAAGGCAAAGCTTTGCCTGCACTTGACACTGCTGCTCAGTTTTCCAGCCAACAGCTCTGGCTGGCCCCCCAGGGCCTGTGACACGCTGAGAGTCACTGAGGAAGGATGAGGTCTCTGTGGTGCGCCCATGGCCTCAGCCAGATTTCGGCTCTGCCTGGTGGGTCCCAATGGAGTAAAAGCCCAGCTGAGTCTTTTGGGGTGCACAAGGAGGCAGACAGCCTCTGCAATAGTGGCCTGAGGAGAGAGAGGCCTGCAGGAGGCATATCTCAGTGCTGTAGCTGGCAGTGTCCTCATTCCCACAGCCAGTGTCCAAGATATGAGCTCTCAGCCACGTCGGGATGGGCTGTTCCCTGGAAAAGCACCAGGGTAATGATGGATTGCAAGGAGGACTGCTACAGGAACAATGGGATACTCAGCAGGAGAGACCCTCCAGCACCTGACAGGTGTCACTGGTATGGACACAGTGTCATATCCCATCTCCACCCCCTACTGGGAAGGTCACAACCCCTCACTGTTGGTGCTGGGCTTTTCGGTAGCACAAGGTTTCCTCTCTGATGCCAAATACCTGGTTACACTTTGAGAGATGCTGCCAAGGGGTGTAAGTAGGTCTGGGGAAGATGACCTCCACCTGCCTGCTTTCCTGTTAGCAGGAAGCAGGAACCATAGCAGCCAAAGTCACCTCAAAAATCATTGGGAGGTGTTTAGGGGGACAGAGGAGGCAGCAACACCATTCTCAGCAGTACGGGGAGGCAGGGCTGAGCACCACTGAATTGTCTTCCCTCAGCCTCATGGCTCACAGGATGACAAGCCAAGAAACATTCAAGGCAGGGCTTGCTGACAGAAGCCCCAGCATGGAAAACAAAGGCTGAGAGGAAGAGAAAAAGAGAAGGAATGGGAGAAAAATCCTCCACAATGAAAATAATACCAAAAGGAGTTGTGCACAACACTCTGGGGATTGCTAAAAACAGCGAGGTTATTTTAATCTCGCTTTCAACAAGCAAGCGGGTGTGACGGAGAAGGGAGAGCACAGGAATGACACCCGGGACCAGGGTACCGTGCAGCACACCACAGGCAGGGGCACAATCCTGGGACAAAATCCCGAGCAGGAGGTATGGACAGGCCCCCACCCCACGTCGGCAGACCACTCCAGTGCGGAACAATGCCAGCTGGATTCTGCTGCCATGCACACGGCTGTGCCAAAGGATGAGATGAGAAACATGTTGGTGTTAGGCTGGGCTCCAGCTGGGAGAGGTCCATGGAGCAGGAGGGAAAGGCAGAGTGGTCTCTGAATGCTGGTAAAGGGAGTTCTGGGGCTGCTGGAGTGCGAGTGAAGAGGAATAATAATGAAGAGGATACATGAATAATACCAGGCAGGATGAGGGAAACAGAACTAGGACAGGTTGTAAGGCAAAATAATCTTCCCAGGATAAGAGTTGGAGGAGAGGGGATTCATGACGTGCCCTTGAATGGCATCCCAGAAGGGAGCTGGGGGGAGGCTGAGGACAGTGAAAAAGCTGTTACAGCAGCCTCCTGAAGAATCTGGGGATCTTGATCCTTGATACGTTCTGCAAGAGGACATGGGACTCAACAGCCTCTCTGCACAGAACTGAGACCTTTTCAGACAGACAGGACCAAGCAAGAGAGTTTCCACCTCCTTGGCGCCAAGATCGAATTCTGCTGCAGGAATCACCTCAATTCATAGACCACAAACATGCAGCATGGACAGGGCCACCAAGGTGCCCCAAGCAGTCCCCAAGGCAGGCAGGATCTCCTTGGACATCCCAAGTGCTGACACTGGGTGAGCTCAGTTTTGGCTACATCCACACCCTGCCAGGGAACACCACCCCTGTGTCCCACAGGGAAGCCAGGCAGCACCTTGCAGCACCTCGCAGGAGAGAGACAGCCCAACTGTTGCATTTGGAGCTTACACAGAGTGATACACAAACTGGACACAAAGGGTCCATATGCCCCATAAGCTCCAAATTAACCCCAATGGCCCCATCCAGGCACTGAATGAAACAATGCATTCCCACATGGGTGGGTGTCCCCTGATGAATGAATCGGGAGGAGGCGCAAACCACTCCTGGCTACTCAGCGCATGGAAAAAGGAGATCCTCTTGGGCGAGAATTACTCACTCTGCTCCAGTTACCGTACAATTCTTCAAGCGAGATCTCATCCCACCATCAATATGTTGGCAGCCAGCTGGAGATCCTCACAAGCCTAGGCTCATGCTATTCAAGGCAAGACCCAGCTCTCAGGTTGGGGGTCATGGGCCCACTCGACTCCCCACACAGCCCGTGGCCACTCCAGGAGGCACCGAGTCTCGCTCCACCCGTGCCATTCCCATCCTCTGACAGGTACTGAAGAGAGACTGCCTCCCGTGCTGATGCTGCGAACACCCACCTGGGACTTCCAGACTTCCATCCACACTGTGTGGAGCAGTCACCCATTGGGCCACCTCCTCTTCAATGGGTTTATCCCTTTCCAGGATTTTTTTCTTTGTCCCAGGTCAGCTAATTTTCAAGGTGTTTATATTTACAAAATGCAGGTTAAGAATGCCACTACCACATCCCTTCAATGTCCTAGCAGCATCGAAGAAGCTCCTCTCCCTTTTGGCACCAGCCTGTCACTTGAGGTACATCCCTGTGGATCAGCAGTGGTCGAGTGGCACTGTGCAGCCTCCCCACACACCATCCACAGGATCCTTAACTTCGGCAGCACATTCCCACTCCATTTTCCACTGTGAGGGCTTGGATTTGGGTGCCATCTGCTGCCACCTTTGTGCCACAGGGAGAAAGGCTTGGATCCGGCTCTCTCCCTCCCAGGGACAGCATGTATCCCCTCCTGGGTCTCACAACAGTCTTGGGATTCCTGAAATCTCTCCTGGAAAAGCCTCTGGGTGGAAAAGGATAGGGCAAAGATGGTCACAGACAGCAAAATCCTGCTGCTAGCACAATCCTGGCCCCCAAACTGGCATATAAACTTTGGAACTGACACTCAAGATCCCAGGGTGATGGGCAGAACTCCTGCAACAACTCCAGCTGTGAACACAACTGAACTCACTCCGTCAGCCTGAACATCTGGAGCACATTGGAAATGAAGCTTGGGGCTGGGAACCCACCAGTAATACAATGCTGGACACCAGCAGCCCTGAGACCACCTCAAGTGGGATGATTTGGGACAACAGGCACACAGCAAACCACAGGCCTGCTGCAGGCAGAGGAGCCATGGTGTCCACATCAAACAGGGCAAGTAGGAATCCCGTGACAGGACAGAAAAGAACGGTGGTGAACAGGCACGTGCCAAGATGCTGGGGTCAGAGTGGGGCCAGAAGAGTTGGAAGGCAGAGTCAGCAAGGCCAGGTGTGCAGGACCAGCACTGTGGTGCAAGGCCCCATGCTGGGATTGAGGACAGTGACCACCCCTAAGTCATGGCTGTGTTACACCACCTCAGCTGGAGCTGAGCCTGGCACCTGCCCAGCCTGATAGTCGTGCTACGCAGCCGTCACCCTGACAGGCAACTCGGGAGCAGGAGGCAAGACACAGCACACAGGTAAGGGCAGCATGAGCCAGACGATGGACACGCAAAGCCAGACACATCCAGAGCTGGCTCAAACTTCCATCTGCTCCAGTTTCCTAGGTCAAGTGTGGCAGAGCTGCGAGCCAAGGAGACGCAGCTGGTGTAGACCACCCTTACCAAAACACACTTCCCAGGCTCGAGGCTCCACAGGGAACTCTCCGTGTTGATCTTGTGGGTGAGTTTCCCTTCCATGAGGATGTGTTGTCTGCTTCCCTCCAGCACAGCTACACGAATGGCACCACTGCTGATATCCACAGACACCTGGGAACAAAGAGAGAGACAATAATCTGGAAAGCTCCTGCTTGCCACCTCACTGTGCAAGCTGGGGTTTGGGGTCAAGTGCACTTGCAGGGGATGAGAGAGAGAAGAGCTTCCAGCCCTGCCTGCCTGTAGCAGCAGGGTGGGAATCCCACTGTTCTCTCACAGCAAACAGTGACAGTTTGGAGGAGAGAGGGAACCTCTTCAGGGAAGGAAAAGCAGTACAGCCCAGCAATCAGGAGGACCCTTGAAGGATTCAAGGCAGCTGGTTCTAACCCATGCCTCAGTTTCCCCTCAAAGAAGACCAGTAATGCTACAGGCATCCAAACAGCATTCAAAGGTTGGGCACCTACTTGCTGTGATAGAGCTCTTCACTCATGCCTAGCTGTCACAAGCTAGGCATGAGTGTGTGTCATCTTGATAGATGAGCAGGGGCCATTTGGGGGTTCCTATACTGGGGCTGCAGCAGGTCATCCCCTCTTTGCTGGACCATGCTGAAAGCATGCTCCTTGGCTCTGCTTCCCCTGCTGGAGCCAGCACTGGGCTCAGCCCAGGCCTCCCATCGGGTGTGTGAGGTGGGGCCGCGTGCAGGAAGAGTGCTGCAGCGTGCTTTCCCGGCTCCCTGCTACAGGGGCAGCTCTGTGCCCAGGAACGGGGCCAGTTCCCGCCCACAGCAGCCATATGGGGAACCCTGCTCCGACCTGCCATGCAGGTGACATGGCTGTCCCCTGGGGAGACTGAGGCCCGCTGTGAGAGGCACACAGTACCCTTGGTCTCCATAGAGACCATATGTTCTCTCTTGTGCCCTCTAGCCCTGAGGTGCCACCAGCAGAGCCCATGCCAAGACAGGCGATGCAGGGAGGACCTGGCTGGGAAGAGGTAGGATTGTGGCCCCCACTGCTGGCCCGAGAGGAGGAGACTGCAGTGAGATTTGCCTGCATTCTCTCCCAGAGTTCCCCCAGATCTTCCTCCTGCTCTGCAGATCTCATTTGAAATGTTATTACATTATCCATTACCTAGGAGACTTCCAGCAGCTCACTAGCTCCACGCAGGCAGAAGACAGGCAGAGCTGCTCCAGCCAGGGAGGGCACCGCGGCTGTGTCTGACTGATGTCACCCAGGTACAGCCCCCAAACTTGGTGTGTGCTCTGGCAGGAGGAAGCCCAGCACACGCAGCACCGGGTGACATGGGACTGAGCCCCAGTGTGATGGCTGGGAGCAGGACTGTGCTCACAGGGGATTGGGAAAGAGACGTGAGGATGGGAGAGGACCACGGGCTGTCACCTGGCATTTGGCTGTGGACAGCATCTACAAGAGCAGCTGCTGTGGGATGAAAACACCTCAAGAGGAGGTGCTCCCTCCATGGAGAAGCTCCCTCCAGCCCAGTGCTGACCCCTTACTGCAGAGACCAGGCATGGGGATGAGGCTCTGCCCTCCACTACCACCATCTGCTCAGGTCCTCAGATGCAGGGACAGAGCTACTGGCGCTGGTCTCTCAGCATGGTACAGGGCCTGCCCAGAAAGGACCAAGGGGAAAAAAGCAAGGTGACTCCCAAGTCACCTTCTGGGGAGAAATTCTTTGGGGTGTGGAGGGCCAGGAAAGCTGGAGACATGGAAGGCACAGCATTGTGTCTGTGGGATCTACATGGACAAGAACAACCGAATGTGAGAGTTTTATTCACAGGTGGCTGCACAAGATTTGCAGGGGCAGCACATGCCCTGCTAGAGAGCCCTGTCCCTCTGTGCATGGAGGGATATGTCTGAGAGGACTGAAGTGTGCACAAGGTGGTACCTGTGAACAGCCCACAGCTGGGGGAAGGCCAAGAGCAACCTGCAGTAGTCTGGCAGCTCTGAAGCTGCTTGTCCCATGTGCACCTCTGCTCCCCAAAACATTTGGCTGCTCCCAAGGAAAGCCAGGTCTCGTCTGTGTGCTGTGGCCTCTTTACCACAGTGATTTCTGTCCACACTGAACGCCCACGCCTGCCCACGGAGCTCAAACAAGCAAATACAAACTGAGAGAGGAAGCGAGCTTGTATCCTCAAGTCCAGCAAAGAGAGGCCTGGAGTCATTACTTCTATTTAAGCACTCAGATCCATAGGCCTTTGTTGAGCCCATAAATAGATCAGAGAGGTGGGGACCATGGAGGAAGATGCTCCCACCTACCCAATCACCCATTTCTGCTCCAAGGACACCTGAGCTCCATACAAGGAAACCTTAAGCTCACCAGAGCAAAATGTGCCATAGCAACAGCCTGAATCCCAAAAAGTCTTCCCAAAAATAAGGAAGACTGTGAGCAGCATTAGAGTTGGGTGCACTCTGAGCCCAGGGATCAAATGGGCAATTTTTTTAATCTTGCCTTGGCAGGCAGAAGCCAAAAACCTGGTAATTTTTTAAAAATATGAAGCTCTCTGAATGCAGGACAATGTTGTTCTTGTGCAGGTACCCATTAACAACATGTCCAAAGCCCACAGAGCTTTTAAATTGTGCCGAGTCCTCCTGCTCTGGCCCAACACCCAGCCTGTCTGTTCTCATTCCCCCAGTTCGGGGGATACGTAGAATCATTCGGAAATGGAAACTCAGCTGCCAAGAGAAGCCCCAAGGAGGGATGAACAAAATACCAGGAAAGAGAGTGCAAGGAGAAGGGAAGTCTAGCACCCGAACAACCAATTGCTTCAAGAGGGCACTGTGGGTAGGTACCGGGGCAAGGGTAGGCAGTGCCATGCCATGGGCACTGGCATGGGAAGGGGGTGTCTTGGAAGCTCCTTTGTCCTTTCTGAGGTGCAGAATGGACAAAGACTGTGTGAAAGTGATGGCACAGTCTTGAACCAAAGAAAGGTTAGGAAACATATCCTGTCTCCACTCCTGTGAGCTCCAGCAGGCTCCTGAACCTCTCCAAGGCCAAGGATGGAGCAGACAGAGCCCTGTGTGGGGTTTTTGGCAAGGACACAACTTCCCTGAGATGGAGGAAACTTCTCCAGTCAGGGAGAGAAATTGTGATCGAAGTATGATGCAGAGGGATGGAATATCCATCTGGACACCCCAGAATCATTTGAAGAAACAGCATTTGTTTTAGAGACCCGCTGGAAGAGATCCATCTTCCTGAGGCCTTGCTGGGCCTGTGGCAGACATGTGCCCCCTCACCCCTCCAGCCTGGGCTGCTGTTGCTGCTGCCAGTGACAAACTCCAGCACGCTCCTTTCAGCCACCCTGGAAGCAGAGGAGAGCAGGAGGTGGGGAGCACAGGCTTCCCAAATGACAAAATACAGAGGGAAGGGCAGCACTTGGGAAAGAGTCCAAATTTCTAGGTCCGACTAAGGTCAGCCATGGGCACACTCCTTTCTGGGTCCCTGACCAGGAGAGAACAGATGTGGTGCAGGAGAAACAGCATGACCACAAGCAGAACAGGGAAGTGCCAGCCAGGGGGAGGGGCTGGCCCTCAGCCTCCACCCTAGGCCGGCTCCCTTCCATCTAGAGCAGGTCAAGCCACACAGGGGCTGTTCCTGATCCAGCTCCCCAGTGCCAGAGGAGCCGTTCCAGCAGCTCCTACTTCCAAACAGAAGGCAGAAGACATTCAGAGCCAGAGGAACAAATGAAGAAGGGCATCCATCCCCAGAAAGACTCCAAAACACACGTGTGAGTATGCAGGTAGTAGAAGCAGAAAGAAGAAACACAGAAAGGGTAAGGCAGTGCCAGAGAACCCAGCTGAGATGGAGCAGAGGACACTGCAACACAACAGGAACACAGTCTGTGATCTCAGTTCCCACCAGACTCATACTGGAGAATAAGGCACAGCCACATCCTGGTTCTTCACTACAAGGGACAAGGAGCCTTTCTGCTCCAAACACAGTTTTCCACAAAAGCTGCACACCCAGATGGAAAAGGAAACACTAAAGAGATGCTGCTAACACCATTTTACCTGTTTGCCTTTGACAATGTGCTTGGGCACAGGCACTTTAATTTCCAGGTCGCTGTAGTCTTGGGACCAGGTGTAATTCTCTCGCACAGCTCCATTGTAGCTGTCAGGGTTTGTCTGGAACTGCTCCTGTCTCCTGATTGGAGGGAGAAAGTGGTGACATGTTAAATATCAGAGAGATCAGAGCCTGGAAAGAGCAGGATGCCAGAGAGCAGGATGCAAGAAACCAAAAGAGAGGGCATAGCCTCTGCTCAGCCCTCCTACAGCATCCCCAAGGCTGGGCTCCTGCCCAGTCTCTTCCTCACTGCTGGCTCTGTGGAAGGGAGCAGGTCCAAGTAAGAAGCCACAGGACACAGGGACCGCAGCCATACTGCCCACTGTGGGTGACTCATAGTTCCCCCATCCCCAGCCTGCTGGAGCACCGGTCAGGCTGATGAAAGGACAACTGGTGAGACACACGATGGCGACAGTTTGGCTGCCCAAAAGATGCAGTTGGCTCCCACTGGGCCCTGGCCAACTCTGTGCCAGTAGAGAGTTCCTCATTCTCTCCACTTCCCATCACAGCTGGAGCAGGGACACTGGCACGTGCTGGGTGTGAGCTGCCCCCCAAGCCACTCTCATGGCTGCAAAGGCGGTGGCCTATAGTTGTGACCCAAGTTCGCCATGAAAACATAGCACTGGTTCTTCAGTGGTTCTCACCCTGATTTTAACGTTTTGGAAAGTCACCAGCTGTTATGATCAGGGCAACTGTTTACATGGAGGTGATGGGGCTGGGGACCAGGATGCCTCAAGAGTCATCCCAGGGTGCCTGGACAAGTGAATCATCAGCAACACTCTGAGCACAACACAGCCCCTTCCAGCTGTGGAAATGTCAGAAAAGCTGAGGAGATGGCTGCAGGGGTAAGATGGGGTTTATTGATAAGCAATAATCAATACAGTGTTTCCAGCCAAGAAAGGAGATCACGACACCTCTATCCCTTTAAACTGCTGGGATGGGGATCTATTCCACTGAACCCTAACAGAGAGTGCTTTCAACTAAAATCAAATCTTTTCTAAAGATAGCTGCAGTGCTAACAAAAGGCAGAGTTATTTTAAAATGTTTTGATACCCACCTAGGCTTCAATGTAGAGCTGGATAAACATGGGGCTCAGGGACTTACATAAATGGGGGGCTGGTGAAGAGCAGCCCCAGGGCACAGATAGCCCTGGGGAGCCTATCTTCCTGTGCCCCACTGCCTTCCTGGCACCTCCACTCTGGGGGGCCCTCACTCGTATGGGGTGGGCTTGGCTCCAGCAGCACAGTGCCCTGAGGGTTATGTAAGAGCCATCTATTTGAATTAAATTAGACTGTAAGACAGTCGGAGGGGGCTGTAAACATGGCTGTGAACACCTCCCCATTTTTCTTTTCTCTGTGGTTTCACTGCGTACACCAAGGGTTTCACCTGCCCTGTTACACCCATGGACTGGGGTGGTTCTGATCCACTCCCAGGCACAGAAGGCACTACTGGGACTGGCGACGTTCACAGGGTCTCAGCCTCAGATGGCCATTTCAGGGGGCATCGCATCATTTTTCGGGCATCTTGGCCTTGCCTGGCAGTCGCCCATTGGGTGCCCATTGCCATGGAAACAGGGTTGGCATGGCAGCGCGCGCCGGGCTGGTGCATTGGCTCCAGCTGTCGCTTCCCAACCGCCCCCGGATTGTAGGAGTCAAAGAGGCTGGAGGGTGAGAAGCCGAATGGTGCAGGCGACCAGGGGCTGTGGTGACAGGGTCTTCCAGGGCCCCGCACACACCCCCATCGGAAGTAAACAAAGCAAACGTGCTGAAATGCGGTGGCACCTCCCCAGGCATTATCTCACGTTCTCACGTGTCCCCTGGTCCCTGCCTAGGAACAGCCCAGTGGTGGCACCTAGATTGGCTCGCAAGGCACAACTGTCTCAGAGACCACCCTGCATCAGCCCCTGGCAGGGAGGAGGGTCTGCGTGTAGCCTGGGGCAGCGTGGCCAGTTAAATGCCCTCGCAAGACATTTACCCATGCTGTAGGGTCTGTCCAGGCATGGCACAGCTTCATGGGATTCCTGCACTCCACCCCAGGTTGGCCACGAGGTGAACCAGAGGACAAATCTGACCCAATTTTAAACCCAGCTGGGTTTTTAATCTTCTAAGAGACTAGCAGTGTGGGCGATTTTCTGTTCTTCTGTGACCTTCAGGGGCAGCAGCATGGAGGGGGTTTCAACTCCCTGCAGTCCTCCTGGCACCACCCTTCAGTTCTCTGCAGCCTCCCTCCACGAGAAGCCCAGCTTTCTGGCTCAGTGACCATGCTGGCCATGGCAGAGCCCAACCTGGCTCCGCCCAAACCTGCCAGCAAGACATGTGGAGGAAGCTGGGAGTTGTCATTTCAAGCGTCTGTGGCTCCCCACAATCACAAAAGAACCAGGTAAGAACCATCAAATGGCAGTTTCCCCTGGGCTGTTCCCCTCTGGACCCCTCCTGGGAAAAACTCAAAAGGCAGCAGGAGGAGGCAGTGGGCCTATGCCCAGCCAAGGCTCATGAGACCAGATGCAGATCATCAAAGATTGGAGAAATCCACTGGTACAAAGGCACACATGGTGTGCAAATGGCCTCAGCATGAATAAATACAGCAATCAAAAAAAAACCCCTGCTGTCAAAAAGCCACCAGGTCTGTCCTGGATGTGCCTGCTCTTCCTCAGGAGAAGAGCACTGGGACAGAGCAGATCCCAGCCAGGCAGTTCTGGATGATGTAGCTCCATTTGGAGCTTACCAAACACAATCTCACTGTCTGGGAGGGCATGAGCGACTCATCAGCCCCACAGCCAGTGTTAACTGTGCAGCAGGGAAACTGAGGCAGGACTTGCTCTGCAGGGACTTTGTCCAATGTCTCTCTGCACAATATAGAGACTGCACAGGCAACAGCAGCCTTACTCCCAGCCCAGCTGTCCCTGTGGAACACGTCTCTTTCTCCAGAGCTGTTACTGTGCCGTAACTGGAGCACAGCTGGATGACAGAGGGACGTGTCACAGCCACCTCTGCCATCACGTGCAGCTCAGTGGACAGCCCCACTGCCTCGGCCTTGCAGCCCCTCATCCAGCTTCAGGGACAGAAGTTCCCCCTTGTGCCTAAAACTCCCTGCAGCCATGGCTGCCCATCCTGGGGGGGTGTGAGTTCCAGTGCCATCACTTCTCTCCACTTCTCCCCAACACCTAGTCCAAATCCCTCCAGCTGTTTTCCCAAAACATCACCAACCTCTGCTTCAGCTCTGTTTCCAATGTTAAAAATCCATGCAATGGGTTTTGTACCCCTGAACAGGATCACTGGGAGACTCATGAAGCCTGGATAATTTCACTGCCAGTGTAACTGCCAGCTCTGGAACCATGGAGGGTCCAGGGTGATGAAGGCAGCGTGCAGCCTTGTTAGACACTGCTGACAAACAGCTGACAGCTCTACCATCTCTTCGAGCAACTATTTCTTTCCTGGAGGTTTTCCAGCCAGATCTCTGCCTGGTCCAACTGTGCTTAGCATACACCAGTGGCACTTCAGAATTGGACCCTGCTCCTTGGCTGGGAAGCAGCTTTCCTCACCATTCACAGGAGACAGCTCTGGCTCACAGCATGCTGGACCAAGCCATGCCACCACACTGGAGGTGACTCTTCTGGCCAAAGCCATCTGTCATGTTGTGTCAAGAGCACCACTGTGCAGTGGGTGAGAGAACCTCCTGCACCAACACCATGGTTCCTGCTCCCATCCCCAGACCCACCAGGTGAAGAGGGAGGCCAGATCCAGCACACGGTGTGGGTTGAATAGCAATTGTCCCAGCAGTATGGCTGCTCCTAGTGCGACGGTCACTCACTGGACTGCCTAAATGCCTGCTGGGCTGGAGCAGGTGGTGGCAGGACTGAGGGTAGGGAGGGTGACAAAGCACCAGCTTTTAAACCCAAGGGCTTGGCACTGTGTGCACTTGGCTGCCGGGTGGTGGGGATGGTGGGGGTGGGTCTATGTGTTCTGTCTTGTTCTATTTTTGCTCGCAATGTGTCATTTTGGGGGAGGTGAAACCTTTAACAATGCACCGTCAAGAAGCAGCCGATCTGTTTCCCACTCCTCGGAGCCACATGGCGCAGCACGGCTGTGCTGTCCCTGGGACTGGAGCCACTCCATACACACGGGATGAGACCCTCAGCAGCAGCACAAGGAGACCAAGACCCCCTAGAGAGGTGGCAGTGTTGTCCCTGGTGGGCATGCTAGATGTCTGAGGATTGAGCCATATGTCAAGCCCCATACACAGATTTCTAGGCATTTCTTACTCCGGGATTCCCAGCTCTGTGGGTTGGTGACGCACGATGAGCTGAGAATGTGGAAATGGCAACAGCAATTCTCGCTCTGCGGACAGTCAGCTGAACACGTTTCTGTCCTTGGAGCTCAACAGCTGCAGCACCAACGCTGTGAACACAGCGCTGGACACAAACAAAGAGCAAGAACCAAACACACCAAAGGATGTGGTTGTTTGAGCTGAGAAGAAGCAGGGAAGCTCAGAGAGCTCCTGCTCACTGAGGAGTTTTGGTGCAGGCACGTAAAGGTTGAGGAGAAGACACAGCAGCATGAGGAGCAGAGGTGGGAAAGTGTCATGGGAGGGAACTGGTACGGCATAGTCCAAATGGACCTCTTTTTTTCCCCCTAAGAAGGAAAAAATTCCAAGGATTTTGAGAACAACTCAATGAAAGTGATCCTCTCAGCCTGGAGCAGTTCAACTTTCCAAGGCAGGATCCCTGCCCTCTCAGGAAGGGAAGTCCAGGATACTTGGATCTAGCAGTCAAGGATGCCACGGCTCAGTGGCCAGTACAGCAGACACCCTGTCACTGGCATTCCCAGAAAGCCTCCTCCAGAGCTGGCACTGCTGTTTGCTATTACTCAAGATGAATTATTTAGGCAGTTTTAAGGAAATCATGTCAGGACAGATGTGGAGATATTGAGGAAGGACGAGAGGAGCAGCCCACTGTCTGTCCCGCTGAAACCGCTGCTGCAGGTAGCACAAGGCTGCTGGGAACCAGCACCATGTCAGCAGCCACCATCCTCCTGCCGTGGCAAACACTTGGGTCACCCACCTAGGGCGGCCTGTCAGACCCCTGGCAGCCTCCATGCCTTCACATTATCACAAATCCCTGCTCCCTCCTGGGGAAGCACCTTGCACCACATCTGCATCCTGCCCCTCCAGCACTAAAGGGGGCTGCATGCAGCCCAGCAGGGCAGAAACCATAGAGCAGCACCAGCTAGGCAGGCAGGCAGAGGGATGGCAGAGCCCATTCTGCATCTCTGCAGAAAGGCCACGCTCACCCAAAGATACCAGCACACACAACAGAACACAGATTTACAGGAATAGATTTTCAGAACTTCTACTAACCCTCCAGATGAGAACCCAAAGTGCCTCAAGCCACAGGAAGGTCTGTGCACCCCAAAAAGCTGCTACCAAGCTTCAGCCTGAGCTGGTAAGCCAAAGCTAAAAAAACTCCTGCTTCTAAGATGATTTTGAAGAGGGTAAAGTGTGCCCTATGCTCCTCAGGGTTCCAGTGTGGGTGCTGTAGCAACAGGTAGGAAAGCCAGAGGTTTAACCTCATCAGAAAGCTGCATTCCCAAAGCTGCAGGGATTGTGTGCATGGAAAATCCCAGCTTTGTGCTACTTCTGCAAGCAAGCTGCAAAGAAGCCTCCCCCCTCACCTCCAGATTTAACATCTTTTGGCATCAAAACATCAGGACAGTTGTACGTTCTGTCTCTGGGTTCTGCCTGGAAAGCACCACAGTAGGAAAACAGAGACTGCAGCTCCTAGACCTTTGCTGGTGTCCAGGAGGCACCCAGGGCTCCACAAAGGCTTTTTTGTACCAACACTTCAACTAACGAGAGCTCTGGCACAGCACTAAGCAAGCTGACTGCCAAATCCCTTCCTTTACAGTTCAAGTCGCACTGCAGTCAATAAGCCTCAGGATCTACTCTGATCCTCTCTGATCCATCCCGATCCTCTTCGACACTCCTTGGCCAGCAGCAAGCTCCAGCCCTGAGCACAGCAATGGTCCAGGGCCCTCCCAGTCCTCAGGATTTCTTACGCTCCAAGGGTGTTTGGTTTGCTGGAGAACAACCCAAATCCAGTTTTGGAAAGTCTTCCTCAGCCCCAAAGTGGGCAGAAGTCTGTCAACAGTTCCCTGTAGCCCATTATCCCTGGGGTCCTGAGCACGTACCTCTAGGACTGCACTGTGCAGCTTGGTGGTCCTGCTCTCAAAAACAAAAAGTGAAAAATGCAAGCCAGTGCCTTTCCCCTCACTCAAACGTGAGCTATAGCCCAGGCACAAGCCTGCAGTGCCCACCATCAGCCTTACAAGGATCAGGGAATCATGGAATTATTTTGGTTGGACAAACCCTCTGAGACCATCAAGTCCAACTGTGTCCCCAGCACTGTCAAGGCCACCACTAACTCATGTACCCAAATCTGCACATTTGTTAAATCCCTCCAGGCATGAGTACTCCACCATTGCCCTGGGCAGCCTGTGCCAGGGCTGGGCAGCCCTTCCCACGAAGGAACTTTCCAATATACAACCTAAACCTCCCCAGGCACAACTTGAGGCTGTTTCTTTTTTTTCTGTCCCTTGTTTTCTATGAGCAGAGCCAGATCCTCACCTGGCTGCATCCTCCTGAGAGTGTTGTAAAGAGTGAGAAGGTGCCCCGTGAGCCTCCTTTTCTCCAGGCTAAGCCCCTCCTGCTCCCTCAGCTGCTACTCGTATGACTTGTATGTCAAAGGTCACCTCACCTTCAGGAAGCGTCAGAGCTTCAACTTACCACCAGAATGGGACCAACAACCAAAAATCAAGCCCATCAAGACACAAATACCTTTGATGTCATTGTGTCACCAAGCCCGGGTGATGCAGTGGGAAATGGTCAAGGCTCCTTCGTACCAGCTGCCCAAGGCACCACCCACATGATGCCTTTGCTGCTCTACTGAGGAGGCAACCAACAAATCCCCCCACCTCCTCTGCATCTGGAACCCCCACCAGCTCCATCAAGATGCTCTGCCCCTCTCCCTGCTGGGGGAGAGCCTTGCTCTTTTCCAAGCTCACTCACTTCAGGAGGGCTTTTAGCCTCCCCTTTTGCATCCCAAGTTATTCACTGTTCGACAGCGCCAACTTATTAGGGAAGTTGAAATGCCACCACTGGCTTGCAGAAGAGTGTTGAGTGCTGGCACCAGGGGGCTAAATTTCACTACTGCTGGGATATTTAGGTCAAGGACAGCAGGACATGCTACTGCCCAGAAAAGACTCCTGGGATCTTTATTGTTTGCACACAGCTTATACAACCTTGGGCTTCAGAGATCTCCTGGGAGAGAGACCTACACACAGTCAACCAGACTCCCCTGGGAAAGGGGGAGAAGGCCAAAGGAAGCCAATGGGATTGAGCTGTGGGAACAGAGGACAAGGTGGCCTCTCAGACCCCAGCACCACACAACACAACTGGGCCCAATCCAGGTAGTTTTCCATGTTAGGCCCCTTTTGGTGAACACTGCAATATTAAACCAAGCAAACAGCGATTGCTTTTTTGCCTAAGAATTGGGCACATGCTGTCCCTTGGTTTCCAGCCCTGGAATTTTCTGCTTGTTGAGAGAAAAATTTATAGGTTTTAATTTAGTTATTTTTGGTCCCAGGACCTAATTTTGTAGCTCAGTACCTCGGTAGGGCAAGCAAAAGCCTTAGCAGTTCAGTGCAGCACAGGGAAACTGGCACTCTGCTGGGGTTCTAAGCTACCCAGCCAGAGGGGCCTGGGTCTCCATGAAAACACTGGAAAACTGAACCGTGACTGTTCCTGATCACCTGCAAAAGGCTTGAGAGACAAGGGCTGCACCAGAAAGGGCTAAGGGTTTTCACTCTCAGCTCAATTGCTTCAGCCCTTTGAAATGATGCTTTCTGAGCAGTTAAGTTTCCACCACAATGGGAGAAGGCATATGGATGAAAACAGTTCTCCCAGCAGGAATGCCTTCTCTCCATTGCAAGAAAGATTCCACTTAGCAAAGATGACTTAAGTTACATTTCCCTGCTTCCCTTAGTGTTACCTGGACACATTCCTCCCAGAAACCAAACACAACAGCACTGCAAGTGCAGTGCTACAGACCCTGAGGGTCAAACAAAAGCCTTGGTGCCACATAAGGAGCCAAGGACACACTGGGGCGTGTTGGCAGAAGGTCTCACCAGCACAGGGCTTCCGTGAAGCTCTTGCTCCCACCTGAAAAAGCTGTCAGCGCTGGGGAGAGCTGGGAGGGGAGGAAAAGGGGTTGGAGTGATGTCACTTTACTGTGACGTATCATGTGGCTGGTAGAGGATTTCCTGGCCTCATTGCAAAAGCAGGACAGCAAAGGGAGGAAAGAAACAGGGTAGGAGGCAGAGAACACCCATGAGTCCACACACAAGCATGGGAATGGCCCTCAGAACACTGGAAAATCATGCAGGACCAGGAGCACAAAGATGCTCAAATGAGAAACAAGCATGGAAATTATGACTCTTCAGCCCAAAAACAGGCTGAAAGGGGAAAATGGACATGATAGAAGGCACAGAAGGGGACTGGGGACCCTCTCAATGCCTCTTCACCTGGATAGAGAAAAGAGCCAGTGCTGGCAGTGCTGCGCAACAGGGACCCAGTGCAGGATGCTGTTGCAGAGCCCCCAGGTATGGGAGGACTGAAATTCAGAAAGAAAAGGGAAAATAACCCCCAAAGGACTGAAGGATGAAATGTTTAGAAAACCTCTGAGCCACTATGTATCGGGACAGAGTGAAAGCACAGACAAAGTATCACTGCACCACTCATTCTGTTCTTCTCTTCCCCCAGCATCTGCTGCTGATAGAGACAGGATATGGGGCCAGATGGAGCCCAGCTATATCAGGTCAGGCCGTTCTCTGAGCTCTGTCTGACTCCTGCTCATGACAGGCCTTGGCCGTGCTGGAGGAATTCCCCATGCACAGTCCCACGTGCATAAGAGGAATCAGAACCAGGACAGAATCTCCTTAAATATGGATCAAGATCAGTTCCTTTCTAGGTCAGGCTGGAAGAACAGCACAGACTCTGAGGTGAGCTCATCAGGAAAGTCCATAGAGGCAGTTGGGAAGAAAACTGGTTTAACTGCCTTCTGGTCTGGTCAGTCCCAGACAAAACTGCTGGGCACCTAAGGGTTCCCCTCCCTTCTGAATGGAAAAGGATTGAGAGAAGAAATCTTGGGACAATGCAGTCTCTGAGTCAAACAAAATCAGCCTCAAAGTTAGCAGCATGCAGCAACAGCTCCTCTTCACAGCCCTGTTCCCCCACAAAGGGTGACCAGCAGTGAAATTCCTGTTCCCAGCACCCCAAGGAAGATGCAGCCATGCCAGGAAGCCCATCCTGCAGACACCTCACAACAAAATGCCATCTGGCCTCCCAGCAAAGCCAAGCCATTGCTAAGTCAAGTTAGATTCACACAGGCACCTCATGGAAATTTCCCAGAGCACTGCTGTGTCATCCCAGGGATGCTCCCAGTGTGTCTCACAAAGGGTTAACACCAGGTCACCAAGGGCTCTGGGACTGGGAGTGGTGGGCTTCAGGAGAGAGCTGGAATGTTAGGAGTCAGCTCACCAGATTAATGCATTTCAGTTCAATTCTACTCTGCTTCTCACCAACCAGCAAGCCAGGAGTAACCAGGGATTTCTGTAGGTCACTGCTGAGCCCCAACACCCACTCCCAGGGACAGCAGAACAATGTCAGAGAGACCAGCCCACTGGTGGAGCTCACCTGGGCCAGGTGACTGGGGCATTCAGGGTGGCCAGGGCTCCTCTGCTCAGCAGCAGCCTGTTTGCCCCGTTCCTTGGCATAATGGCACTGTGCACATAAGGTAAGTGGGGTCCCCTCCTGAGTCACAGACTCCTGAAGGGTCTCCTTCAAGGCCCCACAAAGTGGGGAGCCACAAAGAGCCCCCTCCTCACCTCAGCCCACTACTCTGGCCACCTCTTCCCTCTCCACAGTGCAGAAGGCGAATGGCTGAGGCCACAGAGACCCCAGGGCTTCATTCTGCTCTGCATGTTACTGTGCCACATCACCCAGCAGCCGCCAAAGGCTTCCTCGGGAATGAGGCACTTGCATATCCTCCTGGGCCCACCTGGCATGGTGCTCCATGTCTCAGTGGCCCTGCTTCCAGCCCTGGCTGTGTCATCCACACCCAAAGATCCTCCTTTCAGAGACCTCACCTACCCAGATGATCTCTAAGGTACAGACCAGAGCTGCCCCATCCTGAGCACACCTGGTAGAAACACCTGGGAGAGACACAAAAGCTGAATGGAGAAACACATGAAGGTGAGACATTCACCATCATGTACAGGTTTCCAGGACTGCCCTTTCCAGTCTCCTGCCACTACCCCTTGCCCATACATGGAGTAAGGGAAGGGACTCACAGGGCAGGGGGATGAGAACTTCCCCACCCCCATTCATACCGGGAGAAAGCAAAGAGCAGAGGGAAGCCAGGAACCAAAGTCATAAAGCACAAGCACAGGCCGGGCTGCGCAGTGCCACACGTGGGCTGCCAGGCTCTATTTTAAATGCTGTGTGGCAAATATATGCAGGATGGAATCCAAGCTGGGGGAAGGGGAGGGTGCTGGGCAGCAGAGGTGTTCAAAATTAGGAGCTGAGCTCAGGCAAGGATGGCTTCTGGGAGCAGATGGGGGAAGAGCCAGAGCCGGGACTGTGCAGCTGAAATGCCAGGAAGAACAGCCCCATGGTGAGGTGTGAGGAGGGCTGTGCCCTGCTACCCTCCTGGTAAGGCAGGGACAGCAAGAGAGCTGCAATAGCTGGAGAAGGATGGCTGGAATACCTGGAACAGCTGCAAGAAGAGCCTGACTTCTTCTGTGGCACAGAGACCTCTGTGCCCCTCAGCACAGCTCCTGGCATGAGTGTCACCCCAAAGATATCTCAGTTCTTGGTGTATTTACAGGGCAGCAAAGAGAAATCGATTCACCTGCCTTTCACAAGTGGGGGAAGGTAAGGGACTTGGGGAGACCTGGCCAAGCCCCTGACTGAGCCCTGAAAACCTCCACATCTGCAAAACTGGCTTGATTCATTTGGATTGCCCCTGAAAAAGCTGCTACCATCTCACTGTGCTTTGTAAGAAGTTCCCAAGCAGCACCCCAGCATCCAGGCGCAGTGCGAGGCTCTGATGGGAGCTGGCAGATCTGGGATGGTACCTGCCCTACATTTCCAGAGCTGTCAGGCTGACAGAATGAGCAAGTTTTTATATAGATTTTGGTGGCAGTGGTTTTCTTTACCAGCGGCTGGAGGTGCAGGGGGAAGGAAGGGAATTGGAAAATATTTTTGTTTAAGCTCTTTTCTGCATTGCTGCTACCAGAACTGTGCATTACTCATGCGCCTCTCGTACCCAGGCTAGTAGCTCTGGGTTTTGCTTAGAAGGAAGGGGCCGTGGAGAATTAAGCAGTTGGTTAAATTATTAATAGTCTCTCAGGGGGTGCCCACCCGGCCCCCACTGCCTTTCTGAGGGCTCCAGTGCCCCCCAGAGGCATCAAAACCAACTACAGCCCCGTGACAAACCCACGGGTTCCTCTGCCCTACTTCAAGACGGCAGACATCCCATTCTCCTGGCCTGGAAACCACTGGACTCCTGGGACTGGGACGGGGCCTCTTGCACCTGGTCTCACCCACCACGTGTTTAAAATGGGCAGGTGCCAAGGGGGCTGCAGGTGTTCCACCCCACCAGCGAGTTTAGGATGGTGGGAACAGTAAGAGAAGAGGAAGAAGAGCCCATTGGGGAGAGCAGAAGTTGCACGGCAGCTATATTCAGCAGAAGGCACCTTCTTTTCATGACAACACCCAGGGGAGACCTGCCACGCAGGGCTTGGTGTTCAATGCCACAGCTGCAGGCTGCAAAACAGCACCTGAGTGTCTGAGGTCTGACAGGGCCACTCTTCAGTGGTGCCAGGACACACCCAGAAGGTGCACACGCGAGGGTTGAGTTTTAACCAGGCTCCCACCACACACAGCGAAAACCATCCCTCTTGGCTCCACCACACTCGCTGTCAGACCCATCCTGCTCCCACACAAGCCCTCATCTTCCTTCCTGATCCCTCCAGTTTCCTTCCTGCAGCCCTGACGTTTTCAGGCAGCTGAACTCTCCTCACACCAGCTGCTGCCCCACAACCAAAGTCCTGAGGTGAAACTTTGTGGGGCAAACCACAGCAATTGTAGCCTGCACACAGACACAAGCAATTGGCACTCCTCCCTGCCCAGATCCCTCTGTTCAGGGCTTCACTGAGCCTCCAATCTCTCCCTCTCTTCTCCACTGGGAGAAAGTGGGCTGGACACACCCAGGCCTCTGCTGTGCCCTTCTGGCAGGGCTTTTTTTGACTCGCTAATTTTGCCCAGGGATCAGTGTCAGACTGGCAGCCCCAGGGACAATCCTCCTTTACCAGGAGAGCTCCAGCACAGGCATTGCAGGTGATTTCATTTTTGACTTCTGGCTTATCTTTATCCCGTGGGATGCACATCAGCTACATGTAAATCCTTTCTCCTCCTCCCATTGGACCATGTGACTCACCGGGCACCTTGCTGGTCCTCTTTCCCCCTCCCCCAGTGGTGGCCACTCTAAGACTCTTCCCCAGCACAGCCGGAGCTCAGGTTCTTCTCCAACACAGCCTCCAGCCAAAGCTGCAGAACCTGACTCCACCATTGTCCTAGAATAATGGAATAATGGAATATCCTGAGCTGGATCATTGAGTCCAACTCCCGGCCTTGCACAGGACAACCTCAACAATTCCACCATTTGCCCAAAGCATTGTCCAAATGCTCCTTGAACTCTGGCAGCCTTGAGGCTGTGACCAAGGAGCCTGTTCAAGTCCTCAGCCATCCCCTGGGGGAAGAACCAAACCTCTCCATTCCTACCACGTATCATTCCAGCGTTCTCAAGATTTTGGTCCTCAGACTGTTCTTTCCATATGCCAAGGGTTGGCAGCCCCAAAGTCTGAGCTCTGAATTCTCTCTGCCCCTCAGGTGCATCAGCCATCCCAGTCCTTACAGGATTTGGGGTTCTTCCAGTGGTCCACTTCTTTCTGGCAGCTTGCTCTTCCCAATGACATGGCCAAAACTGGCTGAGAGGACAGGGATCACCAGCCCAAGCTTCCTTCCTCACCAAGCATCATGGGATGGCAGAGACAAGCTACAGCAAAGCCCCACACATGGCCAGGACCACCGTGGTGAGCGGAGAGGGTCAGCACAGCCATCACATGGGGTCTGACCACAGAATGCACCAGGGATGGGAGGAGGAGATGGTGTCTGCACAGCCAGATCACAGCATCACTCCCCCATCTTGGTCAGCAAAGAAACACAGGAGTTTGAACCTCAGTGGGGCATGAAGTCCTGAGTAAGGCTTGGGCAGCTCTGACAGCTCAGGGTCAAGGTGATACCAGGGAAGGATGAGTCAACCCTGTACATGACTTGCATTCAGGTACATGGTTCAGAGAGGCCATGCTGGCCTTCTGGAGCTCACATCTTGCTGCTCAGCAAAGTCAGAAAGGGTCTCAGAAACTGTGGAAGGACTTTGACACAAGGACATTTCTGCACAAATGGAGGCTGCTTGGCACTGCTGGAAAGCCACGAAGCCTGGCTAAAGAGAAAACTTTGCAGCACTTGCTTGATCTTCAAAGCTGGCCCTGCTCTGAGCCAACGACTGGGCCAGAGACCTCTAGAGGGCTCCGAACGCTTTTGCTGCTGCAGCTGCCTGTCACAAGGGCTGCCAGCACCAACTTGCAGGTATTGCAGGTATCCATGCACACTCTCAGACGATGGCTGGGATGTCTCCCAGCACGCCAAGGAGCCCAGCACTAACAAGAAGGTTGCAGGCTGGTGCCAGGACTTTCACGTGCGCCTTCGCAAGTGCAGAAAAGGGACAGTGCACACCACAACCAGTTTGTGGAAGAGCCGGATGGCCCAGCCCAGCTTTGTGGTGCCATGTACAGGATATGCCACCTCCCCTACTCAGAGCAGCGTGGGAAACCCTGAAACACCCACAGGACAACAACTGCCGCCCTCCTGTGGGGAGTAACACAATGCCTCCGGCCTTGGAAGCCTGCAAGGGAAATCCTCACAGCCTCCTGAAGGGCTGAGTGTCTGCAGAGGAAAATCAAAATCCAAAATGGGCTGCAGGGAACAGTGGATACCCTGTCCACGGTTTTGCCTCCCCCCACCAGGAGCACGAAGAAAGTAAGAGACCCTTACGTGGGCAGCTCTGCTGGGGCAGCAGCCCCCAGAGGCTCCATTGATACACAGCTGGGGGCTACGGCACCCTGGGCTGCAGCTGATTCCTGTGTGCCCGCAGCTTCCCCGGCATCTGGGGCTGGGATGTGCTCCGTTGTCTCCACCTCAATCTCTTGAGCTGCAGGGCACAGATTCACCCTCTCAGCAGCTGCAGCTGCCTCCTCCTCTTCCTCCTTCTTCCTCAGCTTTGCCTCTAGCTCCCGGCGCCTCTTCTCATCATCCTGCCTGGCCATCCGTTCAAACACTCGGAATGCCTGAGAGAGAAAGCAAACCAAGTGAGCAGCACTGCCAGCTCTGCCTGGGATGCCAAGAGAAGGAGCAGCATCACACACTCAAGGCACCTACTTCTTCCTGCTGTTCCTCTCTCTGCACCACATACCTACCCTGAGCTGCTTCAGTCACCAAAAAAAATAGCTGCTGTCTCTTTGAAAAGAAGTCCCATGGCCACATCAAGCACACCTCAGAAACTCCTGGGAGTATTTTGGAATTGTTTCTAGGATTGTATTCTCACACCAACCTCACCTGATCCTGGGAAGAGGGTTGGTTACTCCAGGGAAAAGCAGAGTGCTGAGATTCAGCTGGGAGGGGGCTCCAAGACAGCCCTCCCTTACCCCATATTCCAAGGCTCACCCAGGGACCATTTGTCTGGATTCAGACAAAGTCCCCAACAGGCAAACAGGATGAGCTGCCCCAGGAGAAGTTGCAGGACAGCTGACCTGGCACTGGCTGTGCCCAAACAGACAGCTGTAGGAGAAGATGTGATTTCAGGAGATGTAATCCTACCCCTCACCTGACTTCCGGCCATGCCTGTCCAGTGCAGGCTGGAGGTCAGAAGTAAAGCCCACAACTGTGTCTGCACCAAGGGCTGATGGCCACTCAGACTCTGCACCTGCTTCTTGAAAGGGTGGCAAGTTCTCCCACCCAAGTGCCAGGGCTTTGGCACTGTAAACATGTTCTAAAAAGTGTGTGAGCATCAAACACAGTCCTCCTTTGCTTCCCAGGAATACTTTGGAGGCAGATTTAGTGCTTCCAGCAGTGGGCTGGTATAGCCCTGGCTTGTGCCTGAGATGTTTGATTTTCTGAAATTCCTTTCCCAGGGAATTTTCTGCAAACAAGAGACATGTTTTGGTAATGGCAAAACTGTTTACATTCTTCCCCTAGGAGGGACTTCTTCTTGATGTCTCTCTGGTCTGACCAATGTGAATGAAGAGGTTTGTCTTCTTGTCACCAATCAAAGTGGTCTGCGTAGAACAGTATAAAAGAGGAGACATTCCCAAGAATAAAGGAGTCATTTTCGGCCTTCTGAGGTCAGAGTCTTTGTGTCATTGTGGTGTACTACAGTGTCAGACTGGCATCCTGCTCAACTCCAGTCTTCCTCTGGGTCCAAGGACATGGCCCAGGGAGGGCTCCTGCCAGCACAATCACAAACGTACAGAAGCTCGTGCCACTCATCCTAGCTTTCCTCCACAGGTAGTGAGCAAAGGGGAGAACGTGGGAGAGGTGAGTACCAGCCCTGCATGGATCATGCAAAGCAGCGCCTCAGAACTGTGTCCCCTGGACTGCAGTCGAGCAAGGATGAGGAGGAAACGAGCCCCTTCCACACTGTCCCCACACTCTGGATACCTCTGGTTACATCCATGAGGCTGCCCTAACACCTTCCCATGGCAGGAATACTGCACCTCCTTCCTTGTGCCCAGCCCCAGAAAGTCCCAGGTTGACACCAGACAGCAACCCCATCAGCACAGTCCTTCTGCCCAACAGTTTGAGCTCCATACCCTCCCTCTGCAGCCTGAGCCCCACCTGGGGTCTGCCTAATCCAGAAAGGGGCTACCCCTGGGGGTAGGACCCCCATGTGCCACAGAGCATTGCAGGGAGGTGCAGGACTCCTGTTCCCCCACCTGAGGCACACCAGCCCTGATGTGTCTGGGAAGGAAAACTCACCCAGTCCGAGCAGACAAACACCCTAAACCCAGCCTCACTCTAAGTTTTACAAGCTCGTTTCCTCCTTTCCAGTGAAGATTAGTAACAGGCCAATGGACCCCAAATCAAAGCTGATCCAACAGCGAACCAGGACAGGTTTTGCCCCCTCCCATCCAGGAGTGGGACCAGAGCAATGCCGGTCACAAGCTCTCGCTGAGCAGAGCCCAGACCTGCCTCCCCCCACGACTCCCGGGTCCTCATCTGCCTCCTGCCCCTCTCTGGGCTCTCTGCTCCCATGGCTCCTGGCGGCAGCTCCCCGAGACCACCCCAGCCCGGTGCTCCCGGGGCCTAGCTCCGAGTAGATGTCGCAACCCGGCTCTTCCAACCGGCGCCTCGCAGTCCTCGCCTGCCTCCGAGGTTCATCTTCTTACGAGGGTGACACTTCCCCCCGCTTCAAGGGAGCTCTCCTGCCTTCCTCTGCACTCCTTCAGGCAGCGCCGGTGCCCGGGGGCTGCTGTGCTGCCCGACCCCTGCCCCACACTCCCCATTTTGCCCGGACCTAACCCCGCCGCCGGCTGGACACGAACACCGCCAAACCGGGGAGACACGGCCCTTTCGGCGTGGCTCCGCGACAGGGACAGCGCCGGCCGCCAGCAAGGTCAGGCCGCGCCATCCCCCCGGGCCCCGCCGGTACCTGCAGGGCCATGGCCTGCGCCGCGCCGGGCGGGAAGCCCAGGCGGTCCCCGGGCCGCAGGAGGAGCCGATAGAAGTCGGTCTTGCGGTAGAGGAAGCCGAAGAGAATGCGTAGGAATTCCTCCACGTTGCCGACATGCTGCAGGATGCCCAGCAGCGCCTGGTCGTACATGTCGGTGAGCGCGGCCTCCATGATGGCCCAGGGCCCGCTGTCACGGCAACGGGTTCAGCCCCGTTTCCGGTCCGCCCGGAACCCGACCCGCGCACATGTATTCCGGCCTCCCGGGAGGCCCCTCCCGCCCCGCTGGGGGTTCCAAGGCATTCCCGGCTCCCCAGTAGCACCGCTGGGGCCTCTTGTCGCCTCCCAGAACCAGGGAACGCGCAGACCCCATGTCCTCATGTCCCCAGTGTCCCACTCCCCATACCCTCCATGCCCCCGGCCTCCCCCTCCTCTCGCCATTCCCGGCTCTTCCCCCACGGATGGGGGTGGGGGGGGTGGGGCGCGGGGCTGCAAGAGCCGCTCCGAGCCTCCAGGGGGCGCCCAGGCCCCGCCACCGCCCCTCGGGCGCGGGAGCGGAAGTGGCGCGGGCCGGGTCCGTCGTGGCGGGCGGGAGCGGCTTCCGGGATCCCGGGCCTGCTCCCGCCGCAGCGCCGGCATCCGGGGCTGGAGGACCTCTCCTAGCAGTCCCCTCGCTCCTGCCCCCGGTCTCAGGCCTGGTGTCACCTCGGCCACTGTGACCCCTCGGCCCGCTCCTCACCTGTCACAGCACTGGTTTATCCAGCCGTGTGCGGGAGGTTTGGTCCATCAAGGTTCCTGGGACAGACCGTATCAAAACTACCGAAATCAAAAGTGATTCCATCGGCTGCTCCCCTTGATCGACTTGATCAACACTGCGACCATCCAATCAACTCACCCACTAGACACCCCCTGCAAAACCCCCTCTCCAGGGGAGAGAAGGGTGTTGGGGGTGCCATTTCAACAGCCCAGAGAGGTGCCATCCGCAGTTCGCCCTTTGTCCCCGGGTGGAATTGCTCCATCGCAGAAGACTGGTCAGGCAGAACTTGCCGTTGGTGAAGCTGTCCTGAATCACCTCATACCCCCCCGCTGAGCTTCAGCAGAGCTCCCAGGAAGATCTGTTCCATAATCTTCCCAGGTGTAGGGCTGAGGCTGAGGAGTTGGTAGTTCCCAGAGTCTTGGTATTTCTTTTCAATCAGTCAGACATAGATCCTGTTTATGAACATTTCAATGTCTATACTAACACTGGAACATACTTTGCTATGTGTTGTTAAACATGTATTTACAGCTCTGTAGATACTTTTCAGGTTATTTTTAAGTTGTCTAAGGATCTAGCTGAAAGTAGTAAAGAATTTTATCCAAAACCCATCTACCTGGAATCAGTGCATTAGGCTTCTGTTAAATCTGAATACTGAGTTTGGAGCTGGACACATTGTTTATCTAAACATGGGAATAAAACACAATATCTCAAATATATTTTGGGAAGGTGGAGTTTCCCCTTCCCCGTCACCCAAGGCTTCACTTGATGGCTGTGACTTTTCCAAGAGCACAGAGAAAGGCCCGGCAACTCCGTCAGCCAGTTTCCTCAGAGCTCCAAGATGTACTTTGGCAGCACATGCTGTTACTTTTGCTCAGCCCTGAAGTCCTGGGCTTTTCTACTTTCATTCTGTCTCTCAGGCAGAGGAGCAGCGTGGCCCCGACGGTGGTGGGCAATGTTAATGCACTGCTGCTACAGGGACAGGAGCCCTGGGGCCAGGACAGTGCTCAGGGTGGGGCAGCATGTGGGGCGAGGCTGATGCCAATGGGGACTGCACCTTTCCTGATCCACACCTGGGAAGGGGTCCAGAGTTTGGATGGGAGATGGGTAACAAGGAGAGATGATGATTCCAGGTACTGTCTGGTCAGTCAGTGATGGTATTTTTTTTCTTCTTATTCCCCCACTCCCCACCAATTCAGCCAGACCAGTGGAGGAGGGTCCCAACCTGGCCTGAAGCTGATCCATTGCCACTCTTGGGGTGATTTGGCTGCAGCAGTGAGGCACAACTGAGCTGCGGAGCTGAGTGCAGGAGACACCAGGCAGAGTGTATTGCCCTGAGGCTTTGAAGGGTTTTGCACTCACACCTGTCCCCGCTGCAGGGAACACTGCTTGTGTTCAAGATGAAGGTGCTGTATCCCTTGTGCGTCTGTCCCCAGCCCTGTTCCCTCCATCTGCCCTTGTCCCAGGGGCTCCGTGCTGCTTTCTGCATGAGGCTGTGGCCAGAGTATGGCACAGAGCCATCAGGTCTGGCTACTTCCCCCAAGGCAGGGGACAGGGCAGCCACCTCTGCCTCTGTCGTCCCAGCTGGCCATGTCTCAGCCCTGGGGGCAGCTCGGTACCTCTCGGGGGCTGGTTCTCATCTGGGGCTCAGCACTGCTCCTGCACTTCTTGGGTGCTGTTTCCCAGTGTCCCCGGTACGCTCTTCCCCTCCTGCACAAAGCAATTTGGAGAACCAGCCTTTAATGAAACACAACTGGGAGTAAATATCTCATAAAGTTACAATCTATCAACATTCCACGCTGAAATATATCCACGCCTCCCACCCCACGGCTGGCTGCCCGAGCCCGGCGCTTGCCGGGGGCGGGGTTTGACCAGGTGCTCTTCTACTTCTCCTCCCACTTTCCATGTGCGAAAGATGGGACGTGGCGGGCCGGGGTGGCGGTGGGTCCTTCCGTGCACCCCAGCACAGCCTCCGGGGCTACATCTTGCCACTGGTGACTTGCTCCAGACTCAAGATAATTGGTGCTCTTGGAGACGCTGCGGTGGGGCTGAACAACTCTGACGGTAGTGAGAGCAAACCAGCGTCCCCATGGGGGATGGCTCCAGGGTTCCAAGCCTTGGGAACGTTGCTGGGATCGTCCTGTCTGACCAGGGAGCAGTCTCAAATTATCTCCTTGGCAGTGCCTTGAGGAGGGTGTGGCTGCCCTGGGACATGTGACTGCCAGGGGATGCCCCCGCGGTCCTGCTGTGATGGATATCAGCAGCACCATGGGGGCTGGGGTCACCTCTGTCCCTCTGTGTTGGTGCCAGCAGGGTCCCCAGGTGTGTGGGTCACTCCTCTGCACTCCTTTGGTGGGTGGTGAAATGTTGTGAGGGGCCCCTCTTGTCTGGACTGCCCCAGGGCAGTGGCACTATGGCCCTGCATGGAGGTGGCCAGTGAAGGTGGGTTGGTGCTAGTCCACTGGAGACAGAAGCTCTGGGGGGTGAAGAAACAGCTGCATGGTGCCCCCCCTGGGCAAGTGCTGGACTGGGGGGAACCTCAGGGGCATCTGCTGAGCTGGACTCCATTGCAGACGTCCCCAGCTCTCTGCCAGGCACGTGGGTGCTGGTGGCAAGGGCAGTCCTGCAGTGGGTGCTGCTGGGTCAGTGGGATGGGCAGCAAATCAGGAGACAGGAGAGGTGGGCCCAAGGAACTGCTTACCCTGAGCCAAAGACTTTTCTGTGTCTCGTGCTCTGCCAGGGAAGAGGTGTACTGAAATCTGGGAGGGAGAAGGGCTGGGACAGCTGTCCTGAACTGGCCAAGGGGATACTCTGTGCCATAGAGCATCATGCCCAGTATGGGGGAGTTACCCAGAACAAACAGGGTTTGGGGACTGATTTGGCATTGGTTAGTAGATGGTGAGCAGTTGTAATATCCATCACTTGTTTTCTTGTGTGTTCTCTCCCTCTCGCCATCTCCTTTATTATTGTTATTTTACTGCATTTCAATTATTAAACTGTTTTTATCTCAGCCCACAAGTTTTATTTTCTTTGCTTTCTTGAGTATGCTCCTTACTCCATGAGGGGCAAATTAAGTGAACAGCTTCATGCTTAGTTGCCAGCTGACAGTCCTTTTTGATGACTGATGTGGAGCATGAAGGGTTTGAGATAATTCCCATGTGCCAGCTCCTGACTCCCCCAAGGGAACTCCAGGAAGCCTTTGGTCCATGTTCAGAGCAGGTCCACACTAGCAACTGCCTGACACCCTCAGGCACTTCCAGGAGCACTGGGATTTGCTCTGGAGACAGGTGAAGTCCCAGGTAGTCACTGCAGAGTTTTCTAGAGCAGCTTTCCAGAGAACCCTGTGTAGGCTGGGGAAAGGCTGAATCTGTTGGCTCTGCTTGACCTGTCACCAGCACCTGGGGAATATTTGGGCCGCCCATGGAGATGGCAGAATGTTCCTGGTAGAAGCTCCCATGAGGTCACAAAGCACCCTGTGGAGCCACAAAGTCAGGCCCTGGTGTGCAGTGTAGCTTGGGTAGTCAGGGGCTTCAGCATCGGTGACAGGAGCAGCAGCAGCTGCATCATGGTACAGGCACGGTGGGCCCTGACTCTCATCCTCGTCCTGGTGGCCCTGCCAGCCCAGGATGTTGGGGCTGCTCCATGGCGAGCACAGGCAGGGGGTAGGTAGGCAGGCCAGGGCCAGCACCCAGCTCTGACAGATCTTAGTGAGCAACAGAATTCAACTGACACACTTTCTCTCTAAAGCACTGGAGCGTGAGGCTTCGCAGGAAGAAGCACCTCAGGAAGGCCATCAGGCAGTGCCAGTCCCTGGGGAAAACACCAGGGCCTTTCACACAACAGGTGTGTCGGGTAATCTGCTGTCCTTCGGCCATTCAGACACCCGGGGATCTTAGCAGATCCCTGGGTGTCTGCAGGCTCTGCCCTGGTGCCAAACTGTCAGTGCAGAGCCAGTGCTCTGCTACCAGCCAGGATGGGCTCTGGGGTGACTGTCATCTATGGGGTGCAGGTTGTTGCTGTTGCTGTCCCAGGGACACACACTCAGATGCTCTGTGGGTGCAGAAAGATGCTCACCACCTCTCACACTCCATTCTTGGGGATTTCAGAACTTTGCTCTTTTGGGGATGAAGCCATCTGGACACCCCTCAGCAAAAATGATGGGAAATGTGACTCTGGATTTAATGTCCCTCCCCCAGCACCTGCATGTCAGACCTTGCTGTGAGACCCTGGAAGCCCTAACACAACAGAGGGGGATCCCTCCTCAGAACTGGGGTCCGAAGGGGTCTCAGATCGGCATGGCTTAGGAGGACCCTACATCATCCTCCTGCAAACTCTGCGCCTGAGCCATGCTACAGCCTTACTTTTCCCTGATCCTTGGCCGTGCTGGCCAACCCTGGGGAAGGCCCCCATGCCAGGATATAGGAATGCTTCCAAAGTTATCCAGGCACTGGGCAGTCCTGCCACAGGTTGTAAGTGGGAGACAAGTCCTGAAAACTGGGGGCAGGCAAATGCTGCCCATACTGCAGAAAAGGCAATAAAGGAGAGGGAAGTTCATGTATCTCCCTAGAAGGCCTGACTGCATCCCCTTGGGGTGTGGGAGGGAGAGCTGGGGGTGGCTGTCCTTGACACGGGAATGGATTTTGTCCATCTCACTCCAAGGGGTGATTGGTCTGACAGCTGTGCTCCCCCCATGCTCTCTGTCCAATCCCTTGAGTCCTGTCCACAGGGACAGCTACATCTTTCGGCATCAGAGAGAGTCTCCATACAGGGCAGCACCTGCCAAGTCTCAAAAGGGAAGATGGGCAGGTGTAAGAGAAATTGTGAACAAATGTGAAGGATCCCCAGGAACAGGGAGCAAAGCCTGGGTGTGCTGTGTTCTTCCATTATCCTCTTCCCTGTTCTGTTGTTCCGTCAGGACAGATGGTGCTCCAGGCTATAAGGGGAGCTCCTTGGGGGGTGTCTGGTTGCAACTGTGGGCACAGATGGGGCTTTCCCAGCTTCTTGACTGGACCCTCCACTGGAACTCTCCTGGCACTGCAGGAGTCACTGGTCAGTCCTGACCGACTGCACAGCCTGAGCACTGTTTCCAGGGTTGGCTGAGGGGAAAATGCAACTTTATTCTTTCCATTAAGGTCCAGAGCATCAAGGTGGAAGGGCACAGTCTTCCATGGAGACATCCAAAGTGCTGCATGAAATCCTGAGGGAGCTGAAGATGATACTAGGACGTGAGTACACTCCCAACAAGCACATTTGGGCAGCAGAGGT
This sequence comes from Cyanoderma ruficeps, assembly GCA_008694505.1. NCBI lineage: Eukaryota > Metazoa > Chordata > Aves > Passeriformes > Timaliidae > Cyanoderma > Cyanoderma ruficeps. The sequence goes on along the minus strand of VZDJ01000200.1, from coordinate 89,599 downwards.
TTCAGAGGTTTCAGGGGCATGTAGGGGCACACCGTAGCGCCGCCCCCCCACCTCAGACCCTCACTGTAGGGACTCTCCATGTCATGCATGCCCTCCAGGTACTGGTGAGCTGCAAGGGTGGTCCAGAGTATCTACTGCCAGTTTTGTCTCCTGCTGAGTCCCAGGGACTGTGTTTGCCCCAGTCAGATCATCCCTGGCCAGAGCACAAGAGAAATTGTGGGCGCATGTGAAGAATCCCCAAGAACAGGGAGCAAAGCAGACACTGGAAGAACTGGATTCTGGCCACTCCGAAGTGTAAACAAAGCTGAGAGGAGAGAGGGTCCAGAGAGCTGGGACTTGCAAGGCCTTTGGGAGTTCTCTTGGTTTCTACTGCAGCCATGGAAATGTTGCCGCCACAGGATATTCCCTTGTTCAGAGATGCTAGTGAAGTGGGAAAGAACATTTGTTGGCAATGTCAGCCCTCCGGTGAGATTGCCAGAGGTGTGCAGGATCCACTAACGTGCACAATTGGTCCTCCAGGTGTGAACAGCCTGAGCCTCAACAGCCCTGTCAGCCGGAGATCCACCAGCGCTGGGAACAGCGGGGCAGACCTAAACGCTGTGGATAACAGGGTGGACCCAAATGCTGTGGTGGGCAGGGCAGACACAAATGCTGTGGATGCTAATTCCTTCCAGAAGTACTGCATCGAAGGCATCGTGGCGGTCCTTGGCTCGATGCTGCTGGGAATGGTGCTGTGTTGTGTGCTTCATGTGTGGAGGAAGAGGAGGAAATAGGTTGGTGGGGCAGAGGCAAGCTGCCAAACTGGTATTGGGTGGCATGAGGCATTTTGAGCTCTGGTGCTCTGGGTGCCCAGTAAGTTACTGTGGAGATTGGTGCTGTGAGCTGGTGCTCCGTGCTGTGCTCAGAGTTCTCTGTGCCCACAGCTGCAGTGAGTGCCCACAGCCCACAGGCGCCCAGTACTGCTCCAGACCCTCATGCCCACCCTGCACCCCAGCCACGCCTCAGCAGCTTCTCTCCGTAGGCGCCTCGCAGCTTCCTGAGCCAGTTTGGAGTGCCCAGACAGCTGGACAGAAGCCAGCAGAATATTTGAAGAAGTATAAATAAAGAGCAGCAGCACAGTCAATTGTGTTGTACTGGCAGCAACCTCCCATGGATGCCACTGCAGGGCCTGGGGGTCCCGTAGGTACTGAGGGGGTGCAGGGACCCCACGATGCCACTAACTTGCCACTGATTCTAATTGATTCTAATTTGATTTTCACTACATGCATTATCCATGCTGTAAGCAATATGGTGACCCTGGACATGACCCTTTGTTGTGTTTTTGCAAATTCGTATTAATTCCACCTAAACACGAGAAAGAATTTTTCTATGCAGGTGACCACACACTGGGACAGATTGCCCAGGTTGTGGAGTCTCACTCACTTGTGATATTTCAGGATTGTCTGGACACAATTCTGTACAATCTGTTCTGGATGACCCTGCTTTAGGAGGGAGGTGGGACCAGATGACCCCACTGTTGTCCCTTTCAACCTTATCCACAATGTGATTCAAGTTTGTTTTCACTCATACCTTTGCCAGTGATTCACCAATATGTAGTCAGTGGAAAGGGTCTCCCATGCAGTGAGATTTCTTCATATGCTGTGCACCATCTCCTGGAGAAATGCATGGCAAAGAAAGGAGCTGGATGAGTGAGCTGGGGCAGACCTTGAGAGGGCTTTTTCCATTCCAGCTTACTGGTACACCAGGAAAAGGTGGGCTGCCTGTACAGGCATCCCCTGTGGAGCTCTGCCACAGGACCCCTGTGTCTGGCTGATGTCCAGAACAGGCACTGAGTGCTTCCCAGCCTTCAGCAACACATAGGAATACTTCATATATATTCTGTTCTATACCTTTTCTCATGACATATTAACACACCGTGGTTCATGCATTTATTCTGAACCTGCTTCCCTGTTGCTCCAATAAGCCAAACTATTCATGAATCTGCATCGTGTAAATTCTCACGGGACATGACTGCATTTACAGTGTCCACTTGGTGATACAGAGAGGGGCGATGTAAGCACATGTGGCGGGGGTGTGAGCAGTGGAACAACTTTTGGGGTGAAGTAAGGGGAGAGAGATCATTCAACAGTTAAGTCATGGGCAAAACACTTGACTTGGGAAAATTAATTTTAATTTATTACCAATTAACAACAGAGTAGGAGAGCATGAAATAAGAGGATCAGTCAGGAGTGGAGCCCAGATAGGCAAGGGCACCAACCTCTGCGGCACTGGGGGTTTCCAGGGACTGCTGATGACACTTAAGAGGTCCATAGTGTGCCAACGAGTGTTGGGATGCCCAGTGATGCTGTTGAACACCAGGGCATGTGCAGGGACCTGTAGGTCAAAGCCGGCATCAGGACTGGGAGTGCTGATGCCAAGCAGGTGGATTTCAGGGCAGCTTCAGCATCCATCAAAGACTCCCAGTGCATGAGTTACTGGTGTTACTGGGGCGGGAGGATGTAGACCTTGGGTCTGTATGTGAGATGGCCACAGGCTGGAGTGTTTCCCAGGGCTTTTCCCAGCAGCTTCCAGAGTGCTGCCTCACAGCTTTAAGTGCCTCCAGTGTCACAGTCCCACTGCTCAGAAGTGGGGCTCACTGTAGGAGTGGAGCTGACAAAGGTCTAAGGATCCCCTCCCAGTGCTGGGAACCTGTAAAGTATTGTCCTGGGGGCATCTTGAAGGGCCACCCAGCCTGCTCCTTCCCAGCACATCCTTGGCCCTCCACCCCATCTATTCAGTTCTGTACCCATGTGATCAGTGCTGCTTCCCATGTGCAAGGCTCAGTACCCCCTTTTGCTCAGTGCTACACCCTTCCACACTTGGCCGCACACCTGCACACTTTGTGCTGCACTCCGTGTTTGGTGCTGCATCCCACATACTCAGTGCTGCACCCCATTTACTTGTTGCTGCACCCTGTATGCCCTGTGCTGCTCCCCAGACCTGCGTCTACCCCTGCAGGGGTGTAGACACACCTGGATCCCTTCTCAGCTTTGGGGGTACAGGGTTATGGGACCTGGGGGCCCAGAACATGGATCCTCCCAGCTTCATCCAGAGACTCCTGCAGCAGTTTCCTCCCCAGTTCACGCACCTAGCACAGATGGGGACACCCAGGGGTGACAGGAATGTGGAGTGGGTCATCCCCTGCTACTGCTTTGGTGAGCTGAGTGGCAAGGGGTCCCCAGGCTTCAGGTACATGTCCCTCCTTACCCCCAGGCCCAGCCTGGGCTGTGCTGTGGCTCTGCACATCCAGTGCTGCGGCTCTGCACATCCAGTGCTGCACGTGGCCCGGGACACAGGGCCCATGAGGACACAGGACGGACTCTGGCCGGGTGACGCAGGGGCAGTGATGCAGCAGGGGTGGGGCACCCTGGCCGCTTCTCCCCTGCACCAGGTGCCATTTGCAACCCCTTGTCACTAGTGTCCCCATGACACGATGGCACGCGATGGCCCAGCCGGGGCCAGCTCCCAGCCGCTGACCCGTGCAGTGGCACAACCCCTGGCCACACACCCCAGCTTCCCGTGCCGGCTGACCCACGGAGCTCTGGGGCTCTGGGGCTGCTTGTGGCCTCTGACCACTGAGCCATGGTTCCTGCTGGGCAATGATCACCTCAAGATGGGAACGGGCACTGGCGCTCACCCTGTTCAGGGCACACGTGTGCCCCCAGCATGTGCATGTGCATATGGGGCTATGTGCATATATATTCACAGAGGGCTGAGCGCTAGCCATATGCAGGGGTTCACCCCCGCCTGTGTCACCCAGGCTGGAGGAACTGGGAGGAACCCAGCAGGACCTTCTGGGAATCTCCTGGGACCTTGCAGGATCCCCTGAGCTGCCACCACTCAGTTGTGGATGCTGGTGCCATGGTTGATCCTGGTGGCTACTGGTTTCTGTCCCCATTTGTGGCCCTTGCTGAGGCCAATGGATACCCCTGGGATGGTGCTGTTGCTGGGTGCTGGTCTCAACCAGTGCAGGCACAAGGCCCATATGTGATGTCAGTTCAGAGCTGGAGTAGGACTGAGCCACACTGGAGTGCCAGCCTAGTGGTCAGCAGCTCAGTGCCTGCCTGGGCTGGTACAGCACTGTTTGTGTGCCTGGCACGGGCTGGTCATGCTGGAGCTGAGCAGAGCTGTTCCACATGTGGGCCAGACCTACAGAGACACACGCCCATGCCAAACCGTGTCGGGCAATGCTGAAGCCCAGCCTGGGCCCTCACAGGTGCTGGGCTGTGCCCGTGCCACACTGAAGCAGAACCCACATCGGTGCCAAGCCGTGCCAGATGTGCCCGAACCCAGTCAAGGCCACACTCGTGCAGGGCTGAGCCAGACGATGACGGGGCAGAACACACATCTGTGTCAGGATGCTCCACACCAGTGCTGAGCCGTGTTAGAGTCGAGTCAGCCCACTGTCGGGCTGGGCTGTGCCGGTGCCGGGCTGTGCCGGTGCTGATCTGTGCCGGGCCGGGTTGGTGCCGGTGCCGGGCCGGGCCATGCCGTTCCGTTCCCGGGGCCGGTGCCCACCCGGCCCTTCCTCCATCCCGGGAGACACAGAGCGTGCACGTGGTTCTCAGGCGTGGTGCCCGCGCTGAGGGGCGGGGCTGGGCCCGGGCTCCGTGCTCGGCGCTAACCAATGGAGGTGCGGCCCCGCCCTTTCCTTTGGCGAGCGGACCAATGGCCAGCGAGGGCGGTGCCGGTCCTGGCGGGAGGGGGGCGGGTCTGCGGTCACGTGGGGGGGGGCGGAGGGCGATGTTAAAGTGAGCCGGGTGCTGTGGGCGCGTCAATCTGCGCGACGGGGGTGGACGGGGCCGGTACGGGCCGGTCGTGAGGGGAGCGGGGCCGGAGCGGCAGCGAAGCGAGACCGTGGTTGAGGCTTCCCGGTTAGCGCGGCCCGGCCCAGCCGGTGAGCGGAGATGATGGGCAGGGGCGGACACACACACACATGGCGGCGAGAGGGGGCGGTGGCGCGCGCGGGAGCGGCCGTTGCCGGCGGCGGGAAGGGCCGGTATCCGCTGCTCGCCCTGCTAAGCTCTTGTCTTTCCCGCAGGATGAAGAGCGGCGCAGACGATGGTGCGGCAGCCGGCCCCCAGCCCCTACGCCCGACGGGCCCGTAGGACGTCGCAGCCCCCCCGAACCCTATAGCGATCCCTCTATTTAATTTTATACCTAATTTATTAACCCATCGCCCTGCCATGGAATCGACCTCCGTGGTGCCCACCGCCCCCATGGCTGACTTCCTCTGGATGCTGGTCCTGGGATTCATCATTGCCTTTGTCCTGGCCTTCTCTGTTGGTGCAAACGATGTGGCTAACTCCTTCGGCACGGCCGTGGGCTCGGGGGTGGTGACCCTGCGGCAGGCCTGCATCCTGGCCAGCATCTTTGAGACGGTGGGCTCCGTCCTGCTGGGAGCCAAGGTCAGTGAGACCATCCGGAAAGGTTTGATTGATGTAGAGATGTACAACTCCACACAGGAGCTGCTGATGGCAGGTTCAATCAGCGCCATGTCTGGTAAGGAGCAGGGAGGTCACAGTGTAGGGGCAGTATGTCCCAGGGTGCTCTGGTGATGGCTTTCTTAGTAAGCTGCTTCTTCTCCAGGATCTGCTGTGTGGCAGCTGATGGCTTCATTCTTGAAGCTCCCCATTTCTGGTACCCACTGCATTGTTGGAGCGACCATTGGCTTCTCACTGGTGGCCCAAGGGCAAGAAGGTGTGAAGTGGTCTGAGTTGCTGAAGATTGGTAAGTCCAGCTGGCAGGACCACCCCAGCTGTGGACCCCATGTGTCCCTGGGCTTCCTTTTCCAGCAGCAGGATGCTGATTGTGCCTCCCACTTTCTAGTGTTGTCCTGGTTCATCTCACCCCTTCTTTCGGGCATCATGTCTGCTATCCTGTTCTTCCTCGTCCAGAGGTTCATCCTCTGTAAGGTAAGGTCTATCTGCCCCGTTTTCTGACACTTTGGGGCTCTTGGCTGCTCTCAATGGACGTGTTAGTTGGCTTATAGTCACCAGGGCTTCTCCTGGCACATCCTGGAGCATATGTGCTGACACCAGGGGAGCCCTTTGGGAGCTCAAGAGGTGAGAAAATGGGCTTGTGGCCACTCCAAAGAGTGGACCTGGAGGATTTTGGGGCATCACCTCCCCTCTGAAACATGGGAGTTGTCTTGCTGGCTTCAGCAGGAACAGCCCTCTTTCCCAGTAAAGAAGTAGCCCAGAATTAATAAGACCAGTGCTGTCATTTGGTCTTTTCCAAAATCCTGCTGTAAGGATTTTTCTCCTTGGGGTGACCTGTAGGTGAAGGTGATGATCCACAGCCATGGCTTTTTTCAGCTGGAAGGGACAGAATTGTTCCTGGTGCTAGGGAAAACATGTTCCTTCCACCTGGGACCCCAGCTATTCAGAGAAACTCCAGCATTTTCTTCTGCATATCTGAGGTTAAATTCCTTTAAGTTTTACCTCTAGCAATTCAAGAGATGTTAAGATCTTATCACTGGCAGCCCTTTATAACAGCTCAGCTCACCACTGTCATAGTAACCTTGTGTAACCAGCCTCCCAAAGTGGAGCTGGCCCAGTCACGCTCTTTTCTGGTGCTGAACAGTCCAGTTCCTCCGTGCTGCTTGGCATTCAGGATAGCTTGGTTTGCTTGTCCTGATGCCAAATCCAAATTGCTGGGCAGCAGTGGGGATTAAGTGCTCCTGCTGCTGGGGTGAGAGCCTTGCTGCCAGGTATGTGGTTAAATAAACTCCTTTGTGAGAAATGGAGTTTTTAGTTTGTCCAAGTCAGCTGGAGAGGGGTAAAAGCTTTGAAGTTCTTGAGGAGTTTAAAGAATAAGTGGAGGTGGCAGTTTGGGGAGCCAGGGAAAGGGTTCAAAAGCTAGGTAGAGATGAGTTGTTCCAGGCTTGGGAGCGCTGGAACCCTTGGCTGGGCCTGCCCTAGCTGTCTGGGAAACCTTGTGGGACCCAGGTATTGTGCTACCTCCTGACCTCCCAGCCGGGGGGGCATTTGACTGTGCGTTGTTCCCTAAAGGCTCTTGGGAGCTGTCATCTGTAGGTGACTGAAGGCAGAAACCCCTTCTGGAAAGAATCTGTTGCTGAGCTGCTCTTTGGCTGCTGCACAGCCCCTCAGTCTACCTCTCTAACAGCACTGATACGTGTTTTTCAGGCAGATCCTGTTCCCAACGGCCTGCGAGCTTTGCCAGTCTTCTATGCTTGCACTGTTGGAATCAACCTCTTCTCCATCATGTACACTGGGGCGCCCTGTAAGTGCACAGCAGAATGCTTCAACCTGAATTTTGAAATTCTTTCTAAAGCCTCCATTAAATGCACGATTTACCCCTTTTTTGCTTTACAGGGCTGAGATCTCCTAGAAGGCGGCTGGCCTGTGCCGGTTACAGAAGGCGGCAGGCTAGCCTGCACTGTATGGGCTAGGTAGTTGCCCAACCAAAGAGACCTGCTCAAACTAAACTCCTCCAGACCTTTCTCCTTAGACTTCCCAGGACTGGCCAATAACATGACTTCCCCTTCCCTTCTCTTACCTGTGCTAAAACTCAGGTATCTGCTGGCTGTTGAAGAGACTCTTCAGGCTGCCGCTAATGGGGCTAGGAGCAGGGAATGGGGCTGCACCTCCTGTTTCATCCTGTCCCTAAAAACAAGCTAATTACTCTTGGCGAGAAGAGCTGGGGTGTGTGCTGCAGAGTCTGAGCTTCAGTTGGAAAAGCCAAACTAAGATGCTATGTTGCAGGGGACAGGTCACGACCAGAACTAAAAGAGGGCTCAACAGGGACAGGTGGATTTGCTTGTGGAGCCAGAGGCTCTGTCACCTCTGTTGTTTGCTGGGATGACTCGGCCTGAGCTGTTTTTTGGTGTGAGCGTGGGTTTCCTGTTGTGGAGGAACCTCTGGAGGTGGGATGCAGGCAGGCAGTGCTGGCTTTGGCAGGGTTTGCTCTGTAAACAGCGGCTGGAAAATTTTTTGGAGGGATGTCAGCTTCCCTTTCCCTGGGCTCTCCAACATGGGGGAGAGGAGGACAGGCTTGCAGTGGTGCTGCTGGGGGCACTGGGGCTGCTCCAAAATCACTTGATCGCTTGGCATGTTCAAAGTGGATCTGTGTTTATCCTGAGCCCTGAACTGGTGAGTGAGCTCTAGGTTGCTCGAGCACAGGGTTTGCAGGCAGACCTGTGCCTGAGTGAGGTGTTTGGGCTGCTTCACGAGCAGTAAGTCACTGCCTGCAGCAGCAAATGCAGGGTTTGGATAGTCACAAGCACCTGATGCCTTGCCTGGGGTTGTGTGATGCCAGTCCTCTGCTCAAAGTCAGGCTGCCTGTGAGAATGCTCCTAAGTGGGTCATGTATCACCTCAGATGCCATGAAGCCTAAATTCCCATTGACTCCTGGAGCAGAAGAGCTGCCTTCCCCGGTAGCTAGAGGGGCTTGTGAGCTCTGGGGGGAGCAGCCCAAGCTTCTGTGTCTTCCCCAGAGCAGGGAAGCAGCACTGCTGCTGCAGCAGCCACGCTAGGAGGTGTTTTTTCCTTTGACATTGCAGCAAATGAGGAGACAAGAGCTGTGTAGAGCCTGGGGCATGCACCACTCTGTGCAGGATTTGGCAGGGGGAAGGGGATCTGAAGGGTCAGCTGCTGATGGGCATATGACCTCCGGGGCTCAGAGAGTATATCTGGGGTCTCAGTGTGGTCAGTGATGCCTTTCCAGCAGTGTTTCTCCCTGGCAGGTGGATTAGCTCAGGGCCATTGCAGGTGATGGAATCCCTATGCCTGGGAAAACCAAAGTCATATATTGAGGAGGGTTTTGCTTAGAAGTTTTCAAAGATCCGTTGTTTTATTTCCTAGTGCTGGGCTTTGACAAACTTCCTCTGTGGGGTATCCTCCTAATTTCGGCGGGGAGTGCTGTTGTCTGTGCTCTTGTCGTCTGGTTCTTTGTATGTCCAAGAATGAAGAAGAAAATCGACCGTAAGTACCATGTCCCTCTGCAATCCTCGGGGAAGAGCACGCTCTGGCTAACCAACTTCTCTTCCCAGTGGGAGATCCCATTAGCTGTGGGGCTGTTACTTAGCAGAATCCTCATCTTCGCTCAGAGATCAACCTGCTCGGAGTCACTGGGACACTCATCACACTGGGCTCTGCCTGCTCCCAGCCCAGGCACCCAAACTCCCCCCAGGAGCAGCTGTTGTGCTGCTGAGCAGTGTCTGGGGCCGATTGATCTGTGGGGTGATCTCTCCTGGAGCTGTGGGCAGTATCAGACAGCTTGTCCCACCCTAATAGAGGAGAGAAGGGCAAGAGACAATGTGCCTGTTATAACCTTTAATCTTCACATACCTGCTGAGCAATCCTTGGCCTGGCTGATGCAGATCACAAGTTTAAAGCTGATGAAATCCTTTCCCTGTAGCAAAAAAACCCAAAACACTATTGAAAGGCATCCAAAGGATCAGCCCTGAGCTTTGCCTCCAGAGCAGTGCTTGGAACTGCATGTGGTCGTGAATATCAATGATACGTGCAGCTGGAGCCTTGGGAATTGGTGATGGGGGAATGTCCTTGTGCTGGTGTAATTGGGGTGTGACTAACAGCTTTATGGCTGCTCTTGACAATCCTCCAGCTGTTTAACTTAACTCCTGCCTGCGAGGTGGGTTCTTCTGCCTGTCAGACATGCTCCCTGCCTGCCCACAGCATCCCTGAGAGGAGGTGGGCATGCAAGGGGAAAGAGTTCTGCTGGGACTGGATGCCAGGATGAAGGGTTGATGCCACCACAACCCAGCCATTGAAGGAAACAAAGTGACAGGGAAATGGTCATGTTTATGACAAGAAGGTGGTTTTAGTTGTTGTCTGAAGGAGCTGACCTCATGTTTTCACCTGGAGAAAACATGCTTTTCCTGTTAGAGGCGGAGGAACAGCCTCAGCTTCCACAACTGGGTGCTGCTGGCTTGGCTCCCCAGGGTGGACAGGAAACCAGGCTGCCTTTGGGAGGTGGAGACCAGCTCCTGTTTGGGTTTGTCATCTACCAGTTGAAGCTGGAGAGGAGCCCAGGCTGGAGCTGCTGGGCTGGTAGAGGAGCTGGGCTCTTCTGGGCGCCTGTCAGCTTCAGGAGTCATAACCACTCCAGAAGTGGGTCCAGAGCATCCCACTGCCCACAGGGATGGGACAAACATGGCCTAAAGAGGAACTTCTGCACTAGACATTACTGGCATAAAAGCCCCATAATGGTGTTCACCACACCCCGTGTGGGTGGGGGTGTCTAAAAATAGGGGATGAGCTGGCTTAGATGGTTTGGCTGTTGTGCTCGGGACAAGGTCTGACTGTCCAGCAGTTTCCAAAGTTCAGGATGGGGAGGAGCTGTAAATTTTATTTGGCTGCCATAAGTCTGAGTGGCAAGGGGTGTGTGGGCTTGCTGCTGGCATTGGGTGCAGTGGTGGAAAGGGGTTTGATGGCAGCTGCCCCTCTTCACAGGAGAGATAAAATCAAGTCCTTCTGAAAGCCCCTTGATGGAGAAGAATGTTTGCCCAAAGGAGGAGCAAGAGGAGGCCAAGATGCCCCTGGGTGATGCCAAGGGCCCTGCTGCTGATGCAGGGTCGGCCATCCCCCCCCAGGCAGTGCTGGAGGGGAGGATGGTCTCTTTCAACTTGGGGGAGCTGGAGGAGGCCCTGGAGCAGGAGAGGCTTCCCAGCCTTGACCTGAAGGAAACAAGCATTGACTGCGGTGAGTAGCAGGGGATGATACGGGTGGTAAGGCTTCTCCAGTGCCAGGCACCCCGTGGTGCTAACCTTTTCACCCACTGTCCCTACTGGCAGGAGCTGTGCGGCTGCCCAATGGCAACCTGGTCCACCTGAGCCAGGCAGTGGGCCACCAGCTGGGCTCAGGTGGGCAATACCAGTACCACACTGTGCACAAGGACTCTGGTCTCTACAAGGAGCTGCTGCACAAGCTGCACCTTGCCAAGATGGGGGACTGCATGGGGGACTCGGGAGACAAGCCCCTGCGGCGCAATAACAGCTATACCTCCTACACGATGGCCATCTGTGGCATGCCCCTGGACTCTCTGCGTGCCAGGGATAGTGAGGAGGGGGAGAAGCTGAGCTGGTCTGTGGTGGACACTAAGAAGAGAGTCCGCATGGACAGCTATACGAGCTACTGCAATGCAGTGGCAGATGCACACCCAGCTGCAGACGTGGACCTGAACACAGCCCAGGCAGAGCTGGGTGCCAGTGACCACAAGGGCAGCAGTAGCTCCCTGGAAGAGTGGCATGAGCAGGACAAGCCTGAGGTGTCCCTACTCTTCCAGTTCCTGCAGATCCTCACGGCCTGTTTTGGCTCCTTCGCTCATGGTGGCAATGATGTCAGGTCAGTGGAGTTAGTGGGAGCCAGGGAGGCTGGTAGCTGGGGCTAGTGCTCACACAATTATGGAATCACAAAATAGTTTGGGATGGAAGGGACCTTAAATATCATCTTGTTGCAAGCCCCTGCCATGGATACGTTCCTCTTGAACACGTTGTTCCATGTGCCATCCAACCTGGCCTTGAACACTTCCAGGGATGTTCTATCTTGCCAAGAGCCTTTGGCCATCTAGACCAGATCACCTTTCTCTTCCAGCAATGCCATTGGGCCCCTGGTTGCACTCTTCCTGGTCTATCAGACGGGCGATGTGGCTACCAAGGTGGCAACTCCCATCTGGCTGCTTCTCTATGGGGGTGCAGGGATTTGCATTGGCTTGTGGGTCTGGGGAAGGAGAGTCATCCAGACGATGGGGAAGGACCTGACTCCCATCACACCATCCAGGTAAGGGCTACCATGGAGCAGAGGGGATATTCCAGGCAGCCTGAGAGCTGCGTTCTGCTCCAGGAGCCCCTCTCCCTTCTGGCTTGGGCATTTCAATGGTGGAGGGGGGGTGTGTGTAGCTCCAACAGCTTGCTGCATCCTGGGGGGCTCATCCATCTTGAGCTGTGCCCCCTGGGTGTTTTGGGGTATCCAGTGCCCCTATTCTGATCTGCTTTCTGTCTGCAGTGGCTTCAGCATTGAGCTGGCATCAGCGCTGACGGTGGTCATTGCCTCCAATGTCGGCCTCCCCATCAGCACAACCCACTGCAAGGTAGGAGGGGTATCTGGGGACATGGCTTTGGCTCACTGTGAGCTTAGTGTTCCTGAATCCTGGTGCTCGTAGGGCTGAGCTGTGTGGGAGCCCCCACTCTGCTGCTGGCCACTGTCAGCTCCCAGCTCTGCTGCTGGCATCTCAGGGTGAGGTGGCAGCGGCTGCCCAGTCTTGGGGTGGGTCCTTGGGGCACTTGGGAGAGGATGGGAGAATAAAACCCCTTTTGTGGTCCCCTAGGCTCTGCCAAGAGGCTATGGGAACCCAAGTGCTGTGGGGTTCTGGTCCTGTCACCCCTCTGTGGTGGCAACTCCTTGCCCTGCACTCCTTGCCTGCACTCTGTGAGGTCCCCACAAGCCGGAGCAGGACCCAGGGCTCTGGCCTGGGGGATAAAGGAGTGCATGTTTGAGGGGTGCAGATGCCATCTCTGGTGCTGAGCAGTACCCTGACTCCTTGGGCAGGTGGGCTCAGTGGTCTCAGTGGGCTGGCTGCGCTCCAGGAAGGCAGTGGATTGGCGCCTCTTCCGAAACATCTTCATGGCGTGGTTCGTCACTGTCCCCATCTCCGGCCTCATTAGTGCTGCCATCATGGCTGTCTTCAAGTTCGCTGTCCTGGAGGTGTGAGGGCATCAGGGCCCCCGCTGCTCATGCTTCCCACTGCTGTCCTCCCTCAAGGAGCCACTGAGGCTCCCTGCTGTGGCGTGGCGGCTGCGCCCATCTGCGCATAGTGCTGTCACTGAAGTATCTTTTTTTTTTTCCCTTAATATAACTGTCTTGGCGCTAATATTGTGGGGGGTGTGCTGCCATGGCTGTATCTGCCCCTAGGTGATACACCCTGATCTGCTGTAGCTGTAGATAAGCAGTTATTGGGGGTCACTTATTCACTTCTACTCATCCCCTGGTAGTGATTTCTTGGGGGAAGGACAGAGGATGGTCCTTGCCTGCCCTGGAACAAAAAAAGGCTGGGTCGTCGTGGGGTACCCTTTGTGCAGGCTCTGCAGTGTTCAGCTTTGCCTCCATTGCCATAGTGCTGTGGACACCATCCTGCTTGGGGCCCTGGGGGCTGCCCTCTGGCCTCCTGTCACTGCTGCTACCTCGGACTTAATAAAGATTTCCTTTGTATGCCAGTGCTGCCCGTGCTTCTGGGGATTTGGGATACAGTGGGGGCCAGGTGCTGCCCCACAGCCCGCCCTGTGCCCTAGGAGGGAGCTGGGGGCAAAGATAAAGAGTCGCACGTGCCCCCTGGATCATGGGAGGAGCTGTATACAGCCCTGTGCAGGGGTTATCGGGGCCCTACACCTGGGGGGGCTGACCCTGTCATCAGCCCCGTCCCCGGTGTGGGGAGCTGTGTGCGTGTGTATGTCCGGCCGTGCGTCCTTCCCTCCACAGCTCTGGGACAACAGTTGCTCTGCCGCTCTTCCATGCGCTGTGGGATACTCCCTCCTGCCTGGGTCAAGGCCGGTCCAGGGGCCCCGCGTCAGCGGCCCCGGGGTGTCGCAAGAACCTCGGCGGGGGCAGCCGGGAGTGCTTGGGGGAAGGGGACGGTCCCATGGGGTGACACACGTAGGTTTCGGCAGGTGCTTTGTGATGTGCTGCGTGGGGACGCTAGCGCAGCGCCGTGGGGCGGGGGTCGCTGTGTCCCAGGGGACGTGGGCGCTCCATCCTGTCCTAATCTCCCCTTGTTGTGAGGCTAGGGTGTGTTCGCCCGGGCCCCGCCGCGGCCGAGGCGTCCATCGGGGCGGCTTCGGGGCGGCGGCGAGGCCAGTCCCTGACCCCGGTTAATGATTCGCCGCCGGGCGGTTCCCGCTGCCAGCGGCGCCGCTGGGCAAACAGCAGGCCAGGGCTCTGGGCCCGGGGGTCGGGGGGACACGGCGGGGGCAGCGTGTTAGCACGGCCGAGGAACGGGGAGCCCTCCCCGTGTGAGGGGGCCACGCGTGAGGAGGCGTCCGTACCCCGTGGGGGGAGCGCGGGGCAATGACTGTCCCATCTGGGGGTCACTACCTCAGGGTGCGCGGCTCCGTCCCGGCTCTGCTGCCCGAGGCGGGGCCGGGCACGGCCGCTGGCCGGGGCGGGGCTGTTCCACAGAGCCCCGTTAAAGTGGCGGCGGCCGAAGGCGGTGCCCGGAGGCGGTGGCGATGGGCAGCGAGGGGCAGCGGGGCCCGGCGGCGGCCCGGGGCCCAGGGCAGGGCGACTCGGGGGCCCTGCGGAGGGACTGCCAGCACCGGTGGGCTGGGGAATGCGGGGGACTGGCGGGCAATGGGGGCAGCAGGACTTGGGGCTGCGAGCCGACGGCTTGGGGTAGGATAGGTGGGAGGGCACATGGGGACGGGAGCAGGACCCGAGGAAAGGGCCCCGGGGTTCAGGTATGGGAGAGGACCCTTGTCGTATCGGGAGGGGACAGAGGCTGTCATGCCGGGGTGGGGGCAGGTCCAAACAGTAGTCACTATCCTCCCTCCTCCAGCTCCCTCTCCAGCTCCACAGCCCATTTTTCTGCTCCAGTAACTTGCTATGGGGGCCCTGGGCTGGGATGAGCACACAACCCTCCCAGAGTACTGACCAGAGAATGGGATGGGAAAACACGACCCCATCTCTTCCTCTGCACCACCCCCAGCCCTAAATCTCTCCTCACCCCGTAACTCCCCCCATGATTACCCCCAGGATCTTCGTCAACCGGAGCCTGGCGCTGGAGAAGATCAAGTGCTTTGGCTTTGACATGGACTACACCTTGGCCAGTGCGTTTTTTGGGGGGCCCTAAGGCAGGGAGGGGTAGTGGTGGGATTCCCCCAGCCCCTGTCCACATCTCCCTTTTCCCCCTGCAGTGTACAAGTCCCCTGACTATGAGGAGCTGGCCTTCACCCTGTTGCTGGAGCACCTTGTTGCCATTGGGTACCCCCCTGAGATCCTTGCCTACAAATATGACCCCACCTTCCCCACTCGGTCAGTTTGTGAAGGGGGTCCCAGAGATGGAAGGGGAGGGGAAGTGAGCCCCCCACCCACTGACAGCTGTGTGGTGCAGGGGGCTGGTGTTTGATGCCCTGTACGGGAACCTGCTGAAGGTGGATTCTCATGGAAACCTGCTAGTCTGTGCCCATGGCTTCCGCTTCCTCAAGGGGTGAGTCTGGGAATTCACCACCCCTGGGGCAGGGGGAAGTTGAGGGATCCCTCAGGGTGGAGTGCAGCTCCATGCTCCCTCCCCAGAGCCGAAATCCTCCACTATTACCCCAACAAGTTCATCCAGCGGGATGACATGAAGCGCTTCCACATCCTCAACACCCTCTTCAACCTCACAGGTGAGTGGGAACCCCCACTGTTATGGCCCTCCCACCACCCTGGGGTGGTGTCCTGTCCTACACCCCCTCTCACAGCCTCCTCCCCCACAGAGGCCCACCTCTATGCCTGTCTCGTGGACTTCTTCACCAGCTGCACCAGATATGTCAAGTAAGAGGGAGGTGGTGGGTGGGGGCTTGGTATTGGATTGGACAGGGGGTAAATCTTTGGGGAAGTTTCCCTTAGCAGGGTAGTCCTTTTACCCCCTCCATTCTTGACTGTTGCAGCTGTGACACCGGCTACAAGCATGGGAACCTCTTCATGTCCTTCCGCAGCATGTTCCAGGATGTGCGCGAGGCCATGGATCATGTCCACCTCTCTGTGGGTGCAATGGGCAGGGACTGGTGGTGGTGGGTGCTGAAAGCGCTGGGGTTTCCCCACACGCACACCCTGGGAGATTTTGGCCAGCCTCACCCCACCCCTTCTGCAGGGCTGCCTCAAGGAGAAGACACTGGAGAACCTGGAGAAATATGTGGTGAAGGATGTGAGTTGTGCAGACCCGTATGGACCCCTCCCTATTCCGCTCCCCTCAGTCAATTCCTCGTGGCTGCCTCTGTGCCCCCCCCAATGACTTGCCCCTCACTAGCCCCGTGTGCCACTGCTGCTGAGCCGCATGAAGGAGGTGGGGAAGGTCTTCCTGGCCACCAACAGCGACTACACCTACACTGACGTGAGTAAGGAGTGTCCATGTCCTGCACCACCAGGTCCAGCTGGCCCTGGATGGGGGAGGCAGAGGGGATGTGTTGAAGCACGGGCAGGGCCTGCCTTTCCTGGGGGCAGCAGTGCTGATGCCAGATGTCCTTGCAGGCCATCATGTCCTACCTGTTTGACTTCAGCAATGAGGACAAGGTGAGTCTGTCCCCAGTGTGGGCTGGGTGGGACGTGCTGGGTGCCATCAGCATCCTCTGGTTGATCTCCTCCCCGGCATCCACAGGCTGACGTCCCACAGCGCCCCTGGAGGTCCTATTTCGACCTGATTGTGGTGGACACCCGCAAGCCCCTCTTCTTTGCTGAGGGCACTGTCCTGCGCCAAGTCGACACGGTGGGGACCTCTTCCCTGCTGCAGGGCTAGTTGAGGTGGTGGGCACTATTCAGGCACTCAGGGGGCTCCCGTGGGCACAGCAAGGTAGATTCATAGCTGGTTGGACACGAAGCAGGCACAGATAACTGTCCCCATGCTGGGGTCCTCTTGTCCTGCAGGACACGGGAAAGCTGCGCATTGGGACATACACTGGCCCCCTCCAGCACTGTGCTGTCTACTCTGGTGGTAAGCGCCCAGCTGGGCTCTGTCTGAGCTCTGCGAGCAGCATAAGGGAATATACCCACGCCCCCACCCCCCTCCCCATCCTTGACCCTTGGCTGTCACAGGCTCTTCAGATGTGGTGTGTGACCTCCTGGGTGTGAAGGGCAAAGACATCCTTTACATGGGGGACCACATCTTTGGGGACATCCTCAAATCCAAGAAGCGGCAGGGCTGGCGCACCTTTCTGGTGGTTCCTGAGCTGGCCCGTGAGCTGCAGGTCTGGACGGAGAAGAGTGGTGAGCAGTGCTGGGTTGGGGAACACAGACTTTGCCATGCAAGGGGAGGAGGCCTGGAGCCTCCTACACCCCTGGATGGCAAAACTGCCTCAGTGGGCAATGCCCTGACCCTCATTGTTGGTCCTGCTGGGCAGTGGGTGATGCTACTGCACTGAGCTGGCCCTGTTGCTGTTGCAGAGCTGTTTGAGGAGCTGCGGAGCCTGGATGTTTTCCTGGCTGAGCTGTACCAGTGAGTCGGGTGGGGTGGGAGACAGGCAGGGGTGGGAGCACCTGTGAGGAACCTTCCAGGTGAGCCATTAGCTGGGTCTGACCCATTCCAGGCACTTAGACAGTGGCAGTAATGAGCGCCCGGACATCAGCTCCATCAAGCGTCGGATCCAGGTGACACCCAGGGCACTACCCCAGCTGACACACAGCTCAGCTCACCCCCCTGCCACAAACGCCTCCGTGGGGGGCCCCCCAGGGGCCGTTGGGTCCCCTGACTGTCCTGCTGCACCCACAGAAAGTCACACATGAGATGGATATGTGCTATGGGAAGATGGGCAGCCTCTTCCGCTGTGGCTCACGTCAGACACTCTTTGCCAACCAGCTGATGCGCTATGCAGACCTCTACGCTGCCTCCTTCATCAACTTCCTCTATTATCCCTTCAGCTACCTCTTCCGGGCACCCCCTGTCCTGGTACGCAGCCCCCAGCCCCTGCTGGTCACCCACTGTGCCTCAGTTTCCCTACCTGCTTGAGGGTGGCATGGGGCTGATAGAGGTGTTGGGTGGACACCCAACCCATTGGCTGGCTGGTGCCAGCCTCTCTCTGGGAGCCTTGTTCACCCACCCACAGATGGCCCATGAGTCAACAGTGGAGCACTCTCGCCTGGACTCAGGGGATGCTGTCACTGCCCTTCCTCCCTGGCTGGCCCAGCATGGTGATCCTGGCCAGCAGGTGGGTGGCAGGGAACAGAGGGGCAGAAGGACATGGGCATCCTGCCATCGTGATGCCCTTGGGGTCCTGTGCCCACTGAGCCCCTTCTGCACTGTCTCAGGTCCCCCAGGACTCAAGTGGGGAGGAGGAAGATGATGGAGAAGCCTGAGCATACCCCAACTGCTGCCATGCCAGGTGCCAGATCCACAGGAGGGCATTCAGTGGCCCTGGACCACTTGCATGGCCAGATCAAAGCCACTTACGGCCATCTACCACCTCTGGTGGCCACAGGTGGCTGGTGATGGACCATGGCCCCTGACTCATGATCTCTGTCACACCTGTCCCTGGGCAGTTGGGACCATCTCCTGATTGTGCCCAGAGATGGAGAGGCCCCCCCGCAAGCCTGCTAGCTCCTGCTCCTTTAACCTCTCTTCACTTCTCCCACCAGCTCAATGTCAGCCTGGCGCCATCCAACACCAGGGTGAACAGACAGTGCCACTGCTGCAGTATCACTGGAAGCCCCACTACAGCAGCTGGGGTCCCAGCAGCTCCTGCCCCTTTAGCCTCTGGGCCTGGCCAGGAGCACTGCAGTGCTGGGTGGAGGGCATGGGGCTCTGGAGGTGACAGCTGCTCTAGTGGAACCCCCTTCACCTGCTGTTCCCCTCTTCTTTTTTCTATTTATAAAAGATACTCAAAATTCCTGGCACCGCAGAGACATAAAATTGGCTGCTTCAGAGGAAGACTGGTTTGTCCTTGCACCTGAGAGGTGGAGGCAAAGAGCAGTCTCCAAATTCTTGTCCAGCAGCTGGGACAAGTGCAAGCCCCTGGGGACAAGGTGGCAGCCCTGAGTTATCACCACTTCTGCAGAGGGGTCAGGCCAGCAGCACTCCACTGAGTGGAGCCAGTCCCATGCCAGAACTCTAGCACACTGCTCTGAGACTTCTGCCAGCATCCATGACTCAATAGAGATGCTGAGCCAAGGCTGGGCTTAGGTGTATTGTGAGGGAGAGGGGAGGCAAAAGCACATGATGGGGCCAGGACCACTGCTTGCTGGGGCTGGGTGGATGACAGTAGGGCTCCCCTACCTTCCACAGCTGCCGTGTAGCCACTGTTCAGAGCAGAGAACGCCTGCCGATCCCGCCACCAACTCTTTGCCTGGTACCTTGTACTGCTGCCTGCTCCAAATGCAGGGACAGCAACAGAGGGGGCCTGAATGCACTTACAGGGCTCATCTGCGTCCCCAAACCCCAACCATGTCCAGGAGGGCCTGGCCTGCTGCACCCCAAGGTTCTCTGCAACTCTTGGTGCTGCTGCCAGCCTTGGGGCTTGCACAGAAGCTGCTGGGGCACTGCAGGTCCCCGAGCCCCTCAGGCAGAGCCATTGCTACCACCTGTGGCTCCAGACACCAGGTCTGCATATATACCTCTCAGTAGGGGACATACAGATGCTGTCCAGGTAGGGCATGAGGCAATTCCAGACCAAATCGCTCAGGACATTGCTTCCAAACACGGGGAGGTGCCTGGAACATCGCACTCCAACTGATGCCATTCTACAGCAGGAAAACCAGAGTGTTTGTCATGTGGCCGAGGAGTTGAGGGCAGTCCTGGGGGACACAATCCCAGGAGACATAGCTGGGGTCTCCACACCATTCACTAGCCCACACGCATCTTTACCACAAGCTTTAATATATGTAAACCAGCATTTAGGTATTCAATACAGGCTTATTCTGTGCCATCCCTTCCCCTCTACATGTGAGGGGCAGCAAGAGCAGTCAGGGGCATGTGTATGAGGCAGCTCGGTGGGCAAGCAGCCTGCCCCTGCTGGGAACCCCTCAGGAGCTCTTGGGAGGATATGAACTCAAACCTTCCAGCTCTGTCACTTCTGGCAAAGCCATGTTTTTCCGGAAGAAGAAGCAAGTCTCCTCAGCATCTAGGATTTCACTGAGGGATGACACCACAGGGTCGTGGTCCTTCAGCATCTCTGGGTAGTGACCCCTAGCCCTCTCAATTCGTACTGAGCGCCGCACAGGTGTCAGAAATTTCAATTCTGGGCCTTCCAGGAATTCCCTTCCTCTATGGAGAGGACAAGAGCCTTGGGTAAACCCTGCAGAGGACCACTGGCATGGAGGGTGTGTGCTACCAGGAGTAGGAGGTTCAGCCTTACCTGGATGCAGATGTAACCTGTAACTTGACTGAGAGAGGAAGGGAGGTCACAGGCCTCCCCACCAGGCCTGGAGTTGATGCTGTGGGCTGTCTCTCACCTGGACAGGGTGTCCTAGGCTCCCAAGGAATGGGTTCCTCTGCCTTTTCCCCTGGCAAGAGAGGAAAAGGGCAACACAGTTGCAGAGAGCAGCTGGTGGAGAGGGATTACCCCTCTGCACTCTGGATAGGGGCAGGGTGCCTGTCTGCAGAGGCTTGCTGGGCCAGGACCCTCCCTCCCTAGCCCAGGCAGAGTAACAGTGTCCCATTTTTCAAATCAGGATTCCAGACTTTGACAACACTCATCAGGAGAGATAGGAGGTGCTCAAACAGACTATAAATCATGCTGCTTCCTGGCTGGCAACACCAGGGAGCCCCTGCCTGCCCATGCTCCAGTCAACCCCACAACGTTCAGGTTACCTTCCAATTTTTGGCCTGCATCCTTCAAAATATTGAGAGCAGTTTCTCTGAGCTCCTCGACTGGCTGCAGGAAAAGCAGAACATGGGTCAGGGCAGGTCTGGCATGGGAATGGAGACCAGAGTTACACCTGAATAGGAGGAAAGGCTTTTGCTGAACCACAACACCCTGTGCTGAGAACAGCAGGAAGAGGCTGCAGGATTCCCCTTTGCCCAGAGGGATCCATCAGCACCCAGCACAGCTGGCCAGGTGTCCACCCTGCATGGGGACATCCTGTAGCATGGAATGGGACTGGCAGTTCTAAAGGACTTTTCACCAGTGGCTAATGCTGCTAAACTCATTCCAAAACCTGGCCCCTGATCTCGAGGAAGACCCCTAGTGCAGAGGTAGGGAACACAGGGAGGTGGCATGCCCCACTCACCTCAGCCCCAGCACTGACTGCTTCTCTGTACAGCTGCAACACATCAAAGGGACCGTTCCGGGCCAGCAGCTTTGCTTGGCAGATCCAGAATTTGGCAAATTTCTCTGCCTGGGGCACAAGGGACAGCACTGCCATGAGCTCCTCTGCATGGACACCCTGGAAGGAGAAGGGTAAAGCCCTCAAGAAAGGTGTCCATGGCATGGACAAGTGCATGCACCAGGAAGCAGTCTGTGCCTGACCACAGCTCCTGGCACTCTTCAGAAGGAGGGCCTCTAAAGTCTGGGTTTGCAAGTCTCCTATATAACCACGTCAGATAAAAGCTGTCCTGCCTCTATCGTCCTCTTGGATAATGGAGTCTAGTATTCCAGAGGGGTATCAAAGGATAGACCTCAGTGCTGGCATTAACTGGAGCCAGTAAGGCCGGAAGCAGGGCTAGCAGTCAATGTTCCCAGCAACTGTTGCCCACCAGGGCCCTACCCCAAGCTGTGACACCCACTTGGGATCCTACCTCCTACCCTGGTTCAATCACCCTGGGCTGCTGCTGGAGACTGCACTGCTAGGTTCCAGGACACTGTCAGTGACATACACAAGGCCCATGCTGGCTTTGGCTGGGGTAGAATTAATTTCCTTCCCAGTGGCTGGTATAGAGCTGTGGTTGGGATTTGTAATAAACACAAATGTGATGATAAGAGGTATTTTCATTATTGCTGAACAGGATTTAGACAAAACCGAGGCCTTTTCTACTTTTTGTGCTGCGACGCTGGCAAGGAGGCTGAGGATGTGTGGAAAGCTGAGAGGAGACACAGCCAGGAGAGGTGACTCCAACAGCCCAAAGAGATATTCCAGACCCTATATCCAGTATATAAAGTGGGGGGACATTTGGAGTGATGCTGTTTGTCTTCCCAAGCCACCATTGCATGTGATGGGGTCCTGATCTCCTGCAGGTGGTAACACTTGCCTGGCCATGGGAAGCAGAGAGTCAACATTTTGCTTTGCTTGTGCGCAGAGCTTTTGCTTTCCCAATTAAACTGTTTTTACCTCAACCCATGAATTCTTTGTCGTTTACCCTTATAATTCTCTCCCCAGTCCTGCACAGTGGAGGACTGTGTGAGCAGCTGCATGGGGCTTGGCTGTTGGCTGAGGTTAAACCACAACAGTCTTTTTGGACACAGTACCTGTCCATTCTCCCAGTCAGCACAGCTCACTGCATGCCTTTGGCCTACCCTTAACTTCATGAGGACTTTTATTTTCCTATGTTTCTCCTCTGGGAATGGAACACTTGTTTCCAATCCCTTAGCTACTGGAGGGATATGGCCCTCATCTCCTGGCACGCTCCAGGAGAGGAGAAGCTCATTCAAGCAGCTCCTTTCCCATTCCCACCTCCTCAATGAGCTTCAGGCACTCAGTTAATATGTTGTTGATCTTCGCTTGGCAGTGCTGCTTCAGATTCTCTTGCTTCTCTTTTGCTTTGACCTTTCTGCAGGATAGCTTTACTGCCTGCTTCTGAAGAAGCATCATTGGTGGCCGCTTGTATTTCTTGCCTTTGGATGCCAACCACTCCTCCAGTTGTTTCCTGTCCAAGGACCAAGAGATCATAGTTATCACCCCAGTACCTTGACAAGAACTGGCTGCTTTTCCTTGGAATCTCCCTTTAGCCAACCTTCAGCTGCTTAAAAAGAATCAGTACATCTATCTCAGAAACACACCTGAGCTCTAGACTGGCAAAGGAAAACACTCTCAAGCATAAGCCTTGAGGCTAAAGCAGAAGAGTGGCCACACACTCTCCTTCCACTTATTGAATCAGTCAGAGAGGAACCCAGGGCGCTACCCAACATCATCCCCAACCCTTTCTTTTTCAGGATATCAACCTCCCAACAAGCTTTTGCTGATAAAAGGCTTTGGACTCTGTTTTCAGGAGGATGGCCCTGGCTCACCCAGTCAAATCCTTTAAACTTTGCTGTTTCCTGGAGGCAGGACCCAAATGGCCAGAGCTGCCACTTACTTACGATCTGCAGCTGATGGGATCCTTGGAATGCGCCTAGCCTGCATGCCACTTGTCATTGACAGCTCTGGTTTAAGCTGATTTCTCCGACTTCTCAAGTCATCCTCAAGCACATGAATTTTGGAATTATGTATGCTGCGTGACTGGTATGGGTGACCTGTCCCTTGGGATGCTGCTGTGTGTCCAGGAGGCACCACCTTCATGTCCTTCCTGTCCATCCCTTCCTTAACCATGGGCCTTGGCCACGGCCAAGCGACACCTGGGTTCAGGCTGGATTTCAGGTTTGTGGTCCCCTGGGGCTTGGGAGGCTTGGTGGGAAATCTCACTGGGAGAGGCTGGCTGTGGTGCTTGAGACTTCCCCCTGGAGCTGTGCCAGGTTGCCGCACTGTAGTAGTTTTTCCCTGGTTTGTCCCTGGGTTTTTATATAGCAAATTAGCAGAAGCAGGAAGGAACCGAGAGGGCTGCGGTGGCTGAGTTCTGATACTTGTATTTTGAGATACGCTCTTTGATTCTGGCAGGTTTTTCCTGAATTTATCCACAACTGGCTCTTCCTTCTGACGGTTACTAATTCTGTCTTTTGGACGCAGAACAGGCCTTGACGTTACAGCTGAGCTTTGCCTGTGGGCCAAGAATCTCTTCTTCTCAAGACTGTTTGCATCAGATTGGAAAGTTGTGATCAGCTCCAGGGATGTGGAGGCTCGTGGGTTGAAGTTTTCCTTGTGGCAGACCAGGCTGTCCTGCAGCCCCTCATTCAGGGAGTGAGGTGCCCCAGGAGGAGGGTGGTCACTTCCCACCTGAGGTGCTGCTGCAGTGACAGTCTCCTGTGCAGACTTCTGGTTCCTTTCTGGATTTAGGTGACCAGAGCTTGAAGATGGGACCCTGCCTCTAGTCTGTGCAGAAGCAGGAAGTGTCACGTTGTTCCCTGGCTGCACTGGATGCACCCCTCCTGCTCTCTGGGATGTATTTGAAGGCTTCTTCTGAGCAGTGTGGCCAGTGTGCTGCGTGGATTTGGCTCCAAGCTTGCCATTCTCTTGAGCACCCTCCATCACATTCTCAAGAACATCCTTCTTGTTCCTGTCAACCTGGAAAGACAAAGCAGCCCTCAGCTCCAAGGAGAGCACAGCTTGGTCAGACCCTGACAGCTGGCCTAAGGAGACAGTCATGTGACAAAGCAGCTCTCAACACAACAATAACAGAACACCCACCAGGACATGGGCAAAAGATCAGTCTCCCAAACTGAAACTCCTAACTAAGCTAAACTCTTTTGAAAAACAGCTAGCTGACTCACTGCCAGCTATTTAGCAATCTGTGGTATGTCCCCCATTTGAAATCAGGAACTCATGACCCTGACTTGGGGATGTGGTTTTCAAAGCAAGTTACACATCTGAATTGCAGCCAGGATGAAAAATTATGGTGACCAAAGTGCATTCTCTTGTGACCCGATAAGCAAGCGATCCTGAGTGAGACCTTTTGAGGTCTCTTGGGCCGTATGGGCTGTGACCAGCATCTCCCTGAGTGGGGCTTCTCAGAGCCAGCAAACTCTCATGTTTGCTGTACTTGGAGGCACAGCGAATTATGTCAACAGAGCCTGGGCTGATGCTCCCTTTCCCCAAGGCTCAAGCCTTTGCCTGTTGCAAAGATACAAAGGCAGCAACATGAGTCCTTCACTAAAGTTGAGGGGAATTTTTCAGAGATATATACTTTGTACAAACAATTTAGGTCTATGTGTGTGAAAGTATGCTATTCACTATCCATGAATGTGCCTTTCCTTGGTTCTTAAGTAGTTTAGATTTTTAAGTCAGGCCTGTAAGCAAGGTATTATGCTACAGTAAATTCTATATGAATTCTTTGTTAAATTGTTGGACTTAACCTATCAGTTAAGTGCTGTAAAGTTTCGTGCTTCAGGCCTAAACTGCTGGTCAAGCCCAGTGCTCAGATCAGCAAGGCAGTCTGCTCTGAATCTTGTGACTCAATGGACCGTCCTTATTCCTTTTGATCCTTATCCTTTCCGTCCCCTTCCCCACTCCCCCAGCCTCCATACAGACATTTTTTGGTTGGTTTTGGTTTTAGATTGATTGATTTTAGCTTGCTTTTTCTCTATGTGCTTTAACCATCCAGTAAGTAGTAGAGTGAACCTTGACAATGAACTTTGTCATGCTTTCACTTTAATATTAAACCTGCTTTTGCTGGTACATTTCCCAGTGATTCTTTAAGCAACCATAAAACACTCATTTGCCACAGGGGACCAACCCCATTCTGCCCAGACTCACTTAAAGCATGAAAGACTCAAACTTCCTACTTACATGCTTGAGTTTAGAAACTGGTTCTAAGGGTAGATTCAGGTGATTAGTCCAGATCTTTAAAAAGGCTCTGTAAAAGTCCAACAAGTTACCAGGCTATTTAATGAATTATCAGGTTATTTATCAGCCATAAGAAAAGCAGAAAGAGTTAAATATCTAACACAATGCTGGTTGTCTCAGACACAGGAGCTTAGGAGTAGCTTTCAGAAATCAAAAACCTGTCAAGGAGTACTACCACATACTATTAATTCTTATTCTTTTGTATGGCAACAGAAAAGCAACACGAGCCATTATCATCCAAGGTTGTCACAAAACTTCCCATGGACAACAAAACTAACCAAAATGATTCCTGCAGGTGGTGGTCTGGCAGGTAGCAGGTTTGGAGGCTCCCAAACTGCCCTGTGTGTCACAGACAGCTGAGATAATGCTGTTGCCATGCTGCAGGTTATAGTGGTGCCTTGGAGAATCCTGACCCGCGTTCACTGCAGTGTGGCTGATCCACAAGCCCTGCAGCTGTCCAGACACTGCAGCTAAGCAGGAAGGTGGGAGAGCAGGCTATTGTCAGCTTCCCCTCCTCCTCTGCACAGAACTGGAGCCCTCTGACAGCAGCCAGCTGTGGAGTTCTCCCATCCCTCTTCTCCAGGGTAGCAGTTCAGTCCTCTGAGAAGATTAATGCCTGTGTAAGTTTTTATCTGTAAGAAAGAGCCTAGAGAGTGAGGGGACGATCCTCTGTTCTGCCCAAGTGCTGCATTATGCCAAAAAGAAAGGTCATGAATCTTCTCTTATTTCTATTAGTGCTGTTTCCCAGAGCCTGGTGACAGGGACTGGTTTGCTCTTTGATCCTGCTTCCTCTCTTCACATATTTCTGTCAGATGCACAGAAAATGCCCCTTCCTGATATTAACATAGTCTAAAGGCCACTGGAAGCTGCCATTAAAATCCAGTGGTGAGACTCCCATCACCCTTTCCTCGAGATCTGGTTCCAAATCTGAATTTTTAACGGCAAGGCTTGTTCTGCCAGACCCAAGATCTGAGATGAGAAAGTTTCACAGAGTCTCAAAAAATATGCAGAAGAGACACCATCAGCCATTGGGAAATGCCCGCACTCAAACCATTCCCTTGCTCCTGCTGCCAGTAACTATATAGACTGGTGCCAGGGTGCTGTGGTGGCAGAACCCAGACAGCAAGGCCCTGGCAGGAGTCAGTTCTTTGTACACAGACCAGAGAAGGTAGACACTGGCCAGTGGGGAGAGCCAGCTATACCTCAGACCTTTACATATCATCTCAACCAAGCCAAACATCCTCCTAACTTACTTTGCACTTGGGGACTTCAGCCTTTCCTTAGCTGCTTGGCAGTTCTGCGGCCGCCTCCTTTGCTGCGCTGCAGAGAGATGACAGGAAACGAAGTGCACACAGCATGGTCTCAGTACTCAAAGAATGAGTACACATGACAGTGGATTTCTGTTACTCTCAAACACTACATTGCATACCTCTAGACCTCCCTGCCTGGGGAGCCTGGCAATGCTGCTCCCAGAAACTCCCATGCACATGGTACTGCCCGGAGGCCCACTGGCACTTACGCTTCCTAACCCTCACAGCGTGATGCCACTCAACACCTTAACTGTGCACGGCTCAGTTTGCAGAAGGAAAGGGGAGATTCTGCCCATGGTTCCATTTCAGCTGTGTATCCCACAGGCCTGCACCCATGCCCTCTTCTAACACAAGTAAGATGGAAAAGCAAGGAGTGTCTCAACAGGAGGACAAAGAACACTTCTGACACCCCCAGTTTGGCTGCAGCACCAGGGCATCTCACAGCCAGAGACCAGCATCACCCCATCTGCCCCGGTCCCTAACACTCTCCCAGTCTCACCCGATTACCCACATATCGCCCTGGGCTTTAGGGACATGTCAAGCCCCATCTGCTCTCTGCTTCCCAAGGTTTCCACTGAGCCCCAGGAGCAGCATGACCCCCCAAAACACCCCCAATCCTTCCACACTGCCTTCTCCCTTACCGCGTCCCTGGGCCCGTTTTGTGGGCACCTCCCGCGGGTTCACACACCCTCACCCACACCACC
Source organism: Cyanoderma ruficeps (assembly GCA_008694505.1). Classification (NCBI taxonomy): domain Eukaryota; kingdom Metazoa; phylum Chordata; class Aves; order Passeriformes; family Timaliidae; genus Cyanoderma; species Cyanoderma ruficeps. The sequence continues at coordinate 62,296 of VZDJ01000200.1, read as the reverse complement.
CTCACTCAGCCTCCCTCTCAAGGCCTCAGCGGCCCCCCAGGCCACCTCTGACACCCTCCCCATAGGCCCATCTTGGCCCGCCTCCAGTCCAGCACTCCCACAGAACTCGCAGCCTCCCCACAAGGTACCCTCCCCAGAAGGTCCGCAGGTTGCAGCGCCCCTCCTCATCCCACGGCCTCATAGCTCCGTTCTCTTCCGCCCCCACAGGTCCCTGGGCCGCCCTCACCCCCCAGTACCGGGACCCCTCAGATCCAGATCCGAGAATCCCGGCCCCTCACCGGCCGCTCCCAGCCACTCCATCCCGGGCGCTGCCACAGCACGGCCACCAGCACGCCCAACAACCGCCGCGCCGTCTTTATTGGCCTTCGCCTTCTTCAAACCGACCAATGGAGAAAGCCAATCGCCAGCTTTGGCTCCGTTATTGGCTGAGGGGGGTAGGGGGCGGTGACAATGCGTCCCCTCCGGCTGTCACAGTCACTTGGGCGGGGCAGGGGCGGGTCCCTGCATTGACAGGCGTTGAGACGCTGTGACAGGTGACGTCGTGCTACACTGAGCCAGGCCACAACGTCCCCACGGCATGGTGTGCGATGCCGTTTCACGTCTGGCCACGCAATGTCATGCCGTGCCATGCAATGCCACATAATGCCATACCACGCCATCCAATGCCGTGCAATGCCATGCAATGTCATAGCACACCATGCTATGCCACATGATAAAGCGTGGTGTGGTGTGAAATTGCATGATATGGCACACCACATCATGCTGTGATAGCATGCCGCACCCTGTAATGCTGCGCCACGCCGTGCCACTCACTGTCCTGCTGTACTGTGGCCCACCATGCCCTGTGCTGGCCGCAGCTGGGGCTAAGTGACAGTTCCAGGCAGCTGCCAGGGCTGCTGGGGATCCACCATAGGATGCTCACGCCAGTCACCTCCCAGCTGTGGTGTGGGCATGGAGACGGAGTGGTGGAGGGTCCTGCATGGGTCCCTGGGCTGTGGAGTGGCCCTCAACTCCCTGGGTTTTCATCCAAAAAGCAGACAAAGCAGAATGATTTTCCCATCCGTAACCCCATCCCCCATGAGCAATAAGCTGAGCAATGCTGTCCTAGAAAACTTTTTATTTCCACCTCCATCCACATACAAATTAAAAGCAAAAATAAATAAGGGGGCACAATAAATAAGTACCAAAGCAATGGGCAGACACAATAAAAATATAAATACATATTGGGGTGGCTCGAGCCCATGGGGCCCAGAGCTGCTAATTTCACATGAAACAGATGGGCAGGGGGGTTGTGTCCCAGAGGGTTGTACTTAGTACATACAGCCAGAAAACCGGTGACTGCCAGTTGGGTTGATGCAGGGTCCTCAGCGCCCACTCAGCTCATAGGTAGCAATGTTCACCTGGTCTGGGGTGTTCGTGATGCTAACAGGCTGGCGGGGCTGCAGGGATGTGCAAATGAACCAGCCAGGGAAGGCGGCTGACTCAAAGCGGGTGGTTCCCTCAGCTGGGCTGTCCAGGCGGTAGAAGATGAAGCGGGTCAGCTCCACGCTCTCAATATCCCTCCTGATGTCAGCTTCCTATAGCCAGGGGGGTGAAATGAGGGTCAAGATGGAATGGAGCCCCCAGCCCCACAGAGGACAGACTGGTGAGACCCCCTGCTCACCTCCAGCTGCAGCACGGGCTTGGTGCCACTCATCACACATGACATGTAGAGCTGGTAGCCCTTGATACCCAATGCCACTGGCACCCTTCCAGACCCTGGACCAGCCTGAGATGACCGGGGACGATACAGAGCAATGTTGAGCTTCACTGCAGAGAGAAGGGACAGGTAAAGGGGTGGTCCTGGGGTTGTGGGGGGGGTCCTGGGTTTGGGGACAGGGACATTGGGATGGGGCCATATGCTCTCACCTTTCCGTCCAGCAGAGGGTCCCTGCAGGTGCAGAGCCACCAGCTGGGTGGGTGACTCCAGTACAAAGCACTTGTGGTCAATGTCCAGGATGTCGAAGGACTGGGAGCGAGTGTAGCGGAAAACGGGTGCCCTGGTATAACTGCCCTTGACGCACTCGAAGGAGATGGGCTCTGTGGGGAGCAAGACAGTCAGGAACATGCTGCTCCCAGGTCCAAGAGTACCCCCCAAGAATATCCTCTGGCTGGGGTGACACCCCTGATGTCAACCTCATACCGAAAATATCATCCAAGAAGCTGCCAAGGTCACTATCAGCAAAGTCGTTGTGCAATGGCTGCTTTAGGAGCTTGGTCACAGCTACCACCAGGATGGCAGCCTGGCGAAAGGTCCTGGAAAGGTGTCCTTTTGTCACTGTCACCTGGATGCCCACCCCAGGCGATGTGACCTCCAAGTCCAGTCGGGGCTTCTGGGGAAGAAAGGGGATGCAAGGGTGAGAACCTGGCTTCCCTACGACATGGACCCCACCACTCCCACCACCACAGAATTACCTTCTGCAGGCAGGGACTGTTGGGGCCATACAACGTCTCCTCATTCAGGCTGAAAGGCAAAGGGAGATGGTGAAGTCAAGGTCAGGAATGCAGCATCACATCCCCAAAGTCCTCTCTGGCATGTCTGTTCTTACCTGCTGCTCTCCAGTGTGTCCAAATCAGGGACGAATGCCATTGCTGCCACTGACTGCAGTTCTGGGCAGAGACTCCACAGTACCTGCAAACTTCTAAGGCACTTGGCTGCCTGTCCCGCCTGTCCTGCCTGCAGTGCTGCTCGGGTGCTCTCTGAGCCTGGTGTCAGTGTGGCTGGTTTTCAAGAGTTGCTAGAAGGAAGCACCGTCAGAGTGGGATTTCCAGGTTTCGCAACACCCGGTTTTGCCCAATTAGTCTGTTGAGACTGGAGGGCTGGGGGGGTTGGTTGCCCCCAAGCAGTGCAGTGGGGAGGTAGAGCATGGAGCAGGAGATGTTCCAGGACCAGAATACGGGGCAGAGCAGCTGATGATCTGGAGCTGGGTTGTGCAGAGCAGAAGGAGAAGAGCAGAAGGATGTTCCAGGGCTGGTGTGTGGGGCAGAGAGCAGAGGGGATATTTGGGGTTGATGTGTGGTGCCTGTGACTATGTGCCAGCCTGCCATTTGGTTGATCCAGCAGAGTGGGACTCACTGAGCACCAGCTCTAACCCCAGTCCCAATCCCAGCCTCAGCCCAGCTGTGATGACACCCACCCTTGTCAGGGCCGGGGATTGTGGGTGTCCCAGAAGAGGCCAGTGGTGCAAGTGCTGCCACTCCACCATTTCTCCATGGCTTCCTCCTGCACTGCCCAGACCCCTGGTGCCACGGTTAGCTGTGCCTTCTCTGTCACCTCTCTTGTCCTCACTGCCTCAACACCAGTGGGTGCAGGACCCTGCTGTCTGCTCAGTTTCTTGTGCCCACTCATGCCACTCTGGGGACATGGCCTTCAGAGTCATGGCCTTTAGGGACGCTCTTCATCCTCATGGTCCGTCCAGCATGCCGGAGATTGCATCATGCTGAGAGGGCTGGGGATGTGCGTGGCTGGGCTTGCGTGGACTTGGGCTGTTGGGGTGTTTTCCTGGCACCCGTTTCACTTCCCGAAAGTGCCATCCAGCCCTGCATAACTTATGTGGCCGAGACTGGCACCACCATGACTCACTATCAGGAAATTGCCAGAAACAGAGAGCTCCCAGAGCACCTCCTGTGCCCTGCTAGGCATCCACTGGTTGTCACACGTGGTGGGATATCCCCGAAAGCCTGAGGTGCCCCAGGGCAAAGGGTCCTACACAACACAGTGGAAGTCCCTAGGCCATGGCAGAGGTCACCAGGCCACAGCTGGGGTCCTGAAGCCACGATGGGAATCACCAAGCCATGATGAGGGTTGTGAGCCATGGACGACGGTGGATGTCCCCAGGCCATACCAAGGGTCCCCAGGCTGTTATGAGAGTTCTCTGGCCATGGCAGGAGTCCCCAGGCCATACCAAGAGTGTCCAGGACATGGTGAGAGATCTCTGGCCATGGTGGGAGTCCCCACTCCGTACAACAAACCCCAGGCCACATCTGCGCCACACCACACCGTCCCTTGACCGCCGCCGCCCCGCGCTCCGCCCCCGCCCCGCTGTTTCAGGCGGGACGGCGCCGCCGCATTGGGCTGGGGTTGAAGGGCGTGGCAAAACGGGCGTGGCGACGCGACGTGATGACGCAAGGGCGGGGCGGGACTGGTGGTCGCGGTGCTGTCAGAGCCGGGGCCACGAGCGGCGTGTACGGACTCGCCGGTGGGTTCCACGGCAGGGCTGGATGGTGGGGCTGGACCCCGCCGTGCAGGAGGGGTGGGAACGGGGGCCGGCGCCGGAGCGGGGCGGGGGTCGGGCCGGGGGCCGCGCTGGGCCGGGTGCCCGCCGTCGCGCCCCGGTGTCCTTGGCGCCGCCTGGGCGCCTGGGAGGAGGGAAGTGGGGGGCGGGATTGTGGGGAGATGGGCAGCCGTGCGGCCAATGGGAAGGCTTAGGCTGCTCGCCTCTGTCCTATAGACTGCTAGAGGAGCCGAACGCGGGCGGCGGTGACAGGCGGTGATTGGGGGGCGCGGGACGGGGGCGGGGTGTCCCACTACCCCTTCCCGGGCGCGCGGGGCTGCCGCCCGCCTCAGGGTCTTCCCACACCTTCCCTGGGCCCCGCCGCGGGGCCGCTTCGTTCCGTTTGCCCGGTCGGGGAACGCCGTCCGAGCCCGCGGTGCCTCGAGGAGTTGTCTGGTGGCTTCTGGTGGGCTGGGGTCGGCCATGTAGCGGCCACAGAGGGTCTGCCCCGGCCCTCGCCCGCCCTGGGGCCCGCGCCTGCCGCGGGCTCGAAGGTGTCCGGTGCTGGATAAGCTGTGGCTGCAGCCGGTTGCTCTGGCCCCGCCGCTTCCTGGAAGGTGGAATTTGTGCTGTTTTTAACCTAGACAATATTCCTAAGTCGCAAGTCGTTATCAAGTACCTGCCGTCTAGGCTGACGTCCCCATCCCGGCTGCGGGTGGGTCACATTTAGCACGTTAATCTGCTTATTGGCGCGCTCTGGGCCATCGTCTCTTGTGGGCTTTCTTGAGATTTGACCTTTTGGTAAGGTTTGGGCTGTGACTGGCTGCCCCCCTGCACTCTCCTCAGTCGTCACTCCCAGTGTGACCTTTGCGTTCCTGTGTGACCCTGATATCGCTTATCTCAGATTTGGTTTCTTGCGTCCTTGTTTCTGGTTCTCTATTTTGATCCAACTTTAAATCATTCCAGCTCCAAGCTTGCCTGTCTCTGTCCAGGCTCCTAGCTAACCCTTCCTGCAAGAGCTCCTCAAAGAGAAGCTTGTTCTGCTCACTTTGGGTCGAACTCTGGCATTAACCTCACTGTTTTCCAGAGAGGTCACTGGATGCTGCTGAGTGACAGCACCAAAACTGTACATGAAACTGGAGATGATGATACTGCTTCTGTCCTAAAGCTTTTCCCCTGCTGTATGCATGCCTGTGCTCTGGCACCTGATTCACTTGGCTCTCTGAAATATCATTGAATGCTTTGAGTGGAAAGGGACCTTAAAGATCATCCAGGTCCACCCCCCTACTATAGGCAGGGACACCTTACACTTGCCCAGGTTGCTCCAAACCTCATCCACCCTGGCCCTGGACGCTTCAGGAATCCAAGTGCAGACACGACTTCTCTGGGCAACTTGTGCCAGGGCCTCCCCACCCTCACAGGGAAGTATTTCCTGCTAATATCCCATATAACCCTGTCCTATGGCAGTGGGAAGCCAATCCCTCTTGTCCTGTCATTCCAGGCCCTGTCTAAAGCCCCTCCTCAGCTCTCTTAGAGTCCCTGTGAGGGTCTCTAGGATCTCCCTGGAGCCTTCTTTTATCTAGGCTGAACATCCCTGAGTTTCTCAGCCCTTCAGAAAAAAAACAGAGTGTGTTTTGCTTTGTAGATCTGATGAGGGTGAGTTGGGGCAATCCCCAGTGCTGTGGCGCTTGTGATCCTGCACCTGCTGGCCTTTCCTGCCAGATGTGATTGTGGGCAGGGTGGAAACAACAAGTGGTTCTCTTTTTCCTGTGGGTAAATCTGTCAAACACTTTGTCTGAATTCAGGTGACTCTGGGCCTTCCTCAGGGTCTTTGAACCAAAACCTTATGGTTTGCAATGGGAAGTGTAGCACCTCTCATACCATGCAGCCGGAACTACAGAATCACAGAATATGCTCAGTTGGAAGGGACCCACAAGGATCATCAAGTCCAACTCCTGGCCCTGTGTAAGATCATCCCCAAGAGTCACACCCTGTGCCTGAGAGTGTTGTCTAGATGCTTCTTGAACTCTCAGGCTTCCTGCTTTGACCACGTCCCTGGGAAGTCTGTTCCAGTGCCCAAACATCCTCTGGGTGAAGACCCTTTTCCTAATATCTAACCTAAACCTCCCCTGACGCAACCATTGGGTCTTGTTACTGGTCAGTGCAGGGCAGAGACGAGTATCTGAACTAGATTCAGCAAAACAAACCTGGAAGGCTGGCTAGCAAAACGCTGGCCGTGAAGATGTGTTGTTCTTTCTAGTCCCTTGTGAAATTTCATTTTAATCTGGTGAACACGTGGTAGCTGCTTTGACATTGGGCTGCTGCTCGTTAAACTGGTCTGAGATAGGGAAACCAGCCAGCTGGGTCACCTCTAGCTGTGGGTGCTGCGTCTTGCGGGAGGAGCCGGGTGGAAAGGGCAACTCCAAAAAGAGTTCCTCCAGGTGCCTGCACTTCCTTCAGGATGGTCTCCAGTGCTTTCCTTGGGCTGCGGTGATTGGTTGCACGTGTGTAAAATGCCATGGCCAGCCCCAGGCCTCCCAGTACGTGCCCTACTGAAAGCTGCAAGGTGGGACCTCTCAAAGGTCCAACACTGGCTCCAGGTTACTTCTCTGGGTTCTCGGAGCAGGGGAGAGCCCCTCTCTGGGCCTTTCATCTGCACTGCTATTTCTGGGTCAGAGCTTTTGAGGAGAAGCAATCTTTCCTGATCCCACTTCTCAAGTGCTTTGCACTGCTACGTCCCTACTTTGCAGGCAATTTTCTCTGTAGACAGTTTCTTCCCAGGTTTATCCTGGTGCATGTCACAACAAACCGAGAAGAAAACCTCAGCCAAGCAGAGTGGTCAGAGAAATGGAAGTGCAGACCTACCTGGGAGGGAGAGTGATGGAAGAAGCTGAAATCAAGAGATGTGGGTGGCTTTGGTGTAGACCAGCAGCAGCTCATTCAAGGCTGGTGTTGGGTACCCATCAGACAAATTTGCTTTGCACTTTTGTGACAGGAGAGATGATGATGCCATGCTGCTGGGGATGGGAGAGACAGACCTGGCCATGCCAAGTGTACTGAGCGAAAACTGCATTTCCAAGCCATCAGGGACCTGGCTGTGGGAGAGAGTGGATGGATTAATCCAAATTAAAAACTGATCTTAAGCTTGATTTTCCGTGCCTGAGGGAGGGGAGGGTCTCTGTTCAGTGCTTTCCTGCAGTAATTCGTAACCCACTTTTCTGTTCTTCCTTAACAGGAACTTGTGTGAGGCAACAGGACAAAAATGCTTAACTTAAGGACTTGTGCAGCAAAACTGAGGCCGTTGACGGCCTCACAGACTGTAAAAACAATTTCCCAACACAGACCAGCAGCACCCAGGACGTTCCAACAGCTCAGGTGCTACAGTGCACCGGTGGCTGCAGAGCCATTTCTGAGTGGGACTAGTTCAAACTATGTGGAGGAAATGTATTATGCTTGGCTGGAAAATCCCAAAAGTGTACATAAGGTAAGGATTAACCTTGCCAGGATGTCACCTTTACTTCTCTGTGTGTCTGAGCAGTGGGTGCAGGTAAGTGCCACTTCTTGAGGAAGAGTGAATTCATCTGTAGGGGCTGGATGTTTCTGGATGGTCCTTCTGCCTCACTTTGCCCAAAAGAAACAGCAGTGATGCCTTAAGCAAGAACCAAGAGGAATTTTTTCTGTTCGAGAGGGAACGCCGTGGGCTTGGGACATGGGCAGCACCCTGGATCAAAAGTGGATACAAGGAATGGCTTCTGGGAATCCACCTGTAGCAAGCTCCCAATGCTGTGTTTTTTCCGTCTCTGGTGGTTCATGAAGAGGGTTGATTCCAGCGTGGAGGATGAGGAAAAGGGGCAAGGAGGGTATTCTCCACGTGGTGACTGGTTTCCTTTTTGTCTCAGGCATGGGCAGTATTCTGTGTTGGGGCAGATGTAGCTGAGCTTGGCTCTGAGCTTGTGTGTGTAAAGCCAGGCTGCTGATGTACAGATGGGCAGGGGGATGGGGTCTGGTGGCCAGAGGAATTCCCACCAGTTGCTCCTGAACTTAAAACTGGGACAACAATCCAGCTGTGTGTGTGCAGAGGTCTGTCCTGATCTGGATCCCTGAAGCTCCTCCAGCAAGGCTGAGCCCAGCAGGTGAGGGCTCAGCTGGGAGGGGGTGTTCTGAAACCTGACAGCATTTTTTCCCCATCCCCAGTGTTTCACAAGGATAATGTTCCTCCAATGACTAAGTCTCAGCATTTCCCAGGGGATTTTTAGGACAGTTTTGAACATGTCCTGATGTGGAGCAGGGATTTTCTTTATTTATGAGCCGTGTGCAGACCAGAATGGAATGAGTGAATGAGCATTTGGGGGTATAAGGAATCCTATGCTCCAGCACTCATGGCAGTTTTGATGTGATCCCACCCATCCAAAATGAAGGTGCTAAAGTTGTTAACATAGGATTTTCACAGAGATGTTGACATCATGCTTCTTTAGAGGGGAACAGGTGGCTGAGCCAAACTGTAGACTTGGAAATCACAAACCATCTTCGTTTGGGTTGTGCCCTTTGCCACATAGTGACTTGAAAGCTGCCCAAGCACATGGTACAACCTCTCCTTCAGAGGGGAGATACTGAATTAAAAACCATGAACTTAAATACTGTAGCTTGATTCAAAAACAAGTGAGGGTTACACTACCTCGTCCCAGCAACAGGCGCAATCATGACTTTGACAGAGTCACAGTGTGATGTCAGCTCTTTGGTTCCAGACTCCGGACAGTCTTGAAGGTCACTCTGAGAGGATATGAGAGTAAACATCAGGACCGACCACAGAAGCTGGCTGGGAAGTGAATTTGGGTCCTATGGCCAGACTTCTGGTTTGCTTCTGGTCTTGTCTCATTAATGTGGCTTGTCAGCCTGTCTGTAGGTTGGTAGGGCATGAGCACACTTGGCTGAAGAAGTTGGAGGAGAATTTAGGTTGGAAGGAGACTCTGGAGTTTCTGCCCTGACATCCAGCTTGGAGGTGGCCTCTAGCTTGTGGGTGGCATCCACCTTCATGGCCAGACCAGGTCACCTGGGGCCTTGTGCAGTCAGGTTTTGAACCCCTGTATGGGTGGAGCTTTCACCACCTCTCCAGGCCCCAAGTCCAGTGTTTATGGTGAAGAATTGCAAGTGTGTGGTTTCTGGGTGGCTGACTCACTGGCAATCAACATCTCTGGAAGTACTTCCAAGTGCTCAGAGATCAGTGCAGTAACTGACATAAGAGTTTTCCTCCTTCCTGGCTGGGACTCCACTCGTTTGTGACAACAGGAAGATCATGGAGTGGAGTGAAATGAAATGAAATGAGGTATTGCCATTTCCAGGAAGCAAGCCTGAGGCACATGATGGAAAAAGCAAGTTTTAGGGACTGCTTTTCCAACAAAACCAAGCTGGAGTCCTGCTTGGCAAAAAGGGGTTGGAGCAGGCAGATGGGACTGCATGACCTTTGAATGTCCCTTCCAGCGTAAACCATTCTGTAATCCTACAGAATCCAGCTCCAGGTCCCAAAACTTCTGGTAGGCTTGATGCATGTGTTGATGTGGACTTTGCTGGTGCTTCCTGGTGCACTTGGCCTCATTCTAGGCCTTGTCTCTTGTGTAGGCTCCATGTCCTAATCTGTTTACCAAGATTCCTTCCCAGCTTCTCTCTGCACTCCTTTGTCCTCTCTGCACTTTTTCATGGGTCCCCTGTTCCTGCTGCAATGCTGAGCTGCTGTGCCCAGGCTGGGCTGGCGGCTGTCTCTGGTTGTGTTGGCTTGCAGTTCATCAGCCTGTGTGCCTTCCCTGGGGGAGGAAAGTGTCCCTCCTGTCCTTGATAAGCCTTGGCCTCCATCCTGCCAGATGGAGGGTCAGATCCTAGGGCAGAGCTCTTGGAAGGAGTCAGGCTGTCACGGGGGTTTGGCTGAGGTTTTTTGACCCCTGTGTAGCGCAGAGACCAGCTGCTCCCTGCTGTCCCACCAGGGAGGAGGGACATGTTCAACTGGGAAGAGTTGGAGTGTCTTTGCTGTTGTCACCAAAAACCTCTGAGGCTTCCAGCTGGTGTGATGGTCCCAGCCGAGCACACTGAATGCATTTCTTCCGTGTAGACACCAGGGGTTTAAACTGCAGAACAAGCTTTAGTGCTTCCTTAAAATAGGGAAGGTAAAAATAGGTTATTTTATGGCATTTTCTGCTGAACTCCACTTTTCAAGTCCAATAAGCAGAGTTGGATAATAACAACAATAGAAAAAGAAAAATTAGAGCAGAGTATGAGAAGGAGGAGGTGAGGGCAGAGGGGATGAGTTCCAGTGGGGTGCCACAGGGTCAGTGCTGCTTGCTCCTGGGACTACATCCCCTGAAAGTGGGGACACCGTCCTCCTGGCCTCCATTTGACCAGCTTGAGTGCTTGGCACAGCCCACACTGTCTCCCTAAACCCTAAGCAACATCGTGGGTGCTTCAGGGAAGGTGGCCAAACAGCTGTCGCTGCTGGTGGGTGGTACCTGCATACATCTGGGGTAGGTTCAGCATCCCTAAGCAGCAGCCCTGGAGTTTGGGTTGAACTGGGGGACAGGAGCACAGCTCTCCCAGTGTATCTGTACATGAAACAGCCCTTAACACAGACGCCTTAACTTGCCAGTGTTTGGGGTTTTAAATTGAAATGGGTTTGATGACCCCATCGCACAGAAAACTGAAGGTCCTTGTCTAGGTTGATAAAAGACACAGCAATGTGCATAGTATGAACCCTTTGCTACTTGACTGCCTGCTCTCAACAAAGATTACCTGCCTTAAATTTGGTTCAGGCTACTCCTCCTCCTCCTGCAGCCTTAAGTTCTGATGTCTGTCTTCTTCCCCCTGCTGGAGCAGGAGGTGCTGTCAGACCTGCGGACCATGCCAAGCAGGGCTGATGCTTCTGGAGCCTGTGGCAGGGGAAGGAGCAGGAAGCAGCCTGAGCTGGAGGTGGGAACTGTGTCCCTTATGCAGGTCTCAGCCTGAAGCACCCTCAGTGTCTGCAGTGGATGGGAAATATCACCTCTCTTCCCTTGCTGTACATGCCTAACCTCCAAGCTGGGACACTGGGACATGACAGTATGAGCCCACAGCCTTCTTCAGAAGCTGAATCTGGTAGAAGGTGCTGGTTTGGTTTGGTGAGCTGGTTTGGGACTGTTCCCAATAGAGGAGCCTGCCCTGGGCACCACTCACAGAACTGAGCTCAGGATGCCTCTAAAGCCTGAACTGTCCTGGTCTGTGGCAGGCAGCTGGTTCACCAGTCTCACTTTGCCAGTGCATGGAGGAGTGCTAGCAAAGCCAGACCATGCTAATGCTTTGTGTTGCAGCTGTGGAACTGTCTAAAAATGCCCTGAATCTCAGCTCTCTTGTACCCAAAATGTATATCTATGTATCTTATATCCTGTACACATCTATACAGGGTATAAAAGCGAGCGGAGTGCTCACAGGAGCTGCTACAGGCACAGAGAAGTCAGAGAGGAATAACCCCATGAGTTTATTACTGCTGTTTACCTTTGACAAGTGCTGAATAAAGGCAAAGTTCTCCTTCCCATGATAAAACAGGATAACACTGATGGGGCTGTTCAGCCTCTCCCATGGGAGATGTGAGCTCCAGAGGCACATCTGTGCTCCCCAGAAACCCATGGGATAGCCTTTGGATTCTCTTGAGTTCAAAACCACATCAGCAGGTTGAAAGCTGATGTTTTTATGGCACTTATCAGGGCCCTAGCCTGTCCTGTGCTATCCAGCCATCATTCTGTGGGGCAATAAAGCACTCAGTGAAAGTGCCCAAGGTGACCCAGCCAGTGCCACTTGTTTGCAGCGTTTAAAGTGAACCTTTTCTTCCAAAACAGAAGCTAATTACAACTCCAAGAGGTATGAATGGCAGAAGAGAGGAGGTTATAAAGGCAACACCCCTGGCTCTGTCCCTGTCCCCACCCACCTCCCAGGTTGATAAGTGCTCCTTTTCTCTTGCCTTTGTTTACCAGTACAAGCAAAGTAGCCAGCCAGGTTCCTCTCCATCCCAGGGGGACAGCCCATCCCTGGGAGCTTGTCCCTGCCTTTGCAGAGGCTGATGGCTTTGGGGGCACCCAGGAGCTCTGTGAGCCTGGGGAAGGGAAGAGAAGAGATGGAACAAAAAGCAGCTTTCCCTCTTTTCCTACTGAAATTTCCTTTAGCAGTCAGAACAGGGTTGGGTGTTTTCTGTCTTCCTTTTTTTTCCCCCCCTTGGAGCAGTGATTGTTTATCAGTTACAGTGTCAAAATGTTCCAGATCTTATTTATATTCCTTTAGCATGACCTGTTTCTAAATTTATTCACCTTGTGGAGTCATGTGATGGCACAATGGGGTGTTTGGGTAAATTGGGACTGGAAATACCTTCCTGGAGCATGTGATTGGTGCTGCAACTGGAGGAGCTCTGGGGAGAACAGCTGAGCTGGGATGACTCCAGCAAAGGGCAGGTTTTTGGTCCTCTCCACCCTGCTTCCAGGGGACAAAAACTGTTCTCTGCCCCAAGCAACCCCTGCTTTGAGGACACTTTTCTACTTGATTTAAACACTCTGAGGATGGCTGGGCTTCACCCATCTCTCATTGCCAAGGCTGTATTTGGTGCTCTCCAAGGTGCAGGATGCCAAGCTCCCAGTCGGTGGAGAGACCCTTGGGCTGAAGCCAGCATGCAAATCCCACAGGATTTGTTTGGTCTTGCTAGCTTTCTGGGTCTGTGCTGGCACACAGCTGCTGTTTTGCTGTGTCCTCATCCTTTGCCATCATTCGGTGGCACGTGAGACGAGGCACAAGCATGATGGGAAGATGTGGACTGGACTTTGTTCGGCCAGGCTCTCTCCTTCCCCAAAACTGTTGGTGCTTCTGCAAGGAGACTGGTTAACTTGGGTTTGGCCTGGAACACTTCCAGGCTTTTCAGACAGTGCTAGGAAAGTATGACCAAGTACATAAAGTACGAAAGTACACAAAGTCTGTGCAGGGCTTTTTCCCAGTGTTTTGATTTCTTTTCTTAACACCTAGACATGCCCATGTACAGAGGGAACAGGAGCAGACGTGGCAGCTGCCTTGTTCTGGGCATGGGAGAGCTGGTATGGGAGTACCTCCGTAGTGCTGTCATTGGTGTCACCAAAATGATGGGAGGAAATTGAAGAAGAGATGGAAAAATAAAAACATTGCTGGTTGAGGGCTGAAAAACACAGCTTATGCTGGGGTTTAGGTCTCCAGCCGTGCAGACCACGGAAAGAGGAAGGTGTGCATTTGATTACAGGGCAGAAATATTTTTCAGAAAATTTTGGGGTATTTAGAGAACAGTGGCCTCCCCTGGGGAGAAGGAAATGAGCTGGAAGTCCATGCTGGGTCTTGTTGCTCAGAGCAGTGGTTCCAAAAGCAGAGGCAAGGGGTGGGGTATCACTGTGTCCTGTCCTGGTGCCACCACTAAGGGAGGGGTGGCTCTGGTGTTGGTCTCATGCCAAAAGAAACAATCCTGATGGATGGGAATGTATCTGGAATAGTGGGATGGTGATGTATCTGGAATAGCGGGAGAGCTTTAGTGGTCTTTTGTTCAAGGCAGGTGGGTGCCTTCAGTGGCAGCTGCACGGAGCTGAGGTACAGGGGAGGAGGCAGCTCTGTCCCCTGCTTTGGCAGTAAAGTTGAGACCTCTGTAACCTTAACTGAGGAGGTGTTTGGACTGCAAGTGAAGACTCTGGTCACCTCTCTTCTTTCCTTTTTCCTAGTCATGGGACATCTTTTTTCGCAACGCCAATGCGGGAGCTGCTCCAGGCACTGCTTACCAAAGCCCCCCTCCACTGACTACCAGCCTCTCCACCCTGTCCCAAGCCCAGTCCCTGGTTCAGGCACAGCCTAACGTGGATAAACTGGTGGAGGACCATCTTGCAGTGCAATCTCTCATCAGGGCCTATCAGGTAAGGGGACTTTGTGCCAAGGAGGGTCCCATCCTTTGTAGAGGGGCTGGCAGTGGCTGAGGTGGGGTGGAGTTATTAAAAATGATGCACGTGTATGCATGGAGAGCATGCAGGATAGGAGCTGGGCTGCCTTGTTTGGAACAGGAGCAGCTGATCTGTTGGGGCAGAAGCTCAGATGATGCTTTGCTGGACAACAGGAAGATTGAAGCTGTTGTCATCCAAACAGTGTGGCAGGGAGGGGGAGGTCTTCTCCACATCGGGTGGTTTGCTGCTGTCTGGAATGCTGCTGCTGCTGTGCCAAGGGCTCCTGCCATGCTTAGCAGTGGCATGGAGCACCCATCCTGCTTCCCTCTGTTGCTGGCAGAACTTCAGATGTCCTAAAATAAAAGGTCAGGAAACATTTCCATGTGATTTTCAACCTGGAAGTGGCCTGTGGGGCTGGTGGGCTGCAGCTCAGACCAATGCTGGGAAGTCAGCCTCCTGGGAGAAACAAGTTTGGAGCAGGAAAGAAACATCCTCTGGCTGAGGGAAGGCCAGCAAGTATTTTAACTCTGGGGAACATTTAAATGTGTTTCTACATCTGTGTTACCCTTTTACTTTTTGTTGTTCTCTGGTTTGTCGAATATCGGGGCTGTAACGATGGCTGTGGTGAGAAGTTAATGAACTCAGATGCTGTGCAGTTGTGACTGTGAGCTTCTCACCTGTTCTGTGATGAAGCACTTGCTGTGCTGTGCAGTTGTGTTCCTGCTGAGGTATGGGGAAAATCCAGTGTAAAAGGCTGTGAGCTACAGCAGGAACTGTAGCACTGGGAGAGTCCAAAGCTCTGCCCAGCCTTGGCCCTGCCCTCTGGCTGCAAGACAGTGTCCCTGCTGTGCCTGCCACTGCAACTGCGGTGCTGAGGTCAGCGTCGGGACCTGTTTGTGAGGACCTGCCTGGCTAATTCCATGAGAGATGACCAGCCTGTCATCTCTCAGGCAGCCCCTGCCAGTGAAACAAATGGGCGGATGACAAGTTTGAACATGGAGTGACTGATGTAACTGGAAACAGAAGCTTGAAGTCAGTGATTTGAACACAAAATCCAAACCTCTTCTGTGTGCCCGTCTTTTCTTCAGGCTCTGAATGGCAGCACAGGAAGATGATGGTTCTTGGATGTATTTTTCTAAGCTGTCTGTAGTGAGAAATCCACCTCCTTCCCTGCCCTGGTGTCATGGTAGGGCTGTAGCTGCAGTGGGATGTCCAGGTGGGCAGGTTCATGACTGTATATGGAGGTATGAAAGGGTAGGAAGGTGAGGAAAGCCCTGCATGTGATGAGTAACCTACTTAAAACACCACACAACAATTTCTTACTTGGCTCGAGCTTGGTTTTCCCTGTAATTATAGGGGAGCAATGCCTACTCTGCTGTGACATCAGTGATGGCTCCTTAATTGCAACTGTGTTTGCATGTCCAAGTCATTATTAATTTTGAGTCGTAGAGTGGTTTGGCTTGGCAGAGGCCTTACAGACCATCTTGTTCCCACTCCCTGGCACGGGCAGGGACACTTCCCACTATCCCAGGTTGGTCCAGGGTTGGACAAACCTGGCCTTGAACTTCCAGGGATGGGGCAGCCACAGCTTCTCTGGGCAACCTGTGCCAGGGCTCACCACCCTCACAGAGAAGAATTTCTTCCTGATATCCCACCTAACCTTACCCTCTGGCAGTGGGATGCCAGTCCCCCATGTCCTGTCCCTCCAGGTCCTTGTCCAAAGTCCCTTTCCCGCTCTCTTTAGAGGCCTGGAATGGGCTCCAGGATCCCCCTGAAGCTGTCTCCTCCATGCTGAACACCTCCAGCTTTCCCAGCCTGACTCCAGAGCAGAGAGGCTCCAGCCCTTGGAGCATCTTTCTTGTTCCTTGTTTTGGCTCGTGTTGCATATGGACGCTAACAAACAGCATGGCACCTGTAGGCAAAGAGGTGTTTTCTTTGCTTCCACACTGATTTGAGGATTTTCTGTGTACCTGCAAAACGCTGAGGTAATCTGTAAGCCATCAGGTGTCCCCAGCTCAAAGCTGTTTCCTGGTCCCACTGAGAGCATCCTGGCCATGGGGAGCAGCATGGTGAGCTTCCATCCTGGTGACTGCTGTGTGATGGGCTCACCCCTGTGCTCTGCTGCAAGATGGACAAGCAAATAGTTCACAGACAGAGCTGGCCCAGAAGAGCTTTCTTGTGGCCACCCGTGCTTAGGGCTATGGTGTCACCTGGCCCTGCAGAGAGGGAGGGTTAATGGTGCTTTCTTCATGGTTTGCCTTAATGCTGATGGCCGATTCCAGACTCCTTGGGTGGTAAAACCAAAAAGGTCCCATCCTAAAATCCCCATGGGATGCTCTGAATAGGAATGCGTTCATGCTTAGGTAAATAAGATCAGATCAATGTGTCTGGTTTGTCCAAGAGATTTAGTAATCCATTTGTATTTGAGCGCTTTTCCTAACTGGTAGCAGATTTGATTGCTTGCCCAGGGTATTGTCCAAGGAAGGCTCTGCACCCCATACCATGGCAGTTGTATTTCCTGCCCCATTCCCAGCCTGAAACTGTCAAGGAATAACCTGTGGCTCACCAGTTGGAGAGTGCTGGCCACCCAGATGACCTGAGTTTGCCCAGTGAGATGTGCTGGAATCTGTCGGGTACCTACCTCTGTGGCAGCAAAAATCCAGAACTCCTTTTTACTTCCTGTTCTCTGTGGCAGCCAGTGTGGATTCAGACCCAGCATAGGAATTCCTGGCCTGACTGCTGCTGCCAGGAGCTGTCAGGACTCCCTTGATGCAAAAGCTCTTCATTATTTCCATACCTGGCCCTTCACAGGAGAGTGCTGCTGGTTCTGCTGTGGGCTTCTCTCTCCAGAGGGATGCTGTGACCTGCTGCAGAGCTAGGCAAATGTTCCTCAGACGTATGTTCCTTGGCCTTTTAGGAGCTACCACTGCTGGTGGCACTGGCTGTTTCCTCTCCCTGTTGGCAAGAGAACACCTATATCTGCCAAAATCTGAAAAATCCGCATAATCCCAGAATAGTTTGGATTGGAAGGGTCCTTAAAGCTTATCTTGTTTCACCCTGCTGCCCCCCTGCCACAGGCAAGGATACCTACTACGACCTTCCAAATTGCTCCACAAGCCCCATCCAACCTGGCCTTGAACGCTGCCAGGGATGGTGCAGCCACAGCTTCTCTGGGCAAATTGCCTCTTCATGTAACTGTGATTCTTAGGAGGAGATCATCAGTGTGAAGTTACTGTGTCTGTAGAAAGGAGCTGCTCAAGTTGGACACTGGAGAAGCATCAGGAGACCTTTAGACTCTGTCTCTGCTGTGAAGGAGCTTGCCATCCTCCTGTACCCCTGCCAGACCTGGTGTCAGGTAGAGCAGAGCAGTCCTGGTGGCACCTGGCACTCTCCTGTGTGCTGTAGGTGACAGTAAACCCAACTTCTCCAGGCTTCAACTGAAGGTAGAATTGGGGTACACTGCAGAAAATGTAAAGAGAGAAACTCTGAATGAAATGTTCTAACTTCTTTTTTTAAAGGAATGCCTCTTCAATTAACTTATTTTAATGACTAATCTGTGTTGTTGCTTCCAGGTCAGGGGTCACCACATTGCAAAGCTTGATCCTCTCGGCATTAGTTGTGTAAATTTTGATGATGCGCCAGTAACTGTTTCTCCAAACGTCGGTGAGAATTACTCTGCAAATTAATTCTAATGTAATTTAACTTTTTTACCCCTCCCCTCTTTTGTTTTTCTCTCCCTTTTGGTTCCTGTTCTCCTTTCCATTCCTGGTGCATTTCATAGATTCGAGGGCATCATGTAGCACAACTCGACCCACTGGGCATCTTGGATGCAGATCTGGACTCCTCCCTTCCAGCCGATATTATCACATCCACAGACAAACTGGGTGAGGGCTTTGAGAGCAGTTGGTGCTGCATTGCTTGGGCTCCCCTCTCTTTCACAGCTTCATAGGTAGATTGCTTCACAGGCCAGGGGTCTGAAGTTTCCTTAGTAATGATCACTCCAAAATTGTAGTTGCCGGCAGCAGCAGTGCAGTCCTGCCCCCCTCCGGCTGTCACTCCAGTACTCAGCTCATGTTTCTTCAACTAGTGCCAATCACTGTTATCACTGATCTTCCTCATCCAGAAGCAAAAACCCAGAAGGGTTTGCAATTACATCTTCTGGAAATGCAAAGCAGAGAGGTTTTGTGTTGGCGAGAACTGGGGGTCTGTTCTCTCAGCTCCTCTTGCTGCCCTTGGGGACCCTCAGAGCTGGGGAGTGAATGTATTGGCTTCATCTCTGCAGGGCTGAGGGTGCCCTCCTGACCTTCCACCTTGCCCCAGCATCTGTAAATCCTTTAATTGCACTTTGTCCAAGACTGAGCTATGAGTCCCTACTGGTGATCATAACAAGGAAGCTTTGGGATGCATTCCTGTCCAAGTAGAGAGGTGGAACTCCCAATGCGTTTGAGTGAGTGCTGCGTGAGTGTTGCAAAGAAGTGCGTGTGGTGCCCAGGATTTGAAATCCTGTTCTGAAAGTGCTTAAACCCACCACCTCTCCATGTGCTTTAGAGCTGATTTCTGTAGTTTGCTACCATTCTCCTAGCCAGTATGAGGTTGCTGAACTCTGCCACTTCACTGGTGCTTCCCAGGGTAATTCCCTGGCATTCTGAGTGCTCCAGAGGCATGCTCATGCTCCTAACGTAGAGTAGAGCATCAATGATGATTACTAACCTCGCCAATCCAAGCAGCCAATCAGAATGCACGGTGCATGTAAACCACCTTGATTCCTTATTTATCTGCCAGCACAGGGACACCAGCCCTGGACCTGCTGGACCTTCGGACAGGATTACATGTGCCAGGAGTGGTAGGGAAGGGAGTAGGTTTTGGTTGGATGATGAGGAAGTTGCTTCATCCCACAGTCTGGACTCTGACATGCTTCTCTGCAGGACAAACCCTTGGCTGAACCTCAGGAGCCACCCAGCTCCAGCTTGGAGTGTCTCCTGTGCCTGAGATATTTTGATGGCAAGAGGTGGAGAGATGATGGCTGTGAACTCAGCTGTGGGAGAAGACACAAGTGCTCATAGTCACCGCTGTGAGGGAAGCAGGAAGACTTTTTAGGTGAACTTAAAGCCACTCACCATGGCTGGGTAGTGGAGAGGATGAGAAAAAGCTTTTCCAACTCAGGGTTTTTGGCCTCTGCTGTGGGCGCTGCAGTTCTGAAGCAGAGCAGGAGAGGAGAGCCCTGAAGCCTTATGCTTGGTAGATGTGTATCCCTTTTGAGAGTAGAACAGGGTCTGGATGAAACTCAGAGCGAGTCAGCCGTGAGTGGTGGCAGTGACAGCTGTCCCTTGGCAGGAAAGGGAGCTGGGTGTGGGGAGCAGAGTTACTGTGCTGCTCAGGAAGTCGTAGACTCACAGAGTGATTTGGGTTGGAAGGGAGCTTAAGAGGTCAGCTAGTCTAACCCCACTGCCACATGCAGGGACACCTTTCACTAGACCAGGTTGCTCTGAGTCCTGTCCAGCCTGTTTGTGAATGTTTCCAATGATGGGGCTGCTCTGGGCAGCCTGTGCTAGGGCCTCTCCACCCTTACAGGGAAGACTTTCTTCCTTATGTCCAGTCACTGACATACCAGTTTTCAGTGTGCAGCTGTTGGTCCTGGCACTGCCTGGTAAAGTCTCTGCTCCTTTCCCATAATCCCTTTATAAACTGAAAGGTCAAACAGGATCTCCTGGAGCTTTCTCTCCTCCAGGCTTGACACCCCCAGCTTTGCCAGCCTGTCTCCATAGCAGAGGGGCTCCAGACCTTCAAGCATCTCTGTGCTCTCCTCTGGACTTGCTCCAGCAGGTCCACATCTGTCTTGCCCTGGGGTGCCCAGTGGTGGAGGCAGCAATGGTGGGGTCTCACCTGAGTGAAGAAGAGGGATAGAATGCCCCCCTCAGCCTGCTGGTCACACTTCTGATGCAGCCCAGGACATGTATGGATTTCTGGGTTGTCAGTGCATGTGGCTGGCTCATGTCCTGCTTCTTATCCACCAGGACCTCAAAGTCCTTCTCTACAGAACTGCTATGCCTCCCTCCCTGCCTCCCTGCCTGCCTCCCTCCCTGCCTTCCTGCCTCCCTCCCTGCCT